>JAUZNL010000028.1:0-207283 GCA_030762865.1 Paraleonurus japonicus
TCCTTCTATTTCACAATTTTGTTCTGGTTATATATATATATATATATATATATATCTTCAGTGTCATTGCGTACATGCCTTCGAATTATTCTTCAATTTCTGTATATTGGGTTTTAATTTGAATAATTTGCGTCCCTGAGACCTTAATTTGCTAATACTTGATTAGTCTGCATATGAATATCCACAAGATTACAGTGGGGTATAAATGGATTATTCGAGCTTCTACCGCATATATTGGGGTCTCAATTTATTACATTTTGTTAGACTTTTGCTGCTTATAAACTTTTAACTCTGTTTTCTCTGTTTTTAGGGGATGTAGGGTTTGTGGGTGTTCGAATTTGGGTTAATTTCTTAAACTAATTGGTAGTTTAGCAGGTCCTTGCTATTAATCTAGTAACAGGGATGAGAGAGAGAGAGAAGATTTAAGTCTTCCACACTGAAAAATCTACCCCTCCTCCGTCCCGGAATACAAGTAAAGAAATTGGTTGGATTGTGGGTATGTGTGGATTCAATAGTAATGAAATTTTGTGTAGAAGTTGGAGCCATTTTAAGGGTGTGAAGAAAGGTATTGTGGGACGAATAAAATATGAAAGTGTGTAAGGTAGTAGTAGTAGTAATATACTTTGCTTTTAGCTGGCAGTGCAATAATTTTTCTAATAGAGAGGGAGTAAAACCAATGTGACTAAACCTTTGAATCTTTAAACCTTTTTGCTGCATGGTAAAAGTTTTGAATGTGTTGAATTGAATTTGCCCGAAAATTCGATGCACTTAACCACTGAAATGTGTGGAAGGTGTATATAATGGTGAAGCCTTAAGTCGTAACTCATAATACTATGAATATCAATTGAAAGTCGATCATCTCTCATTCATGTCGAACTATGTCTTCGGATTTAAGTAATGTGGCTTAGAACTGGAGGAAAAGATGGTTGTTCAAGTCACGCCTTAATAACTGGCCTGAAATTGTGCCACAAGCAGTCAACATTTGCTTATTATTGTGTACATCCATTTCTTTCCGATAAAATATAAGTTTCGTTACATGCCTGCTGTATGTTCCCTATCAGCAAAAACTCAAACTCAAAAATCTAATTGAATAATATGAGTGGTCTTGTTTCTGAATCTTAGCTCGATGATCTTGGAATCATTTTATTGGAAGATACACTCGATTAGATGTAAATTTGGCAACGTTTTCCATAAGGCGAAGGACTAGAATTAACTTTCAGTGACTGAATTTCTATAGTAGTTAAAATTGAACAAATAAGCCCTTCAACTAATAAAATAAAATACGGAGACCCTTTTATTAAATGAATTGACATAGAACATTATTATATTAGTGGATAAATTGACAAAAAAAAAAATATTATGATAAATTCTAAAATGAGTGAAACATCAACAACACTTTTTTTTTTTAAATAATGGACTCATATTTTTTAATATACAATATAATGTTAAACTATAAAAAATTACACGAACTATCCAATTGTCTTTAAATAATGGACTCAAATTCAATTACAATATGTTTTATTAAGGTGTTTATTAATTATAATATATTGTCTTTTTAAAATTTATAATTCGATACACGAACTATCCAATTGTCACACGAACATTTTTTATTTTATTTATGTCAAAAATGTTTTCAAATAAGAGTATGGGATCATTGTAGTAGTGAAAGTAGACTTAGACCAAGCAGTTATCAAACCCAACGAATTTAGGAGGACGATGTGATCCTAGTGCTATTTGTCGCCATGTTATTGTAGAAGCAAGAAGGACAATCGAGAAAACAAAAAAAAAAACACTAAAGAAAGCAACTAAATGAAAACAAATAAAGGGGGCACCCAACTAGGTGGTGTCAAGGAGAGAGGACTTTAGATCAAATTGCAAAAGTCAAACAAATGTAATAAAAATTATTAAAGCTCACTATAGAGGGCAACCATTTCCCTTCGGGTAATATAACCTCGCATTGAGGTCCCTTCTATCCCCCACTTTTCGCTAAGTTCGAGTGTCTAGAAGTATTTATCCTTTCTCGAATGGTCTAGAAGTATAAGTTATACATTTAATTAATCACAACCCTCACTAACAATTAGTTATGCTACATAACTCTCGTTTGTAACAAACACAATTTCAATCATATACTTAGAAGCAAATAACCAAAGCACAATAAAGTCCATGAAGTAAAACTAAGGGGGCGCTTGGTTGGGGGTATTAGAATTAGGTAATGCAGAATGACTAGTGATTCATTCTCATTGATGAATTTTGGAAAAAAGTTGAGTACGAAAAATTTGAGCAAGGAAAAAGTTGAGCGGAAGAAAAATGAATAATTGTTAAATGATTGATTATAAGAGGGAGATTATGTAATCAAAATAAATTAATAATTATTTTATTTTTAAATCAATTCCAATTGTAAATATTGTCAAGCATCATCAATAGGAATGATTAATGAGTCATTCTCATTACCTACTTCTAATACCCCCAACCAAGCGGGCCCTAAAAATAATTACACCAAAACATGAGTACAATATTCACAATCATCTCATTATCTAGGAATCCATTGATTTACATGCAACTCAAAGTCTTGCAAAATAAAAAGCAATAAACAGATGAATTGTTAATTGAAAGACAAAAATAAAGGATCTATTAAATCGAATATAATCTTGTGGTTGAATTTTTCTCAATTCTTGTTGAAGTCCAAAGAACTCCTTCCCCTTTCCACCCACCTAGTGGGTAAAAGTGTGTATGGAGACTCTCAAAGCCCTAGCCTCTTTTCATTCTTAAGAAATTTTGAAAATGTTGTCTTGCATGTGTTCTGTCTTTTTAGAATTAGGGCCCATTAACTAATCTTATGTTGAACATCTTATTAGTTCTAACTTCTTATAAGTTACCTCAAGATGTAATTTTTAAGTAGCTTATAAGTTGTTTTAATATCTTACTAATAAAATTTATAAGTTTGTTGATAATTTAAAAAATATATATTTTTATAATTTTAATATTAAATATAAAAATTATATTTTTATTTTTTATGTTGAGGTGGAGTTGTGGAAGACCAGGTGGGGTGGGGTGGGGTGGGGTGGGGCTGGGCCTGAGTGGGGCGAATTGGGTTGAAGGTGGATGAAATTTATTTTTAAAGTATACCTTAAAAGTTTTTAAAAAAATAAGTTGGAACATGAAGAAACTTATTAAATCGTTAAACATTTTATTTTACCCAACATTTTGAAAGAATTTATAAGTTATTAAATCGTTTATAAACTATTTTAAAAATTTATAAATTCAGCCAAATAGGTACAATTTTTTTCTGCACATTAGACTGGTAAGTTTTTTAACTTTTGTAATTTTAGATTGGAAAACAGATCCAGTGATTCGAGCTGCAAAACATTGAAAATCGTGTATCAAATAGCAAATAAAAATTATATTGTAATTGATAAAAAAAATCAGTTAACCAGGGGAACTTATTTGCAATGTCATTAATTTTAGTCGCCATAGATAAGTTAATTATTTTATTTGGTGTATAATTATTTCTCTGACAAATATATAATATACAATGGTGAAAATAAAGCTGATCAGCATGCCCATCTATAAAACTCACATGCTTTCTAAACCAACAAATCACTTTTATTTAATTAATAGAACACATGTTTATAGGTCCAAGAAAATATTGATTTTATATTATAATTTAATTACAATATTATATTCGATTGGAGGATTAAACATATACATCCTCCGTCCCATAAGGATAGAATTACAGGTATTTTCACACAATTTCTTATTAACTGTACAATTTACGTCCCAAAGTTCATTGAAGAAGTCAAAACACTATCGCTTAGACTGATTTGCCACGCATGTGATTTTTAAATGGGGTGAAACAACAGCGTTTTGTTTCCTCCGGTGAATTTTGGGACGTAAATTATGCACAACTAAAAATTGGGATATAATTTAATTTTTTTGGGACATTCTTGAAAAAGGCAAAAGTTTTGTGACATAACAAAACTCTATCCCCACATGTTTACAAGCCCAATATAATATTGTAATTTATAATTTATTTGCAACGTCTTCATTTTATGGGAGAACGAGAATAAGAAATATAGAGAAAGAGATATTTTAGAAGGAAAAATTGTAGTTTTGGTCCTATGATAATTTTTTAACGACAATGTTAGTCTCATATTCTTTTTGGTCCCTTTTTTGCAAAAATAGTCCCAACCATTATTTTTTACGACCAAAACTACAATTTTATCTCATTCTCTCGAACCAAAACTGTAATTTATCATTCTCTTGGGACCAAACTCGCACTTTTCTTGGGACTAAAAATGTCGAAAAAACTACGGGACAAAAAAATATCAAAAATGATCATTTTGCAAACCACTCATTCTCGTGGGACCAAAAATGCAATTTGCCCTATTTTTTTAAGTCGGAATTGACCGACGTATATAAAAACCAAAAATATACAATCATTTTTCTCACAACGACAGCATTAATGTGCGTAAAAGATAATTTACGGACCTAAAATTACAAAACTTAAAAACTTACCAGTCTAGTGTGTAGGAAAAAAATGTACTTTCACGAGTTCAAAAATTATTGTCTTTAAATTACAACCCTTGCTAAGTTACGAGCCTAAAATATATTTTTCCCTCTAAATAAAATAAGATAACTCCATCTATTTCTCAAACAATATGATATCAATCTTTTATTAATTTCATCCTGAAATTGATAATGTTGAAAATTTTCGTCCTACTGTACGGGGATAGGAGTAGTCTCATAAGAAAAATGTAAAAATAGTAATTTTTATATAAAAGAGTTTAAAAATTAATTATTGTGAAAATAATTTTGCAATTAAAAAACATAAAAAATGATCATTTTCGAGAATAGTACTAAAAGAGCAATTTGAAAATTTTCTTGGGATCATTTCTGTATTTAACACATTTTTGTGCCGGTATCACTTTCTAAATCTTTTCTCATGTCAGCACCTAATCTCTTATTTATATTATCTTCTATAATATATATATATATATATATATATATATATGTTATAAAATAAATTTGGGGCCTAGCTTCCAACCTAATCTTTTGTTTAAGATATTATTGATGTAATGTGTGCACGTTATTGTTTTATGTTTTAAAGTCGAAGTTATCGGTTTAGAATTTCCTAACTAATATAAATTTAAATGAAAATAATTATCAATAAATCATAACTATTTGTAGAAGTGATGAAACTGATCAAATTATGTTTGTTTTGGGATAGAATATTACTTCTCAGTTGTTTTAGTTTAAGATTAAAAATTTGGATTTTAATCTCATGTTCTATTTTTTTTTTTTTTTTTGCCAAAATAGTCTCAACCATTATTTTTTAGGTCCAAAACTGTAATTTTATCTCAATCCCTTGAAACCAAAACTACAATTTATCATTTTTATAGGACCAAAACTGCAATTTTCTTATAACAAAAATTGTTGAAAAAATTTGCAGGTCCATAAATTAATGTAGAAAAAAAAACCATTATACAGACCACTCATTCTCTTGACACCAAAAATATAGTTTACCTGTTACCGTCATGGTGTGATTTGATTTCCTTTTTAATTGCATCTCTCTCGATATTACAAATTTACCTTGCACTTATTACTCAATTAATGTACCTACACAGTGTTATGATAACTCTAGATAAGCCAAGAATCACGTTTATGGTGGCCATTGTTTGGTTTTAAATTAATTGATCATGAAATTGAATTATTTGGGCCCAAGATAATAATGTACTCCTCCGTCCCATTTTAATGGTCTTTTTAGGGACTAAATTTTTTCCCAAAATATATGTCATTTCACAACAATCTATAAGAAATAAATGAATTTTTTTCAAATATACCCTTGTTCTTGTTTATTGTGATACTCCACTTTTCTAGATAAATTTATTTATTTTGAAATTTACCTCCATAAGAAGGGTAAAATTGTCCTATTATACACATATTTATTATTTTCTTAATCTGTGTGAAACAACCTTAAACGACCATTAAAACAGAGGGAGGGAGTAATTTATTTGACCACTCATTTAATTGATGTGGTGGGCCATTTCAATTAATTCATGTTGTATTCCTTTCCTTCTTTCCTTTGCAATTAAATTGCAAATTACAATCTTGCAATTGGACCTCTTCAAAATGGCCGTGACATGGCTCAAGAAATGGGCTTCAACACTTTTTTCTTTTCTTGAACCCAATTAATTCTTTTCATATTTTTTTGGACTCTTGATTTCTCTTTCAAACTGACTTAATAAATAATAGGTACATATTTTACTTTAAATATTATCATTTTCCTACAAATAAACAAAACAATACCTTTCTCGACAATTAATCACAATTAGTCATTTTGGTGTAGATAATTGAATGAAATCCTATCAAATTAAGTAAATAAATTACATTAATTTTTAGCAATTATCACACTAATAAAATGAAGTTCAAGATGATCTTCAGATGACCTTTGAATATAAGTCCTCACCGACTAGCCTTGCTCACCTAGTCTAAAATTCTAACTAGTGAAACTTACTACTTCACTGCTTTTATACAATATCACCGGTCATCTTACTTTACATGAGCTTATCTAACTTATACATTTTAACTCATCAAAACTATTTCCCGATCTAACAATTTCCCGTTTTTGATGAAGTTAAAACTACAAGAAAGAAATGAACTCACAAATGGTGTTAGTCAAAGTTATTCAAGAAACAAAATAATTCAAGTTAAGCATTTTAGGTGCAAAAGCATACTTATCAACAAACGAATTCACACTTGAGCAACTACTCATACTTAAGAAAAATTTATACATTAAGGGCCCGCTTGGTTGGGGGTATTAGAAGTAGGTAATGAGAATGACTCATTAATCATTTCCATTAATAAAGATTGGTAATAATTACAATTTGGAATTGATTTAAAAATAAAATAATCACTAATTTATTTTGATTACATAATCTCCCTTTTATAATCAATCATTTAACAATCATTCATTTTTCCTCCGCTCAACTTTTTTCTCGCTCAAATATTTTTGTGCTCAACTTTCTTTCCAAAATTCATTAATGAGAATGAATCACTAGTCATTCCCATTACCTAATTCTAACACCCCTGATTAGGGTGAATTTGTATAGACTTTTTAGTGCATGATTGCATTGATTTAAGTGAAATTTTGCGTTCAAATGTGCTCTCAAATTGGCTAAGTGTGATGAAGTTCATTTATGCAGAAACAATCAATTTTGAAAAGAAATTCAGGTGATCAAATCAATCACTATGAAGAGGTGCCTTGGACCATTAGATAGAGAGCTGAAAGAGGGTCGCGTAACAACAAGAATCGGGCAACTGAGTTCGTATGCGTAAGATACGAAACCGAAGCGGAGGTGCCATACAAGCAAAGTGCTCGGCCAGAACTAAAGTGACTCACCCGAGTCACAAATTATATTGCTCGAGTCATAGACTTTACGTAGTTAAGCGACTCGGCCAGACCAAACCGACTTGGCCTCACACTTAAGTGCCCGAGTTGGAAAATTTACGAAGACAAGTGACTTGGCCAAACCAATCCGACTCGGCCGAGTCACACCCGAGCCTTACCCGAGTCACATTTTCACCTAGCCAAGTGACTCGAGCAACCACCCCGACTCGCCCGAGTCCGCGCTCGAGTCACTCCCGCCGAGTTGGCCTTTTGTGCGCGTTTTTCTATATTTTGGGCGTAAATTTAGGCTTTTAAGGGGCTAATTAAGAAATTAAGATCTCCCACTTACTACCCACTATATATACTCCCTCTTATCAGCATTAGAGAGGATCCCACACACTTAGAACAATTATTAGGTTTTAATTTCAGCATTCCACTACACACACTTACACACATGATAAGGTGTTTTACTCTCTTATAGTTTTTCATTTTCCAAGTGTAATAGGAGTTAGAATTGAAGCAAACAAGTTGTATTACACTCCATCAAGGTGACTTCTACAATTTATATCAAGTTTTTGTTCATTAATTTCCATTTAATCATGTTCCTTCCATACTCAATGTTTATGGGTTTTAATCTCTTGCAACAACTAGTCTCTAGCGTGACGTACAATGAACAATGGTGTGGCGAACTTGACAGAAAGGGTGGTAGCATTGGAAGTAGCCAACAACGAGCAGTTACTCATGCAACATGCTATCTACTTAATAACACGTTGCACAAGGGCATTTTTCGGGCTTTCCTCCTCCCTCTTGAGCTAGAGTTTGAAGATTTCTCTCATTATTTTATTCTCGAGTGATTGTTGAACATTTCTATTGAAATTCTTGGGATTGTATTATTTGTCACACTTCTTTCACTCTTTTGTGTATTTTTTATTTGAGTTGTGGATTTAGCTTCATCTTGGTAATTCATTGATTTTTGTTGGTGATTTTTGGAATGATGCTTGTGTTTGATCTTGAGTAGTGGTGTGCAACTTCATTTAACTATTTACCTTACCAAACTTTTTTATTGTCATGCAATGAAAAAGTTTGGGAGAAGGGGGTGTAGTTAGAAATTGTCGTTGCATCCACTTGCCTCTCATTTGCGTATGAGAAAATTTGGTGAAATTTTTTGTGATCGTGAGCTTATTTGTGGACTCGCATGACTATCTTTGAGTCCATTTTTGGTGTAAATATCAGAGGGAGATGTATTGAAAATATGTACATGGCATGTATGCTTTGATTGATGGATATATGGGCTTTGAGATGTGATATGAGTTGATGTGTTGCTCAATGCTAGCATGAAAATTGTTTTGTGAAGATGAGTGTGATGGATGATGCTTGCTCTTCTTGCTCAATGTTTAAACCCGTGAGTTTTGAGCCTACTAAATCGTACATATTTAAACGGTTTAATCCCTTGATTGAGTGCATCGCTTTTTGATTTTGCATTACTAGAACTTGCCTCTTAACTAGTTGAGATATAATTTTGTGTGGATCTATGAAAATGATGAGAGACCTTGTTTGTATTGAAGAGCTACTTAGCTAAATTTTACCCCACCAATTACATTAATTTCCCTAGTGAGCCATTTTGAGCCTTAAAGTCTTATTTTCTTGGCAAGCTTGAGAGATTGGAGCCATTTGTCTATCTTGATGAGCCTTTTTGTCCCTACGATTAGTGGAGCATGAATTGTTGACAAGAAAATGGTGAATTGAAAAAGGAAAAGTGTGGTGGTATAATTTGATAAGCAAAAACAAGAGAAAAAGAGAAAGGTTGGTGAGAAAAATCGATTGAATTGTGAAAAAAAGAAAGAAGCTTGTGAAAACAAAACTTCAATCTTGAGCTTAGTTGAAAAAGAAAGGCTTAAAAGGAGTTGGTGGTGAATGACATTCGTAAGGCTTGAAATTGAAAAAGAGTGATGTTTGTTGAAGTTTGAGATGCGTACATTGTATTGAGTAATCAACTTTCATTTGCTTCTACTAATCTTGAGTTACTACCTCCAAAATTCACCCACCTTGTCCAAAAGCCTACATTACAGCCTTGAGAAAAGCCCTCTTTGATTCATTATTGATACACAAAATGATTAGTTTAAATTAAGTCAAGTTGCAAGCATATGGTGTGCATTGTTGTAAATTGATGATTGAGTGCTTATCATGCCTTTATACACTTGAGAGTGAGTGAAACACTCCTTGAGAGGAGCATAGAGTGTGTATTTGAATTTGCATTTGTCAAATCATGAAACCTTTGATTGTTAGTGGAGAGTAGCATTGAATGCTTGTGATCATTGATGAGTCTATTGTCGTATTTTCATCTTCGCGCGTAGCAACAAGAATCGGGCAAATCAGAGTTCGTATGCGTAAGATACAAGCAAACGAAGCGGAGGTGGCATACAAGCAAAGTGACTCGGTCAGAACTACGGTGACTCGCCCGAGTCACAAATTATGTTGCCCGAGTCATAGACTTTACGTAGCTGCGACTTGGCTGCACCGAACCGACTCGGTTGAGTCACACTTAATCGCCCGAGTTGGAGAATTTACGAAGACAAGTGACTCGGCCAAACCAATCCGACTCGGTCGAGTCACACCTAAGCCTTACCCGATTCACATTTTCACGTAGCCAAGTGACTTGGGCAACCACCCCGACTCGCCCGTGTCACTCCCGCCGAGTTGGCATTTTGTGTGCGTTTTCTATATTTTGGGCGAAATTTAGGCTTTCTTAATGGGCTAATTAGCAAATTAAGATCTCCCACTTACTACCCACTATATATACTCCTTCTTATCAGCATTAGAGAGGATCCCACACACTTAGAACAATTATTAGGTTTTAATTTCAGCATTCCTCTACACACACTTACACACAGTATAAGGTGTTTTTACTTTCTTATAGTTTTTCATTTCCCCAAGTGTAATAGAAGTTAGAATAGAAACAAACAAGTTGTATTACACTCCATCAAGGTGACTTCTACCATTTATATCAAGTTTTTGTCAATTAATTTCCATTTAATCATGTTCCTTCCATACTCAATGTTTATGGGTTTCTTGCAATTAGTCATGATTGGCTAAATCTCTTAGGTGCTTGGGTGTTATGACCCTTAGATGAGTTGATTTTGGTAATTTTATGATTGGGTGTTCATTTGTTGAGTTGATTAATTGTCTTTATGATGCTTTGCATAATTTAATTGTTTGGGTGAGCTTTGATCTTGTGTTTATTGATTTAAATTTCTCAAGGATACTTGGTTTATTGAATTGATGCATAGGTGTTAGGTTTGCTTTTGTGATTGAAGTCAATATTGGGTTAACTCAAGGATACTTGATTAATTAACTAGAACCTCATTAGGGCACATTGATTACTTGTTGAATTACTTGTAATTAGTGAGGGTGAGAGTGTTGTCTCTCACATTCCTACATGCTTGATTGATCATTTAGAACCCGGACTTATCAAGTACGGTTTTATTTGAATTATTTGTTGGTTATCCCTATGATCCCTCTTTGAATGAATACTTGATTGTTTTTGATCCGAAATTGACGAAGTCTTTGGTGATTTGCACCCGAGCACTACTCTCTCCCACTTGGTATTTCGTTGTTGATTGCTTTGTTTAATTTTCTTGTTGAAATTCCGTAGTTATTGGTGATTAATATTGCAAACTTGATTAGCCTCTATAATTCTAGAAAACGTACAATTTCATGACTTCATTTCACCTCTAGTTCTTTGGGTTCGATAACTTGGTCGTAATTTCTATCCACTTGAACTACACAACGATCAACCCCGACCAAGCGGCCCCTAAGTCTTTTAAGAAAATATTCTAAGACATGAAATTTTATCGATTTTTTAATTACTTAGAATTTTTTTTAAAAACTACAAGGTTTTATCAATAAAAAAATGAAGAACTTAACAAAACTTGAATAAGGCATAGTAAATCGTATAAGTTCCAAATACACATTTCATTCATTCATTTTCGAGATAAATACATTTACGTATAAGCGATAAGATATAAAAAGATAAAAAAGAAACATCCTTATCTAATTTGCCCATCTTTCCGCTTCAGTGGACACTCACCAATAAAAATCGTCTTCTTCATCTGCTTTAACTCCTCAGGATCTTTGATTCCCGATTTAGCCTCGACTCCTTGGATGACCCCTTTGACGCAGCTTCTAGGTCAAATGAGCCATCTCGCAACGGTAACCGCTTATGTATTATACCGTAAAAATTAAAAACCACTATAAATTTAAATTTAAAACGTGATTAGCATTGATAGATGCAACACGTTTTTTCCATATCTTTTTTTTTTTTTTGAATTAACGTTTTTTTCCCAATATTTTTTTAAAACACGTTTTTTCATCGCCCTAACCTAAAATTTTTATCTCTCGAATTTTTCATCCCTAGCTTTCACAAAGGCTCCTAATTTTTACAGCCATTCCAAACCCGTTGCTTCGACCGTGCGCTGCCATCGCCTCCACCGTGCGCCGGCCGCCGCTTCCATTGTGCGCCGGTCATCTCCCTCTCGGCCGGCGTTATTTGGCCCGTCGCCGTGATCACAGCCAAGCGCCGACCGTTGTTCCTCGTTGCCGTCAGAGCGCTTGGTCGCACATCGAGAGACTCGCTTCAAAAAGGTAAATCAATATTTGCATATTTTTGAAGAATTGTTGAAGTGGGTTCATCATTCTAGTTGATTAGATAATTAATGATCGGTAATTGATGGTGTCACACTACTGTAATTTGTTATATATATACATATATATATATATATATATAATTGTATGGTTTTCTGGGTTTATGTTTTATTTGAAGAACACTTGAAGATAAAGAATAGAAATATAGAGAGAGAAGGGAGATTATAGCAAGTGCAAACTACGAATCATACTAGGTTTTCTGGGTTTATGTTTTAATTTTTAAAGAAAATGACAGATATGACAAATTGGGATTGATGTTTAATCTTTCTGCGGTCATGGATGTTTATAGGAATAAAATTGATATTTACACACAACATGTTATAAAATTGGGCACGTTAATCAGCACTTTGCTGTTATTATCATATAATAATGATTATGTTTGTCGGAGAAATATTTATATATATGACAAATGAAATGATTCGCTTGATAATCCTATTATTAACATAAAAATATTGAATCATTTCGCAGGTATTTATTGAAGTGTCATTGTTTAGTACACGAAATGTCGTTGATTAGTATACAAAATGTTGTTGTTTAGTGATTTTGATAAAAAAAAAAAAACACACATAAAATCAAGCATTTTCAAATTATTGATATTTTATTTGTTAAATAGAGGCACTCCGGTGACACTCTAAAATGAAAGTTCACGTGAACCCGAGTTTATAGGAGATCTACTTAAAAACACGAACACATTTAAATAATAGCACTAAAAAATAACCTATATATAGGGTAAATAATAGCATTAAAAATAATCAATCAAAAACTTGAAACTAAAAAAAAAAAGAACACCGAGCTATTAAAAGTATGTAATTAGTCCCTTTCAAAGAAAAAAAAAAAGTCAAAATAACAGAAAAGTTCAAAGTATGTAAATTTGTTACTTTGTGTACGTGCGCTTTTGTAATATTTTATAACAAGTTTTTTTTTTTTTTTTTTTAAATTTGTTCCTATACAAATGCAGATTGAAACGTAATCGAAACATCGACACTCGAGAGAGGAAGGTGGATATCCCAGAAGATGTCATGGACGGACTTTGGCCCAATTACAACATATATCCTAAAGAAGTCCACCTTCTTGTATGAAATGTGTTGAATTGCATAACTATGGTATTTATGTTATAATAGTCGTGTTAGTGGAACAATAATAATTGGGGGTTCTACATGAATCCTCACATGTTTTAATACACTTTTGATTTGTGTTTTTTTCTTTATTAATTATTTTTTCTCAGCTATAATTATCTATACATATTTTCAACCGACACTTTAATAATACGTTGTTAAGCTCTATATTAAATAGAAAACCAGGCCATGATCATATGTACCGTTAGAATAATATTAATTTAATACAAGTTATAGTGAAAATAGAGTCACAACCACAACTATACACTATGCCAAAACTGGTTACGATGGCGGTGAATTCCCGTTATCGAAGGTGGAAAAGAAGAAAGTGGAAGTAGGTGAAAGTTTAAAGAAAACTTTAAAATAGAAGCTAGCTAAAGAGCTAAAAGAGAAGAAAGTGGAAAAATTCCCTTGTGATAAGTGGGGGTTGCCGATTACGCTGATTCCTCTACCTTATCCACAAAGGTTCATGAAGAAAAGCTCAAGGAAAAATTCTCCAAATTTCTTGAAGTCTTCAACAAACTTCATATCAACATTCCATTAGTGGATGCTCTTGAGCAAATCGTAACGCCCGAACCCGGATAATTCTACTTACTTATCCGACTTCGAGTCGTCACTTAGTGAAAGGAAAAGTGAGACATTTTTTTAAAAAAAAAAAAGAAATTGATAAAGAAAAATAATTAAGGAAATTAATTGAGTGATTCTTAACTTAGTGATTTCAGCATTTAACTAAATCTAATCATTTAGCAGAAGCATAATTAAACCAATTAATACCGGGAAGGCCGAGTCCACAAATGCTCCCAAGACTCCATCGGCTCACCTAAAAATATTTAAAAAGGGACATGAGAATTTGAATTTCTCAGTGTGAGTAGCCCGTATGCTATCATGTATAAAGTTTAGTATCATAAACAGATCATATTATTACGTAAAAGTAAACACCGAGACGGACCACCTCCGCTCATAAAACATAAATGAGACGGACCACCTCTCGCTCATAAACAACCGAGACGATACCAACATCGCCAGAAACCGAGACGGACCACCTCTGCTCGTCACAAACAATACGATTTAGCAAATGATATTTTAACTATAATACGAATTAAGCCAATACGGTTAGTGCCACCCACCTCGAATGAAGTTCGAAAAGTACAACTTGAAAGGGGAGACGTCCGAGTTATTCACCGACCGGTCGCACTCGTTCCTAAAGAAATTTTTGGTTTTAGTTTCTTATCAAGGATTCATATATCCATGTATACACTACTTTGGTCCCGAAGGACTTTTGGTCACTTACACGTCTTTCGTCTTTTGGTCGTAATATATTGTAACTTCAAACTTTTCGACATACGTAGAGTTGTACTTAGAGAATTCTTAAAACGGTATTTTTGATACACTATATATCTTGGACTCTTACTAACATGCTCTTAAATGTGACACGTAAACGGAAAACATACTTTCCAAATAAAAGCAACGATTTAAGTATTAAGAAAAACTTTCAAGTAATCCGTCCGGTTTCGATCGCTCACTCTAGACTTAGGGGCATTTTCTAAAATATAAATAAATTATCTAAAATTTTGGTAAATGTACAGTAGGCACTCTCTTGAAGTGTATATCACACATAAAATATGGTCTCATTAAAAAGCCATACGAAAAATGGGTTTTTGAATTTATTTCCTAAAATAATTTTCCTAAAAATAATAAAACACTTCCAAAAATCATGAAATTTTCACAGTAGATACATTATGAAGTCTCTAACATTTCCTAAGTTTTGACTTTAGGCAAATTATGAAAGGAAAAAGGTGTTTTGGCTCATTTTTGGAAAAGGCACATAAACTTTTCCGTCTTTCCAGTCACGTACCAACTAGAGAAATAATTTTTGTAAAACTATTTAAACTACTCCTAAAATCATACGTTAATTGAGATGAAAGAGTGAAAATGATTTTCAAATCAAGAATTATAAATATTAAAAGGTTAAGTTAAGAGAGTTGATGATAATTAAAAGAGTAAGAAAAGCAATAATCGAAAAATATGATTACTTCAATGGAATCCCTGGAGTTACAGAAAAAGGCCGAAAGCGAACATATTTGCAAAAAGGAAGAGAGAATTTATGGAGAAAGAGAAATAGTATATATTTTAGAGTGTGAGAAAATGCAGCTTATGCTTATGCTTATATAGGAGAGGAGAGGAGAGGAGGGGGAGAGGAAACATATCTGTTGAATTCCAAATTTAATTTAAAAAAGAAAAGATTAATTGTTGATTTTAATTTATTTATATAATTCAAAAATACATATTTAAGCTCGAAATTGACCGACATATATAAAAACAAAAATATACAGTCATTTTTCTCACAATGACGGGCATTAATGTGCAGAAAAAATAATTTACGGACCTAAAATTACAAAAGTTAAAAACTTACCAGTCTAATGTGTAGAAAAAAATATTATACTTTCACAAGTTCAAAAATTATTGTCCTTAAATCATGCTCTTCCTAAGTTACGGGCCTAAAAATATTTTTTCGTCTAAATTAAATAAGATGACTCCATCTATTTCTCGAACAATATGATATCAATCTTTTTATTAATTTCATCCTGAAATTGATAATGCTGAAAATTGTCATACTTACACAGTGTTATGATAACTCTAGTTAAGCCATGAATCACGTTTATGGTGGGCCATTGTTTGGTTTAAATTAATTGATCGTGAAATTGAATTGTTTGGGCCACAATTTCTTTCATTTTATGTCGAGAAGGTGACTACAATCGGCTAGCTCTCTATATGAAAGAATCCTCGTATTAGACTTTAAAGGGAAAAATTCATTTTGGTACCCAAAGTTTATCTTTTTCCGGATTTGGTATCCCACCTTTAGGTACTCTCAAAATTGGTCACCAAAGTTCATTTTTGTCTCAAAATTGGTCCTGCCGTCAGTTGACCGTCATTGACTAACGGAAGCACTTGTTTTAGGCGCGAATTCATCTAGTGTTAAGTATTGACTCCAAATTCGGCAGTTCACTTCCCTCTTTTATCAGACCCTAATTTTTTAAATTTTTGGCTCTTGTATAGCTTAATATTTTTTTCATTACCGATAAAAAAATGTTTTTTCATTAAATGTAATGTATTTTATTTTGTGAAATGTATGTGGAATTAATCTACAATGTCTTTTTAATGAATTTAGATATCTCATGAAATGTATGTGGAATTAATCTACACATATTTAATGTTCACTTTGTTTCGTGAAATATCTAAATTCATTAAAAAGACAAGCAGTAGATTAATTCCACATAAATTTCACAAAATAAAAATACATTACATTTAATGAAAAATATTAAGCTACACAAGAGCCAAAAATTAAAAAAATTAGGTTCTCGATAGAAGAGGGAAGTGAGCTGTCGAATTTGGGGGCAATACTTATAACCCTAGATGAATTCGCGCCTAAAAACAGTGTTTCCGTTAGTCAATGACGGTCAACTAACGGCAGGACCAATTTTGAGACAAAAATGAACTTTGATGACCAATTTTGAGAGTGCCTAAAAGTGGGGTACCAAATCGAAAAAGGTAAACTTTGGGTATTAAAATGAATTTTTCCGACTTTAAATTAATATAACATGCAGGCCAAGATAATAATGTAATTTATTTCACCACTCCTTTAACTGATGTGGTGGGCCATTTCAATTAATTGATGTGGTATTCCTTTCCTTCTTTCCTTTGCAATTAAATTGCAAATTACAATCCCGTCAAAAAAAAAAAAAAAAAAATTACAAATTACAAGCTTGCAATTGGAGTACCTCTTCAAAATGGCCGTGACATGGCTCAAGAAATGAGCTTCAACACTTTTTTTTTCCTTTCTTGAACCAATTAATTCTTTTCATATTTTTTTGGACTCTTGATTTCTCTTTCAAACTGACTTAATAAATAATAGGTACATATTTACTCTAAATATTCTCATTTTCCTAAAAATAAACAAAACAATACCTTTCTCGACAATTCATCACAATTAGTCAATTTAGTATAGATAATTGAACGAAATCCTATCAAATTAAGCAAATAAATTACATGAATTTTTAGCAATTATCACATTATTCAAATTCCCTCAGTAACATAAGAGATTTGCTTATCCCCAAGCAAAAAGAAAAAAGAAAAGAACGAGGAAAATTGCATAGACTCACTCAATTAATGGACCTATCGACAAAATCATGCAATCAAGTAACTTTCACCAAATGAGCCATCAAGTCAAAAAGTAAATAATCACCTTCACATATGTTGTGCTTCAACAATAGCTAATTTTTTTTTTTTTTTATCGGAAAAAAATTTATTTATTTCAAAGAAAATAAATATGGGTACAAGATATACCCAATACACACAATATTAACGACACCAACAATACATATATACTGGAAAATAGAAGAAGAAAATAATCCTTAGCATTCTAACAACATCCTGGGACTCTCGATCGAATCGCAGTAGGGAAATCTCGCAATCGAAGGAAAATAAACCGAGCACCAGCTCCACAATCCACCTTTAATTTCATCAACAATTCTACTAACATTGAATCCTCTTCCTTCAAAAATCAGTTTGTTACGCCAATTCCACACCACCCAAATTACACACACCATAAACAACATGCCAACTTTCTTCCTTTCTTCCCAACCAAGATTCCAGCAGTAAGATGTAGATGATCTTTTAAATTACAATGCACCATCAAAGGCACCTCAAGCCATAACATTCATACCAAATTGAAAATGTATCGTAGCATCCAAGTAGCAGATGATCGCAGTTTCCCTAGCTTCTTCACACAAAGGACATTTGGCCTCCTCCTGCTCTCGAATAATATTTCTCCTTAACAAATTGATTTTTGTAGGTAGTCGATCCCAAAATGTCCTCCATGCCGTTTCCGCCACTTTCTTCGGGCAATCTTACTCCACACCCGCTTAAATTCTGGCCCAATGCTCGAGCTCGTTGTGTCTTAAATTCTAGCCGCCAATATGTTATATGCCAGCCCGTCTTGTAGCAACCATCTTTCGATCCAATCCACCTCCATTTATCCCGAGCACCACGTACCAAAGGAAACCCGTTGATCAAGGAACATAATTCATTAACAACATCAATTTTCATCTCAAAGTAAAATAAGTTATCTATTGATGCTTACAAGATATGTGTTTATCTCTCAACACTCAAAGTGTATAGGACAAGAATGCACTCAAATAGTCAATCCACATAATCACAATACCATAAGCTTGTCAAAGGTCTCTTTTCTCTACCTTTTACTAGACTTTATTTGTTGAGTTAAAGAGGTCTTTTAGGTTTGTAATGTAGGCTTTTGGATATGGTGGGAAAATTTGGAAGTAGTGACTCAAGATTAGTAAAGCAATGAGAGTTGATCATACGATTCAATGCAAACTTTCACTTCAAAGTCAACAATCAATACCTTTTTTTTTTCTTTTTTCATCCTTTCAAAGTGCTTCACCACACCACTTCTTTTGACCACCATTTGTAACTTTCAAGCACACAATTGAATTATTTTCTCTTTTCACTTTCATTTTTCTTCTCATTTCACAATTCCATATTAAATTTCTCAAACTTGGCTTAAGGAGCATGTTGTCTACCATTTTTCATTGCCAAGCAATTGACACACACCCCAAACTTTTTCATTGTCAAGCAAGGTAGGTCACGTAGACAAACACTCTGCCAAATTTTGCTTTTAATATCATCAAATTAATAGCGGTTATTTTTAAAACCGATACCGTATCATAAAAACCGCTATAATAAGTTTAACCACTTTTACAAATTTAAGGGCGGAGTGTATACATAGCGGTTATTTACAAACCGTTCTTAATTGTCCGATTTCTTTTCATTTAATTTTTACAGATAATACATAGCAGTTAATAACCGCTATAAAATTGAATTTAAACCGCTATATATTTGAATTAAAAACCGCTATAAATTTAAATTTAAAACGTGATTAGTGCTGATAGATGTAACACGTCTTTTCCATATCTTCTTTTTTGAATTAATGTTTTTTTCCTTCCAATTTAAATTGCCGATAGTTTAACGTTTTTATCAATATTTTTTTAAAACACCTTTTTCATCGCCTCTAATCTAAAATTTTTATCTCTAAATTTATCATACCTAGCTTTCACAAAGGCTCCTAATTTTTACCGCCATTCCAAACCCGTTGCTTTGACCGTGCACCGCCATCGCCTTCACCATGCACCGGTCGCCGCTCCATTGTGCGCCGGTCATCTCCTCTCTGCCGGCGTTATTTGGCCCATCGATGTTGCCCGTCCGCCGTGATCACAGTTCAAGCGCTCGACCGTTGTTCCCGTTGCCGCTCATAGCCATCGGTCATCGCCTCTCTCCCATAATCGTCAGAGCAGCTTGTTCGCACATCGAGAGACTCGATTCGAAAAAGTGATCGCGTGTATTTTAGCAATAAGTATTTTACGACCAAATAAATTATTGAACCCTAGAGACTAGGAGAATAGTGGAGCCTAAAAACAAGCGTTGTCATAGAATTATAGCAGCTAAATGGGGTACAAAACTTAAATCAACAACAAGCCAAACAAGAGCAATCAAAATAATAACTACAAAAGCAATTTAAACTCTAGACGAGTGCAAGTGGTGAAAAACGATCGCTCGGGTGTTTTCCTTATACAATCCTTTGGGTAAAATCACAAATCAATCACAAATCAAGGCATGAATCAGGCAAGGCTAAGAGCGATCACGTAATATCTAACAAGTGAGCATTTAAGACCGTGATCACCTAGACACGCTCACAATCGGGTACTAATGCCTTGGGTCGTCTCTTCACTACACACCTAAGCATGCAATGTCTACTAAGGGGTGATCTAGCAACTAACCTACCTCTCGGTGCAATCAATCACAATTATAATCATCATAATTAATCGATAAGTTCACTTAATCCTCTAACAAGCATATCCAACTCTCGTTGCAACATAAAAATTTGATGAATCAAGCTAATAAAAGCAATCAATCATAAGATCCATACAAAGCCCAATAATAAAAACATCAAATCCACAATTACATGCCCATCAAAGCAATCAATTCATGATCTATGTTGTTACACCGATTAGACATCCAGAAAGTTGTGGATTCCTCGTAAACGAGGTCGAGCTCTCGCCTCGCTCGCCGGGCTCGTTCCTCAACATCCTCCTCCTCCGTGAGCGCGGAAGGCCTCATCTAGGGATTCCCCTACCTCGTCCCTCTCCGAATGATCCGACCCGGCGAGAACTCGGGGCCAAGATCCGAATCGGTCCCCTTCTCCTCGCCGAGGGCAACCGTGAGCGTGTCACCCTCTCCGGAGCCTCAAGTCGACCCCCCAAGGTCCCCCTGCACCAGCAAACTCGGGAGCCCCCGCGAGGTCCAGGGCATCGCCGCCCGGGAAGCCCGGCCAAGACCGAAATGGGGCAACGGGCCGCCCGAACACCACATCCAACCCCTCCAAGTCAGCCTCCGTCCATGCCCCAGCGATTTTCTGGGCCGGGATCACCGTAACCACCACTACTGCACTCCGCTCTCCATTCCGAGCCCAAGAAGAAAGAAAACGGGAGGAAGAAAGTCGAACGGGAGTTTACCTATGAACGCCGACGGAGTTCTTGGTCAAATGGGAACATCTTAGGAATTCTCGAAGGCTCTAAAGTGTTTAGGAAACGCAAAATGGCAAATGGCCGAGGATTCCCCTATTTATAGAGGGGAAGGGCCCCTCAAAGAATATTTTAAACTCGTAAAACGGGGCCCGAGGGGAATTTTCCCTAAATTGGGGCCCCAAAAGCTATCCTCCGCCTCGGGATGACGCGCGCGTGGACGTACAATTTCTATCCACTAGAACTACACTACGATCAAAATGGTGCCGTTGCCGGGGACTAGTTGAGTGAGTCTAGGTGAAACTTGAGATTTCGTTGGATAGCTTTACTAGTGGCATTATTTTTTTGTTTTGTTATTTTTATTTGTGTGAATTTGATACTTGCCTTCTTTTGTAGGTGGACACTCACTTGTTCTTAGGGGGTTAAATTTCTTAATTGAAATCGAACCTCGAACTTAGCCACCGAAAGAAGGCAAGGGTTGTGAAGAGCTTAAATGATATGGTTTATCCTCCACAACATGAAGAAATTGACTACGATAATTGGAGGAGCTTTTATTATGACTATCAAATGCAACAAGTTCCCTCCTATTATCAAGATTGGAGAAATGAGGAAGCATCGCCCGCTTTTCAAGACACGTTCCCAAACTACATTGATGAGCATTATAGTCAAGAATTCGATCCACGGGATGGATTTGAATTTCAAGAAGCTTTGATAGGAGATTACGATAATGGGAGGAGTTATGAGTACAATTACCAATGCAACAAGCTCCCTCTTATTATCAAGAGTTGGGAAACAATGAGGAAAAATCAACGACTTAGAAGCTCAAATTTCTCAACAAGGAGAAGAAGAAGAAGGAGAAGAAGAAGAAGAAGGAGGAGGAGGAGGAGGAGGAGGAGGAGGAGGAGAAGAAGGAGGAGAAGAAGAAGAAGGAGGAGGAGGAGAAGAAGAGGAGGAGGAGGAGGAGGAGGGAGGAGAGGAGGAGGAGGAGGAGGAGAAGAAGGAGAAGGAGAAGTAGAAGAAGAAGGAGAAGGAGAAGAAGAAGAAGAAGAAGGAGGAGGAGGAGGAGGAGGAGGAGGAGAAGAAGGAGAAGGAGAAGGAGAAAGAAGGAGAAGGAGGAGAAGGAGGAGGAGAAGAAGGAGAAGAAGGAGAAGAAGAAGAAGAGTCCACCAATAATAATTCTAGTGAGTATGTATGCTGTCGCATTGACCTTATTCACAATTGTAGCAATCTTCACCGAATAAGTTTTTCGTAAGGTTGAATATAATGTTCATAGTGATACGAATATTTAATTTAGTCTATATAACTAGTTTCTTAATTTCTTAGTTTAGCACCTGATTAGTGTAGATGCTTTCTCTATCCGGATTTTAATGGCTAGTTTGCTTTACACGACAAGATTAATAACTGATTATCGGATTAGTTAGTATTATATATATATATAACTACAACAAAAAGGGCTTTCCAGATATTGAAAAGTGCCCCAATATGTACTGTTGGGGCACTTATAAATTTTGAGGCGCTTCACATGTGCCTCCAAGTCTAGTGTCCCAATAGAGTTAGGGGCACTTTTTAAGTCTATATACTACATTTTTAAGTGTCTCAATAATTAAATATAATGAGCAAATTTAATTAAGTGTCCCAAAATAATTGTTAGAGACACTTATAAAAAAATGACCCAAAAAAAGTGTCGCAATATGTAGTTTTTGTTGTAGTGTGTATATATATATATATATATATATATATTATCATTTCGTACATTTCAACTTCATATGCAAGTATACTGTATGCATGTCATCAAGATAAATGGTACATAATCATATATTTGTGTAACCCTGATGGTGAGGGCTTGCGGCTTAGGAGTGTGATGCTCCATAGGTCTTAGGTTCGAAACCCATTGGGTGCAAACAATTCCCGAGATGGGCTACCCATACAGAGCTTTGCTTTGGCTTTAAATGGGGCCCCGCTAGTGGACGGTGGGATTGGTCCTCTGGATTAGTCGGTCCTTGGGCCGGATACCGAGTTATAAAAAATTAAATATTTGTGTGATAATCCATTACTTTACGGGCGTATACACTTAATTTGTATGTACTGTTGTAGTCGTGACTCTATTTTCTCCATAATTAATTTGCAATAAATTAATATTACTCTCTCTCACACACACACACACACATATATATATATGATCATGAATTGGTTCTCGATTTAAGGTACAACAAAATAGATCGAATAATTTTTTTTTTTTTGATCGGTAAATGTTAGTTGTTAGTGGTTAGAAGTTAGTTCGCCAAGTCTCCTTACAAATCCAAATTCTCCAAGTCTCCTTATATCTCCCACTCCAATTCGTTCCCGAAGGGAATCGAACCCAGTCTCCCACTTAAGTGAGGAGCCCGGTGGCCAAGTGGCCTATGCCCCATTGGTTAAAATAGATCGAATAATAATGAAACGTGTTAGAGCGTCAGGTGAAGATATGAATAGATAATTAGAGTAGAGAAAACAATTAATAAAAAAGAATAACACAAAATGTAAGTTTATTAAAATATGTGAGGATTCACGTAGAATCCCCAATTATTATTGTTCCACCGACACGACGACAATAACGTAAATACCATAAATATTCATGAAATCAACACACTTCAAACAAGAAGATGGACTTCTTTAGGATATATTTTATAATTGGGCCAAAGTCCTTCCATCACATCTTCGATTTACATCCACCTTCTTCTCTCGGGTGATGTTTCGTGCACGTTTCGTGACTCTATTTTCTCCATAATTAATTTGCAAGAAATTAATATTACTCTCTCACACACACCGGTTCTCGATTTAAGGTACAACAAAATAGATCGAATAATAATGAAACGTGTTAGAGCGTCAGTGAAGATATGAATAGATAATTAGAGTAGAGAAAACAATTAATAAAAAGAATAACACAAAACATAAGTTTATTAAAATATGTGAGGATTCACGTAGAATCCCCAATTATTATTGTTCCAACCGACACGAACGACAATAACAGAAATACCATAAATATTCATGAAATCAACACACTTCAAACAAGAAGATGGACTTCTTTAGGATATATTTTATAATTGGGCCAAAGTCCTTCCATCACATCTTCGATTTACATCCACCTTCTTCTCTGGGTGATGTTTCGTACGTTTCCATCTGCATATGTATAGAAATATTGAAAACTAGTTAAAATTTTACAAAACCACAAACTAACGAAAAAGACATATATCAACTATTTCTTTAAAAACTAAAGAAATAAATGAAGTTGAAACGTTAATTAACATAATTTAGGAATTCAAGCTATACTTGAAGAATATAAATAATTGTTGCATAATAATTACTTTCAAATAAAGATTAATCAAATCAAAACTAGTTAGATATAATGTCATCAGTTAACATGAAAGAGGAAAAATGTTTCAAATAAATTAAACCGGGAAACGGAAAAGCAAAAAGCACTAAGCCAATATATATATATTTACTTCATTGGTGGAGTTGACAAAATGGAACGGTAACCAAAAGTAAACATAGTTAATTCTATGGGAGAAAGAGAATAAGAAATTTAGAGAAAGAGATATTTTAGAGTGGTGTAAGAATGAAGTGAAGGGTAGTGGAAGCTTATATAGGAGAGGAAAGCTAGCTTATATGGTTCATTAATTCTTTTTATTTTATTTTATTTAATTAGTCAGCATAGGTAATTAAGATAATTATTTTATTTGATGTATAATATAATTATAATTATTTCTCCAACGAATATATATTATATGGTGGCGAAAATAATGCAAACAAATCTTCTGATTAACGTGCCAAAGTATAAAAATCAAGTGATCGCTTTAATTAATATAACATGCAGGCCTTACTATTCCAATATAATTTATTTAATAGTTATAGAAAGTGATGTGAAAATCCACCAATAGGTTCAATAAGTTGTAAAAGGTCACACTTTGAACTTTTTTGTTATTTTGACTTTTAAATTTTGGTATTCATCCTATAGCTCGGTGTTCTTTCTCTTTTAGTTTCAAGTTTTTGATTGATTATTTTTAATGCTATTATTTACCCTATATATAGGTTATTAATTTTTAATTCTATTATTTAAAAGTGTTTGTGTTTTTAAGTAGATCTTCTATAAATTCGAGTGAACGTGAACTCTTGTTTTAGAGTGTCACTGTTTAATATACAAATTGCCTCTATTTAACAAATAAAATATCACTAATTCGAAAATGCTTGATGTTATGTATTTTTTTTTTTCCAAAATCACTAAACAACAACATTTTGTGTACTAAACAATGACACTTCGAAAAAACACCTGCGAAACGATTCAATATTTTTTTTTATTTTAATAATACGATTATCAAGCGAATAATTTTATTTGGCATATATATAAATATCTATCCGACAAACATAATCATTATTATATGATAATAACAGAAAGTGCTGATTAACGTGCCCAATTTTATAACATGTTGTGGGTAAATATCAATTTTATTCCTATAAAAGTCTAAATTTAGTGCAGAGGCGTGAAATCAATTCATTTATATTAATTCCCTATTACTCATTTACCTCGCAGACTGGATTCTCAATTCGACCCTTCAAGAAGTAGGCCTATCGGGTGAATAATTTAATATTTTTGAACCGTTGCTTATAGCTGGATTTGAACCCATACATTTGACTCTATCATAAAAGAATTTTATCTCATGAAAATGTTAGAACTTATAGATAGGTGTGTACGTAAATTGTAATAATCTCAAGGCATGTGCTAAAAACAACGACGTTTGATAAAAAATGGACGTAAATTGAGTAATGATGAAACTTATGGAACTAAAATGAATATTTTCTACTATCTTGGGACAATTTACGAAAAATATTAAAGTTGCGAGAAAAAGATATGTCTTAACTCATATATATATATATATATATATATATATATATATATAAAATATAATTTAATATGGCAGACTTACAAAATATTGAACCTCCCCATGTATGAGCTACTTTTTTTTTTTTTTCCTGAACACGTATTTATTTTAAATTTCCCTCGATCGTTTAACGAACTTGCCCATGACCATGGTAATTGTGAGGTATGTCATGTTGTCATTAATTTTAGTCACCATAGCTAAAATAATTATTTTATTTGGTGTATAATTATTTCTCTGACAAATATATGATAATTATAATTATTTGGTGTAGATATGTTTGCACACTTACCTTATTAGTTTATCCCATAGTTGTTTGCACACCTACCTTTCAATTTTAACACCCTCACAAAAATATTTATTTACATCAATGCCATTACTTTTTCAACTCAATTAACTAACCCCTTACTTTACATGCACATGATTTCTCAATTATACCCTTCACTTACACATGGTCAACTCCCAAAAAGTGCATTTTCTTAACCTCCGTGCCTACCAATCTGTACAAACAGCTCCGAGACGGAGGAAGTATATGATATACAATGGAGCGAATCATGCTGATCAGCGTGCCCATCTATAAAACTCACATGCTTTCTCAACCACTCAACGAATCACTTTTATTTAATTAATATAGCACATGTTTACAGGTCCAAGATAATATTGATATATAATTATTTGAAATTAACGTCTTCATTTCCCTCAAAGAAATTATATTTTTTTGTATTGTGGTTGTGACTTGATTTTTAATTATTTGACTGAATTCAAATTATTCTAACAATGTGTATGATCATGTATAGTTAATTTTATGGGAGAAAGAGAATAAAAATTTTATGTGTAAGAGTAAAGTCAAAGGATAGTGGATAGCTTATATGCTTCATTATTTTTTATTTTAGTCACCATGCATGGCTGAGATTATTTTATTCGATGTATAAGTATATATATTATATGGGAAAAAAATTTTTTACGTCCCATAACTTTTTCACTTTTCCAAAACATCCCAAAAAGTTAATTTTTTCAATTACATCCCAAATTATTGCTAAGTGTACAATTTACGTCCCAAAATTCGCGGAGGTCACGAAACGACGCTGCTTCGCGATGAGAATTGGGGGTTTCCGCGAATTAGCGGGATAATTTTTTTACGTCCCATAACTTCTGCACTTTTCCAAAACATCCCAAAAAGTTAATTTTTCCGGTTAAGTCCCAAATTATTGCTAATCGTACAATTTACGTCCCAAACTAATTAATAAATATTCCACCTCATTTTTATTTTAAAAAAACTTTAATAATATATAATTAGTTTTTTTAGTGCGTAGGGTTATAAACTAATTATATATTAGTTTAGTTTTTTTAAAAAAAAATAAAAATGAGGTAGAATATTTATTAATTGTTTTGGGCTTAAAAATAATTCAAAAATGAAATTTTAAATCCATGTAGGCGTGATCACCGGAAATTCCCAATTTGAAAGTCACGTGCCGCGCACATTTATGGTAATACGTCTTCTACATTTTTTTTTTTCAAAACCCATCTTCCACGTATTTGATTCAACAATCCAAAACAAAACTTAAAAAATGTTAAAGAACCATAAAAATGAAAAGAGAAAAATAATATATAGAATCTACAACAAATTTACGATGACGAATGAAAAGAAAACAACATTTGCGATAAATATATTTTTATTTATTTGCAATAGAGTTCTTTTTAGTTTTAAATTTAAATATTTTTGTTTATTTGCGATGGATTATTTTATTTTATAAAATTTATTATTTTATTATTTATTTGTGATATATCTATGTTAGAATTTAAATTTAAATTTTATTATTTATTTACTATGAATTTTCTTATTCTTATTTTTTTATTAGTTTAGTTTTTTTAAATAAAAATGAGGTGGAATATTTATTAATTGTTTTGGGACGTAAATTGTACAGTTAGCAATAATTTGGGACTTAACCGAAAAAATTAACTTTTTGGGACGTTTTGGAAAAGTGCAGAAGTTATGGGACGTAAAAATTTATCCCGCTAATTCGCTGAAACCCCCAATTCTCATCGCGAAACGACGCTGCTTCGTGACCTCCGCGAAATTTGGGACGTAAATTGTACACTTAGCAATAATTTGGGATGTAATTGAAAAATTAACTTTTTTGGGATGTTTTTGGAAAAGTGAAAGTTATGGGACGTAAAAAAATTTTTCCCTATATTATATGGTGGCGCGAATACTGCCACCAAATCTGCTGATTAACGTGGCTATGTATAAAAATCAATATAATTTTTTTAATATTTTTTTAGTTATAGAAAATGATGTGGAAACCCACCAGTAGGTTCACTCTTTTGTTTTTTAAACTTCATTGCCCTAGCTTTGTGCCACTTTTCGTGGCTGAATATATTTATTCACAATTGGGCTTCATATCCAATTTTGTACTCGCTCCGTCCCGATATATAAACCTCATTTTTCTATTTCGATCCGTCCATTTTTTTCTTAAAATATGTTCCCAAACAAATAGGTACAACTTTCTTATTTTATACTCTATCCGTCCCATACTCGTTGTGACATTTGCCAAAAAGGTCCTGTCCCGTCTGTTGCATTGTTTCCTTAATGGTAATAAAATAATTTTTTCACTTTTAACTATTTCCTCAAACACTACAATATTACATCATATGCTACTACTTTTCTCACAAAGAACCCAATTTAATACCATTAAACAACTCTCTTATTAAAGTTGAAAAGATTACCCTACCCCATAAAAACAACTTAAGAGTATTAAATTATCTTACATTAAAACTTGTTCCAAACAAGAAATGTCACAACGAGTATGAGACGAAGGGAGTAAACCATATCCATGTCATACTATCAAAATGGTTACGTAATTCAATAACTAGTAATATATATAACATTGGGTTAATTGCACATATCGTCCCGTAAGAAATTTTTCATTTCAAATTTGGTCCTCGTGTTTGGAAATGGTCTTTTTACATGCACATATAGTCCTTTTTGTTAACTCCGTTAACAGTTTCAGCTTAACCCGTGAATCTGAGGGAAAAAGTAAAATACACCCATATTCTACAAAATACACCCATATTTGAAGGGAAAACCAACTATTGCTTATTTTTGGAGGGAAAACACATCTAGTGCTACCCATATGCATCAAAATCAATTCCAAACCTAAAAAGACAGCAGCAAAAACGTCCAAAATCTCAACAACAAAAAAATGTCATCCTCTTCTTCTACATCTAACATTGATTTATCTTGCTGGCAGCTTCACAAAGATATATGTGCTTCTCCCTGTCAATTGAAGATTCCAGACTTCCAGTAACCTTCACCTTAACTAGTGCCCATTTGCTTCACATGCTGCCACACCTGGATAGGATCGAGTTTTCAACAATAAAGCATAGTATCCACATAAGTTAATGAAAAAACAAATAACCACATGATTCCACAATCTGACAAATATATCAAACTAAACTTCATCGCTTGGAACCAATCTAATTTTTTAGCATTATATATATATATATATATATATATATATATATATATATATTCTGCTCCATCTTAGAAAAATACCTAAATAAACTCAAATATTCCAGAGTGTAATTTCACCGTCAATTATATAAAAAAGATGATATAAGCGCTGGTTCAGATTTCAGGTCACTTTCATATATAGGAGACACGATACTCATAAAGGAAACTCAAAATGAAGGTTTTGAAGCAAGAGAGGAATCTAAACTGCTTCTGTTGCACCAGACTAATTTAGAAAAACTGCATTCATGATGAACCTACACTCCAAAGACGACGCATGAATAAGTTTGTATTTTCTCATACTTAATAAAGTGGATTAGTTGCTCAGTTGAGATTTTCAAGAACAATTCTTGAAGCCATTACCAATTCAAATCGTATCATGTAGATTAATTGTATAGACACAAAAATATGCACTGAGCCATGAAGATTCGTTTTGGGGCATCCCATGTTGGTAACTGTGTCAAACTGAAGAAGTAATTGTAAACCATGATTTCCACAGTTCCTAACTTATCTCTAGTAAATAGATAGATAGATGTCCCAAATAAGCCGCTTCGCAAGAATAAAATGATTCTAATTAACTAGTGATGGATCGATCTTATATAGAGCTCTTCTACTTACACCACCAAATCTACCATCACGAGGTCAAGACACCACAACAACCACTAGGAGACAGAGGACAACTGTCTTATTAGCCACAGTCTCATCCTTTCTGTTCCTTATTCTTATTCAACATAGAATTGTGAAGGCATGTTTAACTCCACACCCATCCAGTCATATGCTGGGAAGAGGAATATTACGACTGAACCATATTTGACTATTTTTGTATCAAATCTTGGTGAAATGGTCTAACAGATATTCCTCAAAGTAATGAATCAAGATCAAGCTGCTCCTACCTATTTACATCACTAATTCTACTCGAAACTCTATTTCAAAAAAATCAGAATCTAAAAAACCGTAGGTCGCAATTTGGGTTTAAACAAATAAATATGAGAAAAAACTTACGATTTCGCAGCATTTCATACGAAGGTACAGCGACGGACTTCGATCGATTGCAGCGGCTTCGACTTTGCGTGATGGCCTTCGATTTATTTCAGCGGCTTCAACTTTCAGTGGGATTTTCACGGGATTTTCTTGTACATTTCAGCGGCTTCGACTTCGACTATGACGATATGGGTTTGATTCCTACGATATTTGGTTGATTTGTTGCGATTTTGGGGTGTGATTTTGGCTCCGATTAGGGTTCGTGATTTTGGGGCTGAAATTTTCTTGGGTGTGAGTTGGGTGTGTATCCTAATTTTGCTTGTTGACTGCGTATTTTACCCGTAAGTTATTTTTTAACGGGCGCGTGTAAAACACGCGTTTATTTCTGTTAAAATTAGACGGAAAATTAGTAAGGAACTAATTCGACATTAAATAGGACTAATTTGAAATGAAAAATTTCTTACGAGGACAATATGTGCAATTAACCCATATAACATTAGTTATTTTCCATGGTGAAAATGCATCTTGATGTGCTTTCTTGGTAATATATATAAAATTGAAATTCCTAGCTAGCACGTGTGAGAAACGGATTAAAAACGGAACAAAAAATGGGCCAAAATCGAAGAAAATGGAGTTGCTCGACCCCGGACCCTTTTGATCGAGCACTTATTCTCGCTCGAGCAGGATGGTTTTTCCAGAGATCCTAAAAACAACGGGTGCTGCTAGACCGAGGCCTTTGGTCGAGAAAGGCTTCTTGGTCAAGCGGCCTTCTTGAACAAAAACGTTACACGCTTTTGTTTGTTGTGGTCGATCAAAAAGTGGTTGAGCGCCTTTGCTTGGGCGAGCAGCTCTAAAATCTTAAAATCAGCGTTTGCTGCCCTAGGGACACATGCCCTCATCCAAAAGGAGATATAAATACTGCATTGCTTGATTTTTCAAAGAAAGAGAGCTGGTTTTGGAGATTTTGGATAGAAAATTAGAAAACACCAATAATTACTTTTGATTATTTTGACCTTGCCTTTCATTTCCACATTATAATAGTTTCGAATAGAGTTAATCTTCAGTGTATTTACATTTTCAAGCAAGGAATCAAGCTATTTTTTTGTAAGGATCATTATCTTGAACACCGACAATGGAAAATCAAGCTATTTTCATTATCTTGATTGAGAAAATTCATTAGCTCTTTAAAAGTATTCTGAAGCAATATGCAGCAGGTAACCGACAATGGAAAGGTGATCAGGTCAGAGTCTGAGGTGGTTCTTGCCGTGTCGGACAACCAGTGAGCGGTGCCCGCCGCCGCCGTCCTTCACACCGTAAAATCCGCCGGATTATGCTTCAAATTGGAATCTCCGGCGAAGAACTCAGCGCTTTCTCTTATGCACGGCGCCTGTCTCAGAGATAACAAGGTATTGCCCACCAACAGTACAGAAAGCTGAATGGATAAGTTAAAACCTCACTTAATTTCATTTAATGAACAAACTCTTATCTCTAATAATTTGAGAGACAATAAACCATAATTTTCCTGTCAAAAATTAAAAATTAAATAAACCCTAATTTTCTAATTTGAGATAATCTCGACCTTTATACGGAAACTTCCGATCTTGAGATTATGCACTTTTCCGGAAGAAATTTTCGATTTTGGGACAGTGCAGACATATTATATGGACATTACAATCTCTGAGAAAAAAGGTGTGATGAACTTTTGAAAAAGAAACCCAGATAATTCCGAGTCTGAGGTGGTTCTTGCCGTGTCGGACAACCAGCAAACTATTGTCCGTCCAATTATAAGATTAAAAGATAGAAATATCATTCTTACTCGCATTAATCCACTGGTAAATATACTTTGCTCTCTCTCGTTCTAGTTTGTGGTCCTAGTTTAATTGTAACTGTTTTTCGTATGTTTGTTTTGGGCTGTAGGGGATTAAGAAAATCCTGAAATAGTAAAAAGGTGAATTTGACTTTTACGTATGTTTGATCGATAGGATGTAGTTGGGTGTGACTGAGAAAAAGATAGTGAAAAAGTAAACGACATGGAGATTATTATATTGTGAAAAATAAAGGCGTGTTATTGGGATAAGGAAAAGTATGAGAGAACGTAAGAAAGTGTACGTATTACCGTATTATAGGTTAGGATTTTGGTGGACTTTGATATCTAGATTGTATAATCACTCAAAAACAATCCCACACGAGATATCTACTTTTGGCAACCATAATAAATGCAAAATAGTCCAAAACTGTAGTAACATTCATAGGATCTTGACAATCTAAAACTTTCAGGAGGCAACACATGTTACTTCAACAGTTCCTAAGCCAACAGTGAATTTAGATCCAAGAATCGCCTTGGCTGTCCATCATGCAGTAACATCGACTTCTTTTGCTGTTCATCCACCACCCATAACAGGGCCAGCAATGCCTTTTCTAAATCAGCAGCAATTACCTCCTCAACTTACAAAAAAATCTTAAACCCTTGCACAGTTCTCCTGCCCGAGAAGAGGGGGAAGTACCGGAATCTGAATTAGATCCTGATACAAGGAGGAGACTCCTTATTTTACAACATGGTCAAGACATCAGAGATCTCCCTCAAAATGATCAGGTTCCTGCTCAGGCACCTGCGCGAGTACCCGTATCAGGACTCAATCCACGTGGTTGGTTTCCAGTTGAAGAGGAGATGCGCCTCAGAGTTATTTCCACGTGGTTGGTCACCACCCATTCACATTCCCATCCCACCTGGCAGGGTTTTTGCGAGCCAGAGGCTGCCAAAGGAGGTATTATTTTCTCCTTTGTCCTGTTCTCTGTCATTCAGATAGTATAGAGCTGAAATAGCTTTCATGATTGACAAATGATAAGGGGTATACATGAGTGCAGGAACTTCCACAACAAGATCTAAGATTAAACGAGCCATTCCCTGATTTTCATTCTATTTCTGGTAAGTCATGCTTAAGAAAAGTAGCTATATTTTTATTGATAACAAACTAATATTTTATTCAAAGGCAAAAATACAAGTGATGAGCAAAAATACAAACTAATACCAATTCAAAGGATGAGCTATTGTTCTTCATTAATGTATCATGATGAAGTCTCGTGCTTCTAAGTGTAAAGAGATCTTGTGTTCATATTTGGTCAGGTTTATTAAAATAATAGGAACAAGATAGTATGATTATTTGAGAAACTCTCGTCTCCGATTTCTATATGTACTGTCACAATTCTTTTGTTGGAACACCAAATTACTTTACTTCAGATGTCATTAATGTACCATCCTTCATTTACTTCTTGAAAATGCACAAATATATCACTATGATTAGCTATTTATATCCATATGTAGCACCATGAAATCTCTTCACAGGTTCCTCACTGGAATCTCTATATATTACGTGCACAATCGCCTTATATTTAGAATTCTATATTAGTAATTCAGTAAGCTCTGATGGTTGTGCCACACAATTATCTAAAGAATAATACTTGAAACATTGATTTTTGTCATCTCTATCATTTGATTTTTGCTTCTGTTTCTTTTGGTGAGCTTATAAAAATCACGGTTCAGATTCAGTGCTTATTTTATATCAATAAACTTTTTTTTTTTTTTATCAGTATTTTTATATCAATAAACTGACGTAATGGTTATAACACGTGTTTTGATTTTGGAGGTGGGAATAGTCCCATGGATCAGTTATCTTCACCAAACAAGGATCTTGATCTTGAAGCTGGACAAATTGATCCATGCAGTTTACCCTCTGTTGAAGCTTTAGGGACATTGCTTTTAAGTGTGGAACAAAGGTGAAACTTCAGTTGAAAATTGGACAGGGAACTGGTAAAACAAGGAGGGAAGCCCAGCGCCAGGCTGCTGATGGATCTCTTTTAATTTGGCTGGTAACAATAATCTTCCTAATAGTTGAAACAAATGGGATGTCTTAAAATTCCTTTTAATGCACAAGTCATACTTGATAATTTACTTACGTGAATTTATTGACTTGTCTTAATTACTTGCCCCCTGAAGATTGAAAACTGGGGATGGTGGAAAGAGTTGGATGGACCCTAGTGCTGTATTTGATGGGCTTGCCTTAATAGTACTGCATTTCTGGTTGTCAGTTATTTAATATTTTGCATATTTAGGAAGTGCGGATTAGGTCTTTAAGAAGTATTATTAATGGCGCCTAAGGTGCCATCCCGAGCCTCTAAGGTGCAAGGCTCAAAGAGGTTGTGCCTTAGTGTAATTTGTTTAGGATTTAGTTTATGGTATAGCATGAGTTTGATTCTGGGCTAATAAATATTAATGGGCTACTAAAAGTAAGTTGCGTCTCTTGAGTGTTACTCCTGTTTATTGAATAAAATGAAACTAGGGCGAGGGATTGACTTTGAAGAAGATGATGAGGCCAATTGAAGTGACCATGGGGATTTTGATGAGGAAAAGAATGATGATGACTATGTTGACCTTAAGGATAATGAATCTACCTAATGGAACATGATTTGGGAATAATACTTTATTTAGCAGCAGAAATCAGTTCGTAGTTATGGTTTTATCTCTTTGTACATGTTATATATTTTTAATTCTTCTAAATGGGTTTAAAAATGTGCTTAAGAACATTTTTGTCAACTATGATTGCATTTTATTTTTGATTTGAAGAATGTTGATGTGTATAGATTTTATGCATGTTTTATGTTACGACTCGTATAATCTTTATTATACGACATTTTAATATATTTTTTTAACACCTCACTCAAAGGAACGAGGCACCTGTGCCTCAGGCTCCAGGAGCCCTTGTGATGTAGGCTGGCCAATCCTAACTCTGCATGAAAACCATGGTCAAAAGGGGAGGTTTGCATTGACCCCTTTATTCAGGAATAATTCTGCATTATAACCTGATGCCAAACGTGCCTTTTCTTTTGTTTTAACAAAAATCTGGAAACACTGGGTCAGCCCTACACTTGAAAATTAGCTGATTTTAAGTCTTTAAAGTGGTGAATTTTGCATATGTTTGTGTGCTAGGTATTTTTTCATTAGTTCACTGTTATTTCTGTTGTGTTCCCCAGACCGACTTCATCTTACAACGAATGATGCCACATTTGGCATCACTGATTGTCATGTGTGTGTATATATATATATATTGTATTATGGCATGCTTAGTAAGTTTTTGTTTGCAGATAAATTCTTGTCGCAGCCTAAATCTGAAATCTAGTGGTTTTTAAAATCCAGGTATTTTAAAATGTGTGTTTGTTGTAGGTTTTGAGTATGGTAGGATTTTACTTTATGATATAAGAGTGAATGATATTGTATTATAATATTATTTGTTGGGTGTAACTTGAGTCAAAGTTTGTATTGGGTGGAGTGGAAGTAGAATAATACTCCCTCCGTCCAATTTTAGTATGCATATTTTCCTTTTTTGTCTGCATTCAATTTAAGTATGCATGTTCTAAAATGGAATACAATACTTTATCTTCACCCTCAAAACATCTCTTTAATTACTCAAATTGCCATTAACTTTATTCACAATCAATCACTTTTTTCATAAATGGACCCCACAATACCCCGTAATACCCTCCAACATATCTACTTTACACATAAACTATTAATATTTCTTAAAACCCGTGTAAAAAGTTTTATGCATACTAATATTGGACGGAGGGAGTAGTTAATTGATAGGTTTTATAGGCTATTTATAAGGGTGTAGTATTAGGTTTCTGAAAAACAAATTTTAAAACCCAAATTAGAACGGGTTTCAAATTTCAAAACCCAAAACGAACATGCCTTAGAAATTATTGCTGATCTGCCTGCTTTGAGTTCTGTTGATCTGTTAGATTATGGGCATTCTTCTGATATGTTTCATCCGTTGTGTCTTTAATTTTGAATATTGTGAAGTGTTGTGATACTTAACTGTGACTATCAATTGCTTCTGACTTGCAAGTAGAATGGGAGAAAGATATTTGAAGGCTTTGAAAATCTGAAATGTATTTCTCAAGTTTGTGTTTCTGCAATACAATGCAAAATATGAGATGACTCGTAGACTAGAACTTTGAAAGCTATATTTGACTAAGTTTTGTTACTCCAACAGAAAAGCCTCTTGTTTTTCCGATTCGTGCCTTTTGGTTGACCTGCTATGGTAATTTGTAAGAGGAGGTTTTTGTTGGGAATATTATCTGTATCTTTTGTTCTTCTACTTACTTTGTGTCTTGGTATTTATCCAAATAAAAAATGGGATGTCTACTCTTGGTTGACTGCTGTTTCATCTTTTAGGTTGAAATTAATGGGCAAATATTGGGCAAGGGAATTGGGCTAACCTTGGATGAAGCCAAATCTAAGGTATTCCACTAGTATTACACCTACCTGACTCATGTTGTGTATATTTATTATTTATTAATTTTCTTTTAACTTCACAATTAACTTCACACTTTCTTTTTCAAACGTCCCACAATTAACTTCACACCCCTAAAATGAAATACCCTCCATAAACTATACCCTCACAATACCATTTAAATTTCAAAAATACCACTCTTATTTTATTCTACTTTATTCTCTCTCCTACACTTTATCTCATACAACCATCTAAAATACCCTTACACTTTATTCTCTCTCTCCTACACTATTAATAAACGTGCTTCTTCACACGTGAAGATAACTCCGGGATGGAGGGAGTATTTGGTCTTATCTTAAAAATGTAACTTATTTTTTTATATAGGCTGCTGAGAAGGCTCTTGGTGTTGTGAAATCCATGGTGGGTCAGTTTCCTTACAAACGTCAGGCTTCTCCAAGGTGAGATATCTATATCTATATCTATATAGAGCAATTAATTTATTCTAGGGATAATTACTAAACTACCACTTTAGCTTCTTGGTATTTGTATTTGCCCTTGATTGACTATAGTATGTATGTATGTATGTATGTTTTTGGTGTTTAGATTTATGCTGCAGCAGGAGGCAGGAAATAAGAGGGTAAGATTACCTGCAGAAGAAGGTTCTAGAATGTTGTATCGAATACCATCCACCCGCCACCCTTAGAATAAGAAGGTTCTAGAGGACTGGACAGGAATTTCTGTAACTTGGGGTCGAGCTGCTGCTAATTTGAAAAACTACATGAGGCTGCCATCGACCTCTACCAGAAGCAATTAAACAAGTCTCTGAAGAATCGTGTTTTGGTCGAAGATATGCTCGATCACACTTTGGGTTTACGATACATACGAGGCATATGCTAACTGATCGGACGCAATAGCTAGGATGAATTGAAGTGCAGTTTTGTAACACAATTGTACATAATTCTCTGATCAAGGGCGGGTAATCAATGTTGTATGTTGTCTTTGTTAGTTTTAATGAGAGATTATTTTGAAGGCCATTTGAAAAATTATATATATGTTGATAAAAATCAATTCAATTGATTATTAAGTTGCTGAGACTTTTTGGCTATCTTGATTTAAGAAGAAAGATTTTTTTTTTTAGAGAGCAATTTCTTTGGTTGGATTTTTGCTAAGAGGTTACTTTTAATTAGGTGATGTATATATTACCTTGTCTGTTAATTTCACTTTTATAGCATGTTTGTGATTTGGTTTCTGTCTATAAGATAATGTCTTGAGCTAATTTCTCTAGTGCTTGGATGGTTTTGTCAAAAATAAATTAAAATAATATAAGCTAATTTTTCAAGTTTATTGTTGATGGGAGTTTCATTGAATTGTTTGTAGCAGTGTTTTTATAACTGGATTGGATTATTTTGTTTATTTTTTTATGTTACATTAAAATATAAAATAAGAGTGCATTTATAAAAAATTTAAATTTTAACATAAACATAATAAATCATAGAAAAAAATGGAAAATAAAAATAATATTAGAATTTAGAAAATAGAATAGAAATAAGCATTAATAACACAAAAAAAGATGTTACTGCCTTTTGGATTCTGCACGTTTTTTTCTTTTTTACGAAAAAATAAAGGATATCATTGATCAAACTCGCCTTACATTTTTGAGTAATTAGATTCTGCACGTTAGAACCTAGACTTAGAAGTAGTAAACAAAAGTAAAACTAGTAAATAAGTTAAAAATCAATTTGAATTGGTTGTTAATTTCATGTTCTAGCTGGTTGATGAGAACCCGAATTAGGCTCGATGATTTCGATGCCCCAACTCAGGTTGACAAGCAACGAACTCCTCAATCCCACGTAATTTCGATGCCCCAACTCAGGTTGACAAGCAACGAAACCCAAACCGATTCTCTAGCTCGGGCTAGAAAGTATTCGATTAATAGCTATAAAACTTCTTCTATTTTATTCCCATCTCAAATGAGCTTATACAAGTAGTTATATAGGCATCAATTCCACCTAACCAACTAACTAACTCCTAACAACTCCAACTAACAACTAATAAGAAAATACAACTCTTGCAAATTAGCCCCTAATAGACAATAGAAAAGTTAAAGGACTAAATGCAAAATTCGTGGCAACTCAATTGCTAGGCTTGTTGGCAAAGTTCTCATCACCGATTTTTCGCACTTCAACCTAAAATATGTTTTTTTTTTTGGGTTGAGGGAGGGGTATTTGAACTGAATTTCTGGCGGTTCCTTGTCGAACAATCCGTTTCGAATATGTAATTATTGGTTTCTAGGCTTAGTTGCTGTTATAGTTGCAAATTTCGTGGCATAATTACGACTTAATACAAATGTTGGTTCCAAAACGAGTTAAACAAGTATGGGGATGGATAATACACCAATATACAATTTTTTTCCCCTTTTGACAAGTTCCATGTGTTTCAGTGAGTTAGGTGGCTTGAAAAGGTAACCCGAGGATCAAGTTATATACACCCCCAAAATTGAGTAGTCCAACAAAAACTTGGTCAATTTATCAAAAACTTCATTGTCTATCCCGTACTCTTGCACAAATTAGCAATCAAATATTAACCACAAGAGTATGGTATTGTTTATAGCATGCAAGTATTTAGACCAAGTATTATCGAACCCAAAGAACTAGGAGAATAGCGGACCCTCGAAATTAAACGTTGTCATGGTCATTATAGTGGCTAACAGGGATTTTTTTAGAATTTAAGGAAATAAACTAATAAGACAAGACAAGCAAAATAAATAAACAAGTAACTTCAATTAGAAGTGCAAGTGTGAGAAGAATGCTTCGGGTGTACTACTTATGAACTCCACTAATGCTACTTACGAAACTACAACTTATTATTTGTCATCCTCAAGGAAGAGAGCTAAGAGCTATCACGTCAAACATGTAAACTGATCCCTCGTGAGGCTTGGGTGAACAATTGAGCCAACTAGCACCTAATTGACCTCCAAAGCTCCTAGGATAGTGAAGGGTAGAAGGTTTCAACACGGTTACTAACTCCTAAACTTCGTCTCTTCACTAATCACCTAAATTCTCATTCAAGCTATTAATGTCTATTAATGGAGGATCTAAGCAATTAACCCCCTCTCGGCATAGCTAATTACTATTAAACTCAAATCAATTAATCAAAATTCTCACTCAATTACCCCCTAATGTCTACCCAACTCTCGTTGCAATAAACAATAGTCAATAAATGAGCTACTAAGAATAATCAGTCAATCAAGCAATCAAAACACCATAATAGAAGCATCAAAACCCATCAATGGCAAAATCAAAATCATAGAGACATAATCACATTAGCTTCATTCATAATTCATACACCCAAAGCATCAAAAGGTTAGCCCTTGACTAAGAGAAGCAAAACAATAGATAATAATGAAAATAGAAAAAGACCCATAGCGCTAATTTCACCATATGAAAGCTTAATTGAAAGATAATACCTTAAATTCTTGAAATGAAAATAACATTTGAAGATTCTTATAATAAAACATGATTCCTTGCTTGAAGATGAAATTACAATGAAAATAAACTCTATTCTATACTAATCTATGGTGGAAATGAAATTGCAAGCTAAACTATGAAAACTTTGAAAGGAAGAAGAAGAAAGTGTGTTAATCCTAAAAGAGAGAGTGTTTTTGGTGTGGGAGATATTTCAAATCTGAAACGAGGGGGTATTTATATGGGTAGCTAGGTTAGGGATTTAATTTTGAAATTAGGACCTTGAAAAGTGCTCAATTTGTGCTTAAAACGCCGAAAATTCATCAAAAGTCGTAAGTGACTCAGGCAAGGGAACTCGGCCGAGTAGGAAGGACTTGCCCGAGTCATTTTGCTATTGGGAAGGTTTCACTCGGGCACCACACTGCGACTTCGGCCAAGTGGCATTTGTGCCCGGCCGAGTGGCTTTTTCGTCACGACCCTTCCAACTTCAAGTTACTTCATATTTCGGCCTCCCGAACTCCGATAGAGCCGATTCTTTTTGCTATGCGACCCTCTTTCATCCCTCTTTCTGTCCATGCAATTCTTCACCTGATTTGGATAATTTATCAGCCCTCATTTTAAAGCTCAAAACACCAATTCTATAATCAAATGCAATTAGCTAATTAATAGTGAAATACGCATGAAAATCATATCAAATTGAGAAGATTAAGACCACAATAATCATGCAATTTTCATTTTAATCATAGGTCCATTAATTGTGTGAGCCTATGCAATTTTCCACCTTGTTCTTTTCTTTTTTGCTTGGGGACAAGCAAATCTCTTAAGTTTTGGGGAATTTGATTAGTGTGATAATTGCTAAAAATTCATGTGATTTATTTTCATAATTTGATAGGATTTCATTCAATTATCTACACTAAATTGACTAATATATTGTGATTAATTATCGAGAAAGGTATTGTTTTGTTTATCTCGTAGAAAAATGAGAATATTTAGCGTAAAATATGTGCCTATTATTTATTAAGTCAGTTTGAAAGAGAACTCAAGAGTAAAAATAAAATATAAAAAAATTAATTGGATTCAAGAAAGGAAAAAAGTGTTGAAGCCCATTTCTTAAGCCAGTCACGGCCATTTTGAAGAGGTCCAATTGCAAGCTTGTAATTTGCAATTTAATTGCAAAGGAAAGAAGGAAAGGAATACAACATCAATTAATTGAAATGGCCCACCACATCAATTAAATGAGTGGTCAAATAAATTACATTATTATCTTGGCCTGCATGTTATATTAATTTAAAGTCTAAAACGAGGATTCTTTCATATAGGGAGCAAGCTGATTGTGGTCACCTTCTCGACATAAAATGAAAGAAATTGTGGGCCCAAACAATTCAATTTCATGATCAATTAATTTAAAACCAAACAATGGCCCACCATAAACGTGATTCATGGCTTAACTAGAGTAATCATAACACTGTGTAAGTACATTAATTAATTGAGTAATAAGTGCAAAAAGCTAAACTGCAATTTTGGTTTCAAGAGAATGAGTGGTTTGCACAATGATTTTTTTTTCCAACACTTTTGGACCTGCAATTTTATTCAATATTTTTTATTACAAGAAAATTGTAGTTTTGGTCCTAAAAGAATGATAAATTGTAGATTTTGTTTCAAGGGAATGAGATAAAATTACCTTTTTGGTCCTAAAAAATAATGGTTGGGACTATTTTTGCTAAAAAAACTAAAAAAAAAAACGTGAGATTAAAATCCAAATTTCTAATGTTAAACTAAAACAAGTGAGAAGTAACATTCTACCTTAAAACAAACATAATTTGATCAGTTTCATCACTTCTACAAATAGTTATGATTTATTGATAATTATTTTCATTTAAATTTAGATTAGTTAATTAGGGAAATATTTCTAAACAGATAACTTCTTGACTTGACAACATAAAACAATAACGTGCACACATTATATCACGTTTTTTTGCACATGGCAACGAAAATTGGGAAAAATTGTCCACTATGTTGACTCAACAAATATGTGAATTTTTTTATATTGAGACAAATTATGTTGAGATAAAAAAATTCACATATTTGCTTAGTCATCATGGTGGTCGATTTCCCAATTTTCGTCATCACGCAAAAACGTGAGAAACGATGTCATTTGCATTTTTCCAGCGAAAATGCAACTGGAATCGGACTACTTTGTGAGTTATGGGACAAATTGAAAATTTAAAATATTTTGGGACCTTTTGTAGAAAAAGTCAGAGTTATGGGACTAAATCAGTTTTAGCTCACAATACCATAAACAAAAGATTAGGTTGGAATTAGGTTGGAAGCTAGGCCCCAAATTTATTTTATAACATATATACATATACATATATATATATATATATATATATATATATATATATATATTATAGAAGATAACATAAATAAGAGATTAGGTGTTTACATGAGAAAAGATTTAGAAAGTGACACCGGCTCTAAAAATGTGTTAAATACAGAAATGATCCCAAGAAAATTTTCAAATTGCACTTTTAGCACTATTCTCGAAAATGATCATTTTGTATGTATTGTAATTGCAAAATTATTTTAACAATAATTAATTGTTAAACATTTTTTATATAAAAATGACTATTTTTTACATTTTCTTGTGACACTACTCCTATCCCCTCTAAGAGTATTAAGAAAATTTTCAACATTATCAATTACCGGATGATTCAAGAAATATGTGGATTTTTTTATATTGAAAAAATTATGTTGAGACAAAAAAATTCACATATTTGCCGAAGTTTCCCCCAATTTTCGTCATCACGTGCAAAAACGTGAGACGAAACAATGTCATTTGCATTTTTCGCGAAAATGGGACTGGAATCGGACTACTTTGTGAGTTATGGGACAAATTGAAAATTTAAAATATTTTGGGACCTTTTGTAGAAAAAGTCAGAGTTATGGGACTAAATCAGTTTTTAATTCACAATACCATAAACAAAAGATTAGGTTGGAATTAGGTTGGAAGCTAGGCCCAAAATTTATTTTATAACATATATACATACATATATATAAATATATATATATATATATATATATATATATATATATATATATATATATATATTATAGAAGATAACATAAATAAGAGATTAGGTGTTTACATGAGAAAAGATTTAGAAAGTGACACCGGCTCTAAAAATGTGTTAAATACAGAAATGATCCCAAGAAAATTTTCAAATTGCACTTTTAGCACTATTCTCGAAAATGATCATTTTGTATGTATTGTAATTGCAAAATTATTTTCACAATAATTAATTGTTAAACTTTTTTATATAAAAATGACCATTTTTTACATTTTTCTTGTGATCTCACTACTCCTATCCCCTCTAAGAGTATTAAGAAAATTTTCAACATTATCAATTTCAGGATAATTCAGTGGATTTTTTTTATATTGAGAAAAATTATGTTGAAACAAAAAAATTTCACATATTTGCTTTGAGTCATCATGGTGATCGATTTCCCCCAATTTTCGTCATCAAGTGCAAAAAGCGAGACGAAACGTAGATGTTATTTGCATTTTTCCACCGAAAATGGGACTGGAATCGAATACTTTGTGAGTTATGGGAAAAATTGAAAATTTAAAATATTTTGGGACCTTTTGCGAAAAATGCCAGAGTTATGAGACCAAATTAGTTTTTAACTCACAATACTATAAACAAAAGATTAGGTTGGAAGCTAGGCCCCAAATTTATTTTATATACAAAATTGGATAGAACTGAAGATGATAATTTTAAAAAAATTTATAAACAATTTATAGTTAGTACATACTAAAGATTTGAAAGTATTTATAAAAAAATTAATATTGTTGTATATAATATTTTGGTTGCTAAACCCTGGCTAATTAACTTGATTTAGTGCGGGTTTCTCCTTTCCCAATGACCTTGCCAAAAGCAACATTTTATTTTTGTACTTGTATTTGTAGTTTGGGTGTTTCTTGTGTTTTTCCCTCATAAGTCTATGTAATTAATGGAGTTCAGACAACATAAATTGTTGCTTCAAATTTACACGGCATTATCTTATGGGAATACTTTTGATTGGAATTTAAATTCTTTTGAGAATTTTTCACCTATGAAATGGTATTAATTTGAGGATTTTAAAAAATTATATTTATATGTTTTTACATATGTTGAACATTATTAGTTATTATTAGTAAATGAGCAACTTATTCCTGATACGGGAAAAATATTTTTTAAGGATTGTAATTTTTGGAGTTGGTAAAATTAATGAGCATCGTAACTCTTTGGACCGACAAGTTAAGGATAATAACCTTTAAGAGTGGCACACCTTATCTCCTTGACATGGACACACGTATGGAGCATCAATAATTGATGAAATATAAAGGAACCATATTTTAGTGGTTGTAAATTATTGATGTGCAATAAATTGATAATGAGGAATCAAAACAATGAAGACACTTGTCACTACACAATAGGGTATTTGTTGTGAGCAGATAATGAGGAATCAAAACAACATATTCCAAGCATATTCCAATATGCTACATTAGCTTGGGGATGTTCCTCTCCTATATAAGCATAAGCATAAGCTGCATTTTTCTCTCATCTAAAATATACTATTTCTCTCTTTCTGATCTATTAATTCTCTCTTACTTTCTGCAAACATGTATCCTTACCCTCAAGTGCCGATTCCAATGAAGTAATCATATTTTTTTCGATTATTGCTTTTCTAATTACTCTTCCAATTATCATCAACTCTCTTAACTTACCCTTTTAATATTTATAATTCCTTGATTTAAAAAAAAAAGAATTCACTCTTTCATCTAAATTAACGTTACGTCTGCCTACTTAATTCATTTTCATTTCTCATTAGTTAACGTGTATTCTCCATTAATATAAATTGTTTTTTTTTATACAGATGGAAACGTTCCTAATTAGAGTCACAGCAGAGGAGAAGGTGGGTATCTTATCGAGGTAGATTTGATCTGCTTGGAGGATGCTATGGAAGGACTTGAGCCTCGTTTCAATATCCATCTTAAAGAAGTTCACCTCCACCTTATCCTCGTTGTGTCTCTATGAAATGTGTTGAAATTATTATATTGTGATGTTGTTGTTGTTGATGTTGTATGTTGTATAATAAAAGTGGGGATTTCTACGTACATCCTCACTAATTTTAATAAATTTTATGTTTGTGTTTTTCTTGAGGGACGTTAGTGGCTTTTTAAAAAAATATATAAAATTTAGATATAGTTTGAAAATACAATTAATAATATATTTTCAAATCAAGTAATAATTTATGTAAGATCTAAAAATTAAAATATATATACAAAATATATATATATATATATATCATATATTATATGGTGGCGCGAATACTGCCACCAAATCTGCTGATTAACGTGTCTAAGTATAAAAATCAATTGATCACTTTTAATTAATATAACATGCAGGCCTTACTGTTCCAATATATATAATTTATTTAATAGTTATAGAAAATGATGTGGAAACCCACCAGTTTTTGTTTTTAAAACTTCTTTGCCCTAGCTTTGTTCCACTTTTCGTGGCTGAATATTTTTTTCCACAATTGGGCTTCATATCCAATTTTGTACTCCCTCTCTCCCGATATAAACCTCATTTTTCTATTTCGGTCCATCCATTTTTTTAAATATGTTGTTAGGATTTCGAGTCGCCGTCTCGGGTTGGATTCGGATGTAGCACGGGCTCGAGACTCCCTTTTCGGCGACGGTGTAAGCATACGAACCAAACGTCTCAACACTCTCTCTCAACCGTTCTCACAAAGCTGGATTCTCTCACAAAAATGATTTTGAATTCCCACGAATCTAGACGCCTTCTCCATCAATTTATTAATTACGAATTTGAATCTCCAACACCAAATTAGGGAGATGATTATGGAATCTCTGGAGGAAGACAATCAATCACCGCAAATCTATGATCTCTTTCCAAACGGGATGAGAGAGAGTTTGTGGGCCTCGAGATTTACACGATGGGCCAAATATCCCTAATTACCCTCCTTAGCCCAACAATCTCCACCTATTTGGTCCAGCGCTAGTACACCACCCCTTATATAGAAAACAATAGGAGTACATCATCGCCCAACCCGCTCCCACATACCCGCAAAAGAAAAACACAAAGTTAGTTCTCGTACGTAAGAGCACAACCACAAAGACAAGTGCTCCACCTCACTTGCAACACTCCTAAAGCACAAAGCCACAAAGAAATAACACAAAGCATGTACTCCACCTAAATGGGAGCAACCACAAAGACAATAAAACACAAAGGAGCCACAAAGGAAAAACATTAAGTCACCACAAAGCACACATGAGACATGTTCAGTTGTAATTTTCAAGTGATAAGAATATTAAGACCAATCGTTTATCGAACCCAAAGGGCTAGGTTCTACAGCACACAAAACCCAACCTATCTATCTGCGGCAGCGGTTACGCTACAAAAGCGATAAAGAGAATGAGTTTAGCTGTTTTACTAGATCGGAATCCTAGGTAAGGTTTCCTAATACCCACCAAGTAGCCTCCACGAACCACAAACACACCTAAAATTATCGTCTTTCACAATTTCCACTTTTACTGCAATTAATAAACAATAAACTGAAAATATATATAAGAAAGACAAGAAAAAATATGAAACAAAACTGTTGTAGTCGTGACTTTATTTTCTCTATAATTAATTTGCAATAAATTAATATTATTCTCACACACATATATATATATATATATATATGATCAGAATTGGTTCTCGATTTATCAGTCTCTTGGGACCAAAGCTGCAATTTTCTTGGGATAAAAAATGTCAAAAAAACTACAGACCAAAAGTGTCAAAAAGGACCATTTTGAAACCACTCATTCTTTTGGAATAAAAAATATATGTACCACCCAATTAATATTATTCGAGTAGTATATATGACCAGGATTTGGCTCTTTATTTAAGGTACAACTTAAAAAACATAATAATGTAACGTATCAAAGTGTCCGTGAAAATATGTATAGATAATTAGAGTGAGAAAAAACAATTAATAAAGACACAAAACAAGTTTATTAAAACATGTGAGGATTCACGTAGAACCCCCAATTATTATTGTTCCACCGACACAATAACAAAAACAACAACAAGAATGAAATACCATAATTATACAATTCAACACACAATAAAGCCCGCAATTATGAGAAAAATGGCATACATTTGCAAAAAGAAAAAAAAAGAATACTGTCCTACATTTCCAAGAAAAAGAAGTTAATGTCCTACTTTCACAAATTGGTAAAATTATTATCCTTAACACAACTCCCCTAAGTTACTTACCTAAAAAATTATTTTACCCTTCAACAGACATATCACATCAATCTTAATCATTATATAATTTTTCAAATGAGAAAAATATGAGAAATAACTATTTTCATATCTTTAAGTTTATGTCGAGAAATATATTTTTAACGACCGTAACTTTTGGAGGTTGGCAAAATAAGGACCGTAACTTTTCAGGCTGACAAAATAAGGACCATAACTTTTTGGGCTAACAAATTAAGGACAATAAGTTTAAAAAGTAGCGACTTGAGGACAAATCTTCACTAATCCTGCTAATTGACCTGATTTTATTTGAAATTTGGCCCAATTTGTCATGAGCTCGGGCTGAAATTTGGGCCAAATATGGGTTGATTCGGGCTGATTTGGTCTCAATTTGCTATTTTAAAAAGTTATGGTCCTTATATTGCCATCTCTCGAAAAGTTACGGTCCTCATTTTGTTAGCGCAAAAGTTAGGGTCCTTGTTTTGCATCGAGCTAGAGTATCGGTTTGAGCTTTGTGCTTGCCAACCTGAATTGGGGCAGCGAAATTATTGATCGTAAATCGCGCTTTGCATCATCCTTCCATGACATGCATCTTCTCACAGAGATTTACATCTGCCAAATCCGATGGGATATCCACCTTCTATTCTAAGTGATTGCTCGAAACGTTTCCATCTGTGTATGCATAGAAATGAAGAAACAACGTTAAAATATGACAAAAGCATGCACAAGGTAACACCATTAGTATTAACCATGACTAACAAACATATATCCGTATGTAATATTGCTGGGGAAAAACGACATACATCAACGATTTCTTTAAAAATTAAACACAAATAAATGAAATTGAAACGTTAATTAACATAATTTAGGAGTTAATGTACTATAGAAACCAAAACTATACAAGAAGAATATAAATAATTGTTGCATATTAACTACTTCCAAATAAATTAATCGGGAACGGAAGAGTAAACAAAGCACTAAGCCAATATATATATATATATATATATATATATATATATATATATATTTACTTCATTGGAACAGATGAAAGATATTTCAGATGAAAGATATTTCAGATAAAGATATGTTTTAACTCATATACATATATATATATATATATATATATATATATATATATATATATATATATATATATATATATATATCACCCACACACTCCATGATAAAAATTAATATTTATTAAATATAATTTATACACCCAATAATATATTTTTAGAAGAATAATTATACATTACTAAATAAAATAAAAATCTTGGTGGCAGCATAGTGAAAATATTCAATTGCCCGATTATCCAATTGAAAGAGTCAAGATCTGAACACTCGCGTGGTTTATAAATTAAGTGAGATATTTTTGAAAAAATAAGTGAGATGTATATTCTTGGTTTTTATGTACATCGGTCAATTCCGACTTAATTAAATATGTATTTTTGAATTATATAAATAAATTAAAATCAACAATTATTTTTTTCTTTTTTAAATTAAATTTGTAATTCAACAGATATGTTTCCTCTCCCTCTCCTATATATGCATAGGCATAAGCTGCATTTTCTCTCATCTTAAATATACTATTTCTCTTGATTTCTCCATTAATTAATTCTCTCTTCCTTTCTGCAAATATGTTCGCTTTCGGCTTTTACATTCAAGGATGGTTTTCAATGAAGTAATCATATTTTTTTCGATTATTGCTTTTCTTACTCTTCCGATTAACTTCACACTTTCTTTTTGGAACGTCCCACAATTAATAATATTAGAATTTAGAAAATAGAATAGAAATAAGCATTAATAACACAAAAAAAGACCTTACAGCCTTTTGGATTCTGCACGTTTTTTTTTTTCTTTTTGAGTAATTAGATTCTGCACGTTAGAACCTAGACTTAGAAGTAGTAAACAAAAGTAAAACTAGTAAATAAGTTAAAAAATCAATTTGAATTGGTTGTTAATTTCATGTTCTAGCTGGTTGATGAGAACTCCGAATTAGGCTCGATGATTTCGATGCCCCAACTCAGGTTGACAAGCAACGAACTCCTCAATCCCACGTAATTTCGATGCCCCAACTCAGGTTGACAAGCAACGAAACCCAAACCGATTCTCTAGCTCGGGCTAGAAAGTATTCGATTAATAGCTATAAAACTTCTTCTATTTTATTCCCATCTCAAATGAGCTTATACAAGTAGTTATATAGGCATCAATTCCACCTAACCAACTAACTAACTCCTAACAACTCCAACTAACAACTAATAAGAAAATACAACTCTTGCAAATTAGCCCCTAATAGACAATAGAAAAGTTAAAGGACTAAATGCAAAATTCGTGGCAACTCAATTGCTAGGCTTGTTGGCAAAGTTCTCATCACCGATTTTTCGCACTTCAACCTAAAATATGTTTTTTTTTTTCGGTTGAGGGAGGGGTATTTGAACTGAATTTCTGGCCGGTTCCTTGTCGAACAATCCGTTTGAATATGTAATTATTGGTTTCTAGGCTTAGTTGCTGTTATAGTTGCAAATTTCGTGGCATAATTACAACTTAATACAAATGTTGGTTCCAAAATGAGTTAAACAAGTATGGGGATGGATAATACACCAATATACAATTTTTTCCCCTTTTGACAAGTTCCATGTGTTTCAGTGAGTTAGGTGGCTTGAAAAGGTAACCCGAGGACCAAGTTATATACACCCCCAAAATTGAGTAATCCAACAAAAACTTGGTCAATTTATCAAAAACTTCATTGTCTATCCCGTACTCTTGCACAAATTAGCAATCAAATATTAACCACAAGAGTATGGTATTGTTTATAGCATGCAAGTATTTAGACCAAGTATTATCGAACCCAAAGAACTAGGAGAATAGCGGACCCTTGAAATTAAACGTTGTCATGGTCATTATAGTGGCTAACAGGGGATTTTTTTAGAATTTAAGGAAATAAACTAATAAGACAAGACAAGCAAAATAAATAAACAAGTAACTTCAATTAGAAGTGCAAGTGTGAGAAGAATGCTTCGTGTACTACTTATGAACTCCACTAATGCTACTTACGAAACTACAACTTATTATTTGTCATCCTCAAGGAAGAGAGCTAAGAGCTATCACGTCAAACATGTAAACTGATCCCTCGTGAGGCTTGGGTGAACAATTGAGCCAACTAGCACCTAATTGACCTCCAAAAGCTCCTAGGATAGTGAAGGGTAGAAGGTTTCAACACGGTTACTAACTCCTAAACTTCGTCTCTTCACTAATCACCTAAATTCTCATTCAAGCTATTAATGTCAATTAATGGAGGATCTAAGCAATTAACCCCCTCTCGGCGTAGCTAATTACTATTAAACCCAAATCAATTAATCAAAATCCTCACTCAATTACCCCTAATGTCTACCCAACTCTCGTTGCCATATACAATAGTCAATAAATGAGCTACTAAGAATAATCAGTCAATCAAGCAATCAAAACACCATAATAGAAGCATCAAAACCCATCAACGGCAAAATCAAAATCATAGAGACATAATTACATTAGCTTCATTCATTATTCATACACCCAAAGCATCAAAAGGTTAGCCCATGACTAAGAGAAGCAAAACAATAGATAATAATGAAAATAGAAAAGACCCATAGCTAATTTCACCATATGAAAGCTTAATTGAAAGATAATACCTTAAACTCTTGAAATGAAAATAACATTTGAAGATTCTTATAATAAAACTTGATTCCTTGCTTGAAGATGAAATTACAATGAAAATAAACTCTATTCTATACTAATCGATGGTGGAAATGAAATTGCAAGCTAAACTATGAAAACTTTGAAAGGAAGAAGAAGAAAGTGTGTTAATCCTAAAAGAGAGAATGTTTTTGGTGTGGGAGATGTTTAGAAATCTGAAACGAGGGGGTATTTATATGGGTAGCAAGGTTAGGGATTTAATTTTGCAATTAGGACCTTGAAAAGTGCTCAATTTGTGCTTAAAACGCCGAAAATTCATCAAAAGTCGTAAGTGACTCAGGCAAGGGAACTCGGCCGAGTAGGAAGGACTTGCCCGAGTCATTTTGCTACTGGGAAGGTTTCACTCGGGCACCACACTGCCACTCGGCCAAGTGGCATTTGTGCCCGGCCGAGTGGCTTTTTCGTCACGACCCTTCCAACTTCAAGTACTTCATATCTCGGGCTCCCGAACTCCGATAGAGCCGATTCTTTTTGCTATGCGACCCTCTTTCATCCCTCTTTCTGTCCATGCAATTCTTCACCTGATTTGGATAATTTATCAGCCCTCATTTTAAAGCTCAAAACACCAACTCTATAATCAAATGCAATTAGCTAATTAATAGTGAAATACGCATGAAAATCATATCAAATTGAGAAGATTAAGACCACAATAATCATGCAATTTTCATACTAATCATAGGTCCATTAATTGTGTGAGCCTATGCAATTTTCCACCTTGTTCTTTTCTTTTTTTTGCTTGGGGACAAGCAAATCTCTTAAGTTTTGGGGAATTTGATTAGTGTGATAATTGCTAAAAATTCATGTGATTTAAAGTCTAATACGAGGATTCTTTCATGATCAATTGTGGGCCCAAATAATTCAATTTCATGATCAATTAATTTAAAACCAAACAATGGCCCACCATAAACGTGATTCATGGCTTAACTAGAGTAATCATAACACTGTGTAAGTACATTAATTAATTGAGTAATAAGTGCAAAAGCTAAACTGCATTTTTGGTTTCAAGAGAATGAGTGGTTTGCACAATAATTTTTTTTTCAACACTTTTGGACCTGCAATTTTATTCAATATTTTTTATTACAAGAAAATTGTAGTTTTGGTCCTAAAAGAATGATAAATTGTAGATTTTGTTTCAAGGGAATGAGATAAAATTACCTTTTGGTCCTAAAAAATAATGGTTGGGACTATTTTTGCAAAAAAACTAAAAAAAAAAACGTGAGATTAAAATCCAAATTTCTAATGTTAAACTAAAGCAAGTGAGAAGTAACATTCTACCTTAAAACAAACATAATTTGATCAGTTTCATCACTTCTACAAATAGTTATGATTTATTGATAATTATTTTCATTTAAATTTAGATTAGTTAATTAGGGAAATATTTCTAAACAGATAACTTCTTGACTTGACAACATAAAACAATAACGTGCACACATTATATCACGCTTTTTTGCACATGGCGACGAAAATTGGGAAAAATTGTCCTCTATCTTTGACTCAAGAAATATGTGGATTTTTTTATATTGAGACAAATTATGTTGAGACAAAAATTCACATATTTGCTTAGTAATCATGGTGGTCGATTTCCCCCAATTTTCGTCATCACGTGCAAAAACGTGAGACGAAACGATGTCATTTGCATTTTTCCAGCGAAAATGTGACTGGAATTGGACTACTTTGTGAGTTATGGGACAAATTGAAAATTTAAATATTTTGGGACCTTTTGTAGAAAAAGTCAGAGTTATGGGACTAAATCGGTTTTTAACTCACAATACCATAAACAAAAGATTAGGTTGGAAGCTAGGCCCCAAATTTATTTTATAACATATATATATATATATATATATATATATATATATATATATATATATATATTATAGAAGATAACATAAATAAGAGATTAGGTGTTTACATGAGAAAAGATTTAGAAAGTGACACCGGCTCTAAAAATGTGTTAAATACAGAAATGATCCCAAGAAATTTTTAAATTGCACTTTTAGTACTATTCTCGAAAATGATCATTTTGTATGTATTGTAATTGCAAAATTATTTTCACAATAATTAATTGTTAAACTTTTTTATATAAAAATGACTATTTTTTACATTTTTCTTGTGATCTCACTACTCCTATCCCCTCTAAGAGTATTAAGAAAATTTTCAATATTATCAATTTCAGGATGATTCAGTGGATTTTTTTTTATATTGAGAAAAATTATGTTGAGACAAAAAAATTTCACATATTTGTGCCGAGTCATCATGGTGATCGATTTCCCCAATTTTCGTCATCAAGTGCAAAAACGTGAGACGAAACGATGTCATTTGTATTTTTCCGCCGAAAATGGGACTGGAATCGGAATACTTTGTGAGTTATGTGACAAAATTGAAAATTTAAAATATTTTGGGACCTTTTGCGAAAAATGCCAGAGTTATGAGACCAAATTAGTTTTTAACTCACAATACTATAAACAAAAGATTAGGTTGGAAGCTAGGCCCCAAATTTATTTTATAACATATATGCGCACACACATATATATATATATATATATATATATATATATATATATATATATATATATATATATTATAGAAGATATCATAAATAAGATATTAGGTGTTTACATGAGAAAAGATTTAGAAAGTGACACCGGCTCTAAAAATGTGTTAAATACGTAAATGATCCCAAGAAAATTTTCAAATTGCACATTTAGTACTATTCTCGAAAATGATCATTTTTTATGTTTTTTAATTGCAAAATTATTTTCACAATAATTAGTTTTTAAACTTTTTTATATAAAAATGACTATTTTTTATATTTTTCCTGTGAGGCCACTCCTATCCCCTCCAAGAGTAGGACGTACGACAAATTTCAACATTATCAATTTCAGGATGAAATTAATAAAAGATTGATATCATATTGTTTGAGAAATGGAGTTATCTTATTTTATTTAGAGGGAAAAATACATTTTTAGGCCCGTAACTTAGGAAGGGTTGTAATTTAAGGATAATAATTTTTGAACTTGTGAAAGTACAATTTTTTTCTACACATTAGACTGGTAAGTTTTTAACTTTTGTAATTTTAGGTCCGTAAATTATTTTTTTCGCACATTAATGCCCGTCATTGTGAGAAAAATGACTGTATATTTTTGGTTTTTATATACGTCGGTCAATTCTGACTTAAATATGTATTTTTGAATTATATAAATAAATTAAAATCAACAATTACACTACAAAAAAACAAGTATTAACGAGGGCATTTACCGAGGGGAAAAAGCCCTCGGTAATTAACGAGGGGCGGGCCGAGGGCCAAAATTAACGAGGGTATTTGCGAGGAACCGGCCCCTCGGTAATTAACGAGGGCCCAAACGAGGGAATAGGCCCCTCGGCATTTTAACGAGGGAATGGGCCCCTCGGCAAGCCCGGTGCACGGCAAAACCCTCGCCAAGCCCAAAATTACCGAGGGTCGGGACCCTCGCTAATTACCGAGGGCCCCTCGCCAAGCCCAAAAATTATTACCGAGGGCCCCCTCGCCAGCCCAATATTAACGAGGGCTTGGGCCTCGCTGGGCCCCTCGTTAAATTCGTAATATATAGGCCCAAAGAATAGCCCCACGCAAATTTTCTTTTCCTCTTCACGCGCCGCCGCCGCGCCTCCCTCCGCCGCCGCGCCCGAAATTGACCCACCCATTATTTGGGCTTTGTTCTACTCGTTCCTAGGAACATTTCTACGGTGAGTTTTTATGATTTAATCGGTTAATTTTGTTGTTATTTTACAAATTTTGTATTTTTTCACATGCATATATATTTGTGTAATTTTGTTGTTAATTTTGTTGTTATTATACATATACTTGTATAGGTATTGTTTTATTAGTTATTTAGTGTTAATTTTTGTAATTGTTAATTATGTGTATTTTAATTATTAATAATTATTTAGAAATAATTAGTAGTATAATATTATTAATTATTTAGAGTTAGTATATGTATGCAATTATATAATTAGTAGTATAAAATTATTAATTATTTAGAGTAATTAGTATGTATGCAATTATATAAATTTATTTTTAATATTAATTATTATAATTTAATTTAATTGCTATAATTTATATATTTGTAGGTGTGTTGAAAAAGATTCGATCCGGGCATATAATTTCACTACACGCCACCACTATCACCGTAAGTATTCTTTTTTAATTAATTATTTAAAGATATGCTTTTAATTTAATTGTAATAATTATTTGATTTAAAATTATTTTGCATGCTCATATGATATAATAATAATTTATATATATGGTGATCGATGTTCGATCAAATTTTGTATGATAGTTCAATTATAATATTAATTTTGAAAATTGAATCGATATTCGATTCAAGTTGATGTTGGAGTTGAGGGTTGATGAATTGTTTGGTATTGTTTGTAGAATGTGCGTTCCGACTTGATTAATTTTAATTAAGTCGGAAATGGATGCACTAGGAATTAATTACTTGATATATTAATCTGGGAATGCGATAAAATAAAACAAAACTCTGCAAATTTTTAGAAAATATATATATTAATATTAGGAAAAAAATATTAAGTGGAAGAATTAATTATATATGATTTAATTAAATTTTGAATCTTCATTAATTTGAAACAGATGAATATTGAATATATAGTGTAATAATTATGTGTGTTTCATTTTAATGCATTGCTCGAGTATATGATGAATTATTTGTTATTGAATAGTATAATAATGTGGTTTTATTTAATTATTGTTACGATGAGCGGACCGTCTGGATGGAGGGGACCGTCTGGGTCCGAGGGACGATTTGGGTCGACGGAGCGTGCGGATCTGGGTCGAGGGTACCAGTCACGGTACCCATTATTCAGCAGGATGAAGCGGACGAGGCTGTCGGCTCACGAGTCTTATGAGGACCATCCAGATCCGGCTCCGGCTCCTGGGTTCGATCCTGATATATGGATCTACATGGGCACGTAAGTTAAATACTTGTGAATAATAAACTGTGTCATATTTATATGTCTATTATAATTTCGCGTGTTTATTCCGTTTTTGCAGGTTGATGCCATCGAATCGTATCCAGGATTATTCGGGATATTATGTATAAACATATGGAGCCCGGTGCATTCACTTTAGGATGATATCTCCTCGGAGGCTGCCAGGACGTCTTTGGGAGTCATTTCGGGTACATTATATTTTGTTATTCGCTATTTAATTTTGATTAATTTATAAACTTTAACGCTTATTGAGTACAATAATATTTTGTTTGGCAGAGAGTGACTAGGTGGGACCCTTCCGTTCTTAACTCAACGGAGGTGTATCATTTGTTCCTTCGTAGGGCGCGGAAAGATACACTCGATATGCTTTGAACAACGTGAAAAAGTTGTTCTTCACCAAGGAACAGTGCCTGGATGGGATGACGCCGTCTTCAATCCACCGCCGAGTATTGGGGTAGAGAAGAGGTGAGGTCAAAGAGCGCGCAGTGTAGGAGGAATCGAATGTCGGAGCACTGGAGGCACGGTACTTGGCATGTCCTCGTCATAGGCGGATCCCGTGGATCAGCCGAGTATGCATATGACTTTGTAAGTAATTTTTTAATGCTAGTTCGATATTTTAATTAAACATGTGGTTCTAATTAAATAAATACGAGAGAGGAAGCATGGACGGCCCCCACCGACTGGGACATAGTGCGGCATTACCACGCAACTCCTGAAGGGGAGTACACCTACGGGGGCCTTAGTGACACAATTGTAAGTATTTTCATTTTATATTATGTAATAATTTATAAAAAAATTATATATATGTCTATTTTTGTAATCTAAATTTTTAATTGTGGAAATATTAAATGCAGATGAAGTACAAGAGGCGGCCTCCCGGATGCCTCGGCCCTGAGGGTCGAGCTCAGAACCCCAACCCGACTTATCCCGGCTCTATGTCCAAAGAGTTGGAAAACAACACGGGAGGGTTCGGGGTCTCGGTCAGTGGGTAAGTCCAGACGCATCCCCTCCGGCTCTTGCTCATCATCGAGCACTCCTACTAGTGGGATCACCCAAGCCGATATGGACCGGATGCTCCAAGAGGAGCGTGAGAGGGTGCGGTTAGAGATGGAGCAGATGCGAGCGGAGATGAGAGCGGAGATGCGATTGGAGTTGCAGCGGACATGCAACGTCAACTCCAGGAGATGTTGCAGGGTTACGGGGTTCCTTCCCCGGTGGTGATATTCCCCATCCGGTCCGGGTGGTTACGATCGGTCATCCGTGGGTCCCGGGTTCTAGGCCCCGCTAAATGAATTATTTGTGTTTAAAACTATAAATTTTTCTGAATGTTAATTAAGAATTTATGAATTTTAAATGTTTATGAGTATGAATTTTAATTAATTTATAAGATGATGAATTTTAGTTATTTAAAGTATCAATTTTAATTGTTTAAGAGTACATATTTACACATGATAATATAGTTGATAATTTAATTGAATATATATGTGATAATAATAATAATTATAAACATGATAATATATATATGCAATAATAATAATAACAATAATATATGATAACATGTATATAGTGAATTTTAGGATACATTTTAATTGAATATATACAATATTAATAATTATAAAATAATAATATATATACTAATTGAATAGTGTAATAATGTGGTTTTATTTAATTATTGTATATAGTAAAATGATAGGATACAATTTAATTGAATATATACAATAATTATAAAATAATAATAAATATATTAAATATTGTATACAATTTAATTGAATATATATAATAATTACAAAATAATAATAAATATATTAAATATAGTATACAATTTAATTGAATATATACAATAATTATAAAATAATAATAAATATATTAAATATTGTAGACAATTTAATTGAATATATATAATAATTAAAAAATAATAATAAATATATTAAATATAGTATACAATTTAATTGAATATATGTGATAACATATATAATTGAATAATAGTTATATTAAACATATTTAATTGAATAACATTTATAAATTAAAAATATATAAAATATTGAACATAATATGATATTAATATATTTAAAAGCAAAAATATATCGAATGATTAGCTTTGCCCAAGCGGTAAAGCGCCCAAGCTCTCTCCTCCACTCTCTCGGAGGTCACGGGTTCGATCCTCGCGACGCGAAATAAAACGCCCAGCTCTAGCCCCGAGGCCGCGGCCGGCGCGGGTTCGATCCCCCGGCCGCAATTCTTTTTAATTACAATGATTTTAGCGAGGCGAGACGAGGGGCCCGCCCTCGCCAGCTGGCCCTCGCCGAACCCCTCGCCAAAACCCTCGCCAAACGCCCCTCGCCAAAACCCTCGCCCCACACCCCTCGCCAATTCCCTCGCCAATTCAGCCCTCGGTAAAGCCCTCGCTAAACTCGCCTCGCCAAATCCCTCGGCAATTAGCGAGGGCAGGTGCCTCGCTAATTGCCGAGGGATTTGGCGAGGGAAGTGGTTACCGACAAGGTTTTGCCGAGGGCTACCTTCCTCGGTAAAGCCCTCGCCAACCCTCCCCTCGTTAATTCCCTCGCTAACCCCCTCGCCAAATTCGTTTTTTTTTGTGGTGTTAATTTTTTCTTTTTAAATTAAATTTGAAATTCAACAAATATGTTTCCTCTCCCCCTTCTCTCCTATATAAGCATAAGCATAAGCTGCATTTTTCTCTCATCTAAAATATACTATTTCTCTCTTTCTCCATTAATTCTCTCTTACTTTCTGCAAACATGTTTGCTTTCGGTGTTTTAATCTATGTAGGGTCTCCAATGAAGTAAGTAATCATATTTTTTCGATTATTGCTTTTCTAATTACTCTTCCAATTATCATCAACTCTCTTAACTTATCCTTCTAATATTTATGATTTCTTGATTTAAAAAACATTTTCATTCTTTCATCTCAATTAACGTTACGCCTAGCTAGCTACTTAATTCATTTTGATTTCTCATTAGCTAATGTATATTCCCCATTATTAATAGTTGTGCTTATGTAATAATTTAACGATTTTTTATACATATACGGATGGAAACGTTCCTAATAACAGATCACTCCGGAGGAGAAGGTAGATGTCATGTGATCTCGCTTAGAGGATGCTATTGAAGGACTTGAGCCTAATTTCAATATACATAGTAAAGAAGTTCACCTTCACCTTATCCTCGGTGTGTCTGCTTTGAAATGTGTTGAAGTTATCTATTGTGTTGTTGTTGTACGTTGTGTAATAATAATTGGGGTTTCCATGTATAAACCTCAAAAATTTCAATAATATTTCTATTTTTGTGATGTTCTTAATTTTTTCTCGGTTCTTGTTTTCTACTTAAACTTAAATTAACATTATTATGTGTTTGTTGAATTGTACTTTAGATCGAGAGTCAGATTATGATTTTCACTGTTGGAAAATAAGGGAAAATAAATTAATTAAATCAGAAGCACTGGATTTGAACCTAGACATTTGACTCTATATCATGCATAAAAGAATTTCATCTAATAAGAAATTTAGATTGGAAAACAGATCCAGTCATTTGAGCTGCAAAACATTAAAAATCTTGTATCAAATAGCAAATAAAAAATTATATTGTAGTAATTGATAAAAAAAAATCAGTTAACCAGGGGAACTTATTTGCATCATTAATTTTAGTCGCCATAGATAAGTTAATTATGTTATTTGGTGTATAATTATTTCTCTGACAAATATATAATATACAATGGTGAAAATAAAGCTGATCATCAGCATGCCCATCTATAAAACTCACATGCTTTCTCAACCAACGAATCACTTTTATTTAATTAATAGAACACATGTTTACAGGTCCAAGATAATATTGATTTTATATTTATAATTTAATTACAATATTATATTCGATTGGAGGATTAAACATATACATCCTCCGTCCCATAAAGATAGAATTACAGGTATTTTCACGCATATTAAAAATAGAAGTTATTTATAACATTAAATTTCTGTTTTATTTTACATTTTTACCCCTTTTTTTTTTTTATCAGGGAAAAAAATTTAGGCAAGAGGTATGCCTTGTTTGATACAAAAATGAGTTTTTCAGCACGCCCACTAAAGGCACAATAGAAAACAATAAGACTCCTAGCTTATTAAATCATTGCTATAAAAGCAGATGGGTTCTTAATCCATTCATGAAAACTCCCAGCAATTCTTCCGGACGACTATTTTGCAACCAGCTCCATAAATTCGCTTTGACTTTCGCCACTAATTTCTCAATCGACGGCAGCTCTCCTCGAAAAGTTTTTGCATTCCTCATCTTCCACAATTGCCAAACAACACATTCCCACACACATATTCCGAATTACTTTCCTCGTTTCCCTTTGAGAAGTCTACTAAAATGTAGTAGATTCCCCGAGGGAGTAGAAGAAAGAACAGATTTCACTCCTATCCACTCTACAATCTTCATCCAAGTACTATAAGCAAACTCACATTCAAAGAAAACATGCTTTACCGATTCTGTGTTGATCCACAAAACTTGCAATTGACGTCCACATCCTGGTGTAGGCATCTTCTACTTTGCAGCTTTGTTGTTGTCGGCACTCTTTCCCAAATAACTCTCCATGCATGGATATGAACTTTCGGTAATGCTAACTTATTCCATATTAATTTGAACTCCTTCCTTTCTTCCGGCTGCTCTCCATTTTTTCTTCGTACAAATTCTTCGCACACGACCTTTGTTGTGTACATCCCATTTTTCGCCCAGCTCCACCTCCACTTGTCTTCTTGATTAAGATTCATAGAATTCAAAAGAGGCAGCATATTATTAAGCAAGAAAATATCTCTCTCTCAAAACCCTTCTCTACCTCCACCCCCAATGCCACACTCCCTCTCTCCAACATCCCATCTCGCTTACTTTTGCTTCTCCATCTAATGATAACCGGAACAACCTATTAAACCTATCTTTGAAACATTCCCGCCCCACCCATTTATGCTGCCAAAATAACGTCTTTTCCCCATTACCCATCACTCTCTCCAACCCATCATCAAACCAACCTTCCCCACCTCCCCCTAGTGCCTTTATCACCCCTCCCCACCACCCAGACGGTTTACCCTTTTGATTTCAATAAATAGTTAATACATGCTTTTAATACCTACTCTTATATTGATTTGGAGAATAACTAGATAGATAAATGAAATATTAATGATAGATTAAATATAGAAACCAGCCTATTTTTGTGGGACAAGAAAATAAAAAGTAAGTCTATCTTTGTGGGGCGGGAAGTATATATTATAAAATAAAGTCTACTTGTATATTAATGATCGGCAAGTTGCTGCCATTAATTTCAAGTGTTAAAATTTTAAATTAAGCTAATCACGATATATTATCTTGGAAGACTCAAGATCTAGACTGGATTCTCAATTCGACCCTTTGAGAAGTAGACCTATTGGGTGAATAATTTAATATCTAGGATTATGGAGTTATAAGGTGGCTTGGAAAAATCTAGGATTGTTTGGGTGCTTGGTGAACTAACTACTAACAACTAACATTTACCGATAAAAAAAGTAGTAAATAGAAATAAAACTAGTAAATAAATTAAAAAATTGATTTGAATTGGTTGTTAATTTCATGTTCTAGCCGGTTTTTTCCACTTTCAACCTAAAAACATTTTTTTTTGGATTGAGGGAGGGGTATTTGAATTGAATTTCTGGCCGGTTCCTTGTTGAACAATCCGTTACAATCAGAATTATTGCTTTCTAGGCTTAGTTGTTGTTATAGTTACAAATTTCGTAAATGTTGGTTCCAAAACGAGTTAAACAAGTGAGGGGAGGGGATACACCTACATACAAATTTTTCCCTTTTGACAAGTTCCATGTGTTTCGGTGAGTTAGGTGGCTTGAAAAGGTAACCCGAGGACCAAGTTATATACACCCCCAAAATTGAGTAGTCCACCGTTCGATTCGGTTCGAGGATTTTTTTTTCAGGACCGTAACTTAAGGGGGCTCAGTCCACCCCAATTTTTTTTTTTTTAAATAAGAATAGTATGTTTTCGGGCTGATAATTTTAGGCTCGTAACTTTTAATTTTAGCAAAAAGGATAAAATAGCCCAAATTACACTTTAATCGGGCTGAAATTGAATACGTGGATGCCAACTAGACTCCAACTCATTAAGAAGTTGCCACATAACATCCGGGAGAGGCAAAATAAGGACCGTATGTTTTCGGGCTGACAATTTTAGGCACGTAACTTTTAATTTTAGCAAAATAAGGACAAAGTAGCCGAATCTTTATCTCATCTATTTCGAATCTCCATCTATCTTACGTGGCATTCTATGTTTTCTCTATTTTGAAATCTTGCATTCTAATGAATCCTAATCCTTAAAACGGTTTTTTTCCATAACATTTGAATTTTAAATTTTAAATTAAAATCTTATCCATTTTCTAATATGGTTATTAATTTTTCCTTAAATCAATTTTATACTCATTTTATATTTTCAGTCTTCAAATTTTGTCGTGCATTCACATAAAAATTAACGCTTGAGTGGTGTTTTTATCTAATATATATCTTGCCGACTTATACAAGTATGATTTTACAGTTACTTATGTGTTTTCACTATGATTCAATTTAAAAAATTATATGACGAAATCAAATATTGTCTGTTAAAATTTTCAATAATTTTCAATGGGTTGCATTGAAATTTGAGTATCCAGCTTTTTTGATTTGGTTTTACGTGATTCGACTCAAGAGATGTATTTGTGTTGAAAATTATGAATTCTGAATTTTCATTCGGATTGCTTATGTTGCATGTTGTTGTTTCCCTAACATTTGAGTGCTATGGTGGCGAAGCCTCCTTCATGATTTCGAGTTAACGTTATATTATTCCTTCACAAATAAATGATATTATAAAACACCCCGCATATTATGCGGGTTTTATACTAGTTACACTTAATTGGGCTAATTTCGCACCACTTATAAGTCGACAAGATATATATTAGATAAAAACAAAATTTGAAGACTGAAAATCTAAAATGAGTATAAAATTGATTTAAGGAAAAGTTAATAACCATATTAGGAAATGAATAAGAATAAATTTAAAATTTAAAATTCAAATGTTATGGAAAAAAAAGCTGTTTTAAGGATTAGGATTCATTAGAATGCAGGATTTCAAAATGGAGAAAATATAGAATGCCACGTAAGATAGATGGAGATTCGTAAATAGATGAGATAAGGATTCGGGCTATTTTGTCCTTATTTTGCTAAAATTAAAAGTTACGGGCCTAAAATTGCCAGCCCAAAAATATACGGTCCTTATTTTGCATCCCTCGGATGTGATGTGTCAACTTCTTAATGAGTTGGAGTCTAGTCTGGCGTCACAAGCACCCCCGGCTCATGGGGGACCGAGAAAAAGGCCTTTCGTTTTCCCCCTTCGTCGGCCCTTGCCGCCTTCCTCCCATAGTTAATTGTATGGGAGAAAGAGAATAAAATATTTCACATAAATTTAATCGGGAAACGGAAGAGTAAAAAAGCACTAAGCCAATATATATTTATATATTTACTTCATTGGTGAATATGGGAGAGCGATTATTCCGAAAGTAAACATAATTAATTGTATGGGAGAAAGAGAATAAGAAATATAGAGGAAGAGATGTTTTAGAGCGGTGTAAGAATGAAGTGAAGGGTAGTGGAAGCTTATATATATAGGAGAGGAAAGCTAGCTTATATGGTTCATTAATTCTTTTTATTTTATTTTAGTCAACATAGGTAATTAAGATAATTATTTTATTTGATGTATAACATATTTATAATTATTTCTCCAACGAATATATATTATTTAAAAGTGTTTGTGTTTTTAAGTAGATCTCCTATAAACTCGGGTTCAAGTGAACTCTCATTTTAGAGCGTCACCAAAGTGCCTCTATTTAAAAAATAAAATATCACTAATTTGAAAGGCAAAAACTTGTATGAGACCGTCTCATGCATGAGACCAAATCACTTTTTAATAAATTGTTATCACTTTTTAAAAAAGTGATACAAATTAATATAAAAGTGATAACAAATTAAAAAGTGATAACAATTTATGAAAAGTGATAATAATTTATGAAAAAATGATAACATTTTATGAAAAAGTGATAATAATTTATTAAAAAGTGACTCCGTCTCATGTCCGTCTCATACATGAGACGGTCTCACACAAGAGTGTCCCAATTTGAAAATGCTTGATTTTATGTGTTGATTTTTATTTTTTTCAAAATCACTAAACAACAACATTTTGTATACTTTTTTTTTGATCGGTAAATGTTAGTTGTTAGTGGTTAGAAGTTAGTTCGCCAAGTCTCCTTACAAATCCAAATTCTCCAAGTCTCCTTATATCTCCCACTCCAATTCGTTCCCAAAGGGAATCGAACCCAGGTTTCCCACTTAAGTGAGGAGCCCGGTGGCCAAGTGGGCTATGCCCCTTGGTTAACATTTTGTATACTAATCAACGACATTTCGTGTACTAAACAATGACACTTCAAAAAATACCTGCGAAATGATTCAATATTTTTTATTTTAATAATAGGATTATCAATCGAATCATTTTATTTGGCATATATATAAATATTTCTCCGACAAACATAATCACTATTATATTATAATAACAGCAAAGTGCTGATTAACGTGCCCAATTTTATAACATGTTGTGGGTAAATATCAATTTTATTCATTTATATTAATTCCCTATTATTCATTTTCCTCCCAGACTAGATTCTCAATTCCCTATTAACTCATATATATATATATATATATATATATATATATATAAATATATAATGTAATATAATATAATATGGTAGACTTACTAAATATTGAACCTCTCCATGTATGAGCTACTTTTTTATTCCTTTGCGGCCTTCTTGAACAAAAACGTTACACGCTTTGTGCTCGATCAAAAAGTGGTCGAGCACCTTTGCTCGGTCGAGCAGCTCTAAAATCTTAAAATCTGCGTTTGCTGCCCTAGGGACATATGCCCTCATCCAAAAGGAGATTTAAATACTGCATTGCTTGATTTTTCAAAGAAAGACAGCTGGTTTTGGAGATTTTGGATAGAAAATTAGAAAACACCAACAATTACTTTGGATTATTTTGACCTTGTCTTTCATTTCCACATTATAATAGTTTAGAATAGCTAGAGTTAATCTTCAATGTATTTACATTTTCAAGCAAGGATATTTTTTTGTAAGGATCATCAGTGTTCATTTCAATTTCAATCAAATTAAGGTGATATCTCTCCTTTATCATTTTTTTGCATATTTCATTGTGGGTTTTTCAATTTCGATCTTGCATCTACTATCATGGGTAATGCTCTATTTTCATTCCTAACCATTGATATGTCTATCTAACCCATGGGCTAAACTTATTATGCTTTAGGTGTATAAAATGTGAAGGTGCGAATAGTTCTTATCGGTGTGCCCATCTATAGAACTCACATGCTTTCTTAACCACTCAACGAATCACTTTTATTTAATTTATATAGCACATGTATAGGGATAGAGTTTTTATTTAATATTATTCTCACACACACATATCAGGAATTGGTTCTCGATTTATCAGTCTCTTGGGACCAAAGCTGCAATTTTCTTGGGATAAAAAATGTCAAAAAAACTACAGGACCAAAAGTGTCAAAAAGGACCATTTTGAAACCACTCATTCTTTTGGAATAAAAAATATATGTACCACCCAATTAATATTATTCGAGTAGTATATATGACCAGGATTTGGCTCTTTATTTAAGGTACAACTTAAAAAACATAATAATGTAACGTATCAAAGTGTATGGTGAAAATATGTATAGATAATTAGAGCTGAGAAAAAACAATTAATAAAGACACAAAGCAGTTTATTAAAACATGTGAGGATTCACGTAGAACCCCCAATTCGTCACAACATCGATTCGTCCTTCCACTTTCACTAACCCTTAACCCACGTTTTGTCTTGTTCATTGACTTGTTCTTTCAGATTGAAGACTTACGGCGATTACGAAGTCATGCGGTTGAAAGAGGCAAGCAAGAGAAGTTATAAAGATCATGGGGAAGTTACATAGAAGTTACCTATTTTCAAGGGAGATGTGGAAGTTATCTTCAAGCACTAAGAGTGTCCGAGAATTCTATAAATACACGCCGCTTATGAAGATTAAAACTTGAAGTTGAGGGAAACACAATCTAGCATAGCCTATTGGCATAGATTATAGAATTTATTGTAGTTTCATATTCGATACTTCCGTTGGTGAATGTTCCAACATTTCACTCAACATTGGGTCTTTATATGTATTAGTGATAGGTTAGATTGATCATTGTCTAGTCACTATATACGTAGATCCATTCACGGTGTAGCTTATGTTTTCACCGATTGTATCACTTAACAATTACTAGTGATAATACGCCGTTTGGCGGTATAGACTTATTTATAGTCTATACGAAAATTTTGATATCCATTTTGCAACGTGTTTAAGACTTCCGCTGTACATTTCTGTTTATTTATTTGTGCGTGTTGCTCTTCGAATGTGCCAACATTCGTGACAACGATTCTGCAAAACACGTACGCACACCTTCAAATATGATATCAATCTTTTATTAATTTCATCCTGAAATTGATAATGTTGAAAATTTTCTTAGGGGGATAGGGGTAGTCTCATAAGAAAAATGTAAAAAATAGTAATTTTTATATAAAAGAGTTTAAAAATTAATTATTGTGAAAATAATTTTGCAATTAAAAAACATAAAAAATGATCATTTTCGAGAATAGTACTAAAAGAGCAATTTGAAAATTTTCTTGGGATCATTTCTGTATTTAACACATTTTTAGTGCCGGTATCACTTTCTAAATCTTTTCTCATGTCAGCACCTAATCTCTTATTTATGTTATCTTCTATAATATATATATATATATATATATATATATATATATGTTATAAAATAAATTTGGGGCCTATCTTCCAACCTAATCTTTTTGTTTAAGATATTATTGATGTAATGTGTGCACGTTATTGTTTTATGTTTTAAAGTCGAAGTTATCGGTTTAGAATTTCCCTAACTAATATAAATTTAAATGAAAATAATTATCAATAAATCATAACTATTTGTAGAAGTGATGAAACTGATCAAATTATGTTTGTTTTGGGATAGAATATTACATCTCGAGATTGTTTTAGTTTAAGATTAAAAATTTGGATTTTAATCTCATGTTTTTTTTTGGCCAAAATAGTCTCAACCATTATTTTTTAGGTCAAAAACTGTAATTTTATCTCAATCCCTTGAAACCAAAACTGCAATTTATCATTTTTATAGGACCAAAACTGCAATTTTCTTATAACAAAAATTGTTGAAAAAAACTGCAGGTCCATAAATTAATGTAGAAAAAAAAACCATTACACAGACCACTCATTCTCTTGACACCAAAAATATAGTTTACCTGTTACCGTCATGGTGTGATTTGATTTCCTTTTTAATTGCATCTCTCTCGATATTACAAATTTACCTTGCACTTATTACTCAATTAATGTACCTACACAGTGTTATGATAACTCTAGATAAGCCATGAATCACGTTTATGGTGGGCCATTGTTTGGTTTTAAATTAATTGATCATGAAATTGAATTATTTGGGCCCACAATTTCTTTCATTTTATGTGGAGAAGGTGACCACACAATCTGCTAGCTCCCTATATGAAAGAATCCTCGTATTAGACTTTAAATTAATATAACATGCAGGCCAAGATAATAATGTAATTTATTTGACCACTCATTTAATTGATGTGGTGGGCCATTTCAATTAATTGATGTTGTATTCCTTTCCTCCTTTGCAGTTGGACCTCTTCAAAATGGCAGTGACATGGCTCAAGAAATGGGCTTCAACACTTTTTTGTTTTTCCTTTCTTGAACCCAATTAATTCTTTTCATATTAACTTTTTTTGGACTCTTGATTTCTCTTTTGAACTGACTTAATAAATAATAGGTACATATTTACTCTAAATATTCTCATTTTCCTACAAATAAACAAAACAATACCTTTCTCGACAATTAATCACAATCAGTCAATTTAGTGTAGATAATTGAATGAAATCCTATCAAATTAAGCAAATAAATCACATGAATTTTTAGCAATTATCACACTACTCAAATTCCCTCAAAACTTAAGAGATTTGCTTGTCCCCAAGCAAAAAAGAAAAGAACGAGGAAAATTACACAGGCTCACTCAATTAATGGACCTATCGACAAAATCATGCAATCAAATAGCTTTCACCAAATGAGCCATTGATCGCTTGTATTTTTAGCAATAAGTATTTTCGACCAAACAAATTATCGTACCCAAGGGACTAGGAGAACGGCGAAGTCTCAAAAACATACGTTTCCATGGAATTATAGTGGCTAACCGGGATGCTAACACTTAAAACAACGACAAATTAAACAAGAGCAACGACGAAAACAAAAGAAAGCAATCAAAAACTCTAACGAGTGCAAGGTGTGTGAAACGATCGCTCGGGTGTCTTTCTTACACAATCCTTAGGGAATCACACAAATCAACCACAAATCAAAGCATGGAAATGGCAAAACTAAGAGCGATCACGTCAATTCTAGCAAGCTAGCTCCTAGGACCGTTGATCACCTAGACACGTTCACAATCGGGTACTAATGTCTAGGGTCGTCCCTTCACTACATACCTAGGCATGCAATGTCCACTAATTTGGGAATCTAGCAACTAATCCACCTCTCGGTACAATCAATTACGATCAAAATCATCAAAATCAATCAATTAGTTCACTTAATCCTATCCTAAGCATATCCAACTCTCGTTGTAACACACCAATTCAACGAATCAAGCTAATAAAATCAATTAATCCAGAGATCATCACAAAGCCCAAAAGTAGAAGCATTAAAACCACAAACACATGCCAATCAAAGTGATTAATTCATGATCAACACCTAATTCATGTGTAATTCCAACACCCAAGCAATCAAGAGGGTTAGCCCACGGCTAATTTCATCAACATAATAGAAATCAAAGCAATAGAAACATTACCCATGATGAAATAGATGAAAGCAATAAATTGGGAAATATCACCTTAATTGAATTGGATGAAACTTGCAATAGATCCTTGCAATAGCTAATTCCTTGCTTGAATTGAAGAATTAAACTAAGATAAGCTATGGGTAAACTTAATCTAATGAGAATTTAAAGGCAATCTCAGATTCTAAGCTAAAGTGTGTGTGAAAAAGTGAGGAGTGTGTGTGGGAAATCCTAAGGAAAGGAAAAGCTCTTCTATTCTAAGGTGTTGAAGTGTGGAATGGGTGAATTCTCTCATCAAATCTGAATTGGGAGCTATTTATACGGAGGAATATGAGTGCAAAAATTTTCTTTGCAATTAGATCCCTGAACGTATGACTTTCTGCAAAAATTCCCGCGACAGGCCCAACTCGGTCCGAGTTGGCACTGACTTCGGTCCGAGTTGCTTTCCAACCGAGTCGAGTTAAGCAACATCCGAGTCGAGTTAAGCAACATAACCTTCGATTTCTGATTCATGCCTCGACTCGGTTTAGCATCTTCAACTCGGTCCGAGTTGCATTTACATCCGAGTCGAGTTAAATATCCACCCAGCCGAGTTCAACTTCTCAACCTTCGTCTTCTCAAACAATGCCTCGACTCGGTTTGGCTGATGACTCGGTCCGAGTTGGCTCACTCGGCTCGACCCGAGTTGTCCCTTCGATTATGATGTTCCCAACTTGATCCTTCCTAACTCGAGCTCCCAAACTCCGATTTGAGTGATTCTTCTTGCTGTGTAACCCTCTCTTCCTTATCTTTCCAAATCTTCAGCCCCCAGAGTCGGTTTCTTTCCCTATTCTTGCATGGAACACATTTTTGCTCGAAATCACCGGTAGAAACCTACAAAACACGCAAAAAGTTCCTTCTCGACTTATTAGCGCCGAGATAATAGGATTAGGTGAAGAAATGCAATCAAAATACGCAAAATTAAGCAGTTAAATCACAGTTAAAACATGCAATTATTCTCCTAATCAAACTCCCCCAAACTTGAAGTGTTGCTCGTCCCCGAGCAACTGAACATTAAAGCACATAGGACAAGACAAAAGAGAAATGATTTCCAAATGTTCAAACAACACTAATGTGATCAAAGTTCCTCAAGCAATTTCAATGTCAAACAAGAATCCAAGTAGCCCTCAATTCTCAATCAACGTTTTTGTGTTCAAACCTTTGTTAAATCAAATGCTCAATTGCAAGTTCCTTTCCGAAGTGTTTCACTCTCACACAAGTGTTTAAGGGATTAATAAGCACTCAATATCATTCCACAAGAATGCATCCCATAGGCTTGCCACAAAACTCAATCTCAATCATCCTTTTGTGTGTCAAAATCAATCAAAGAGGTCTTTCCAAGGGTTGTAACGTTAGCTCTTTGGACTTGGTAGGTAAATTTAGGAAAAGTGACTCAACAATAGTAGAGCAATGAAAGTTGACCAAGCATTCATTTCAATCATCTCAAATCTCAACATTCATCTTCTTCTTCTCTTTTTCATTCAACAAATTTGTAATTCACCACCAAACATCCATTGAGAATTTCTTTCACTTCAAGCTCAAAATTGAATTTTCTTCTCATACATTTTTTTCTTTTTCTCTCTTTTCACACAATTCAATTTCTTTTCACCCTTTTTTTTTTTTTACCTTAGCAAATCAAACCCCCACACTTTCCTTTTCAATCACCATTTGTCAACAATCAAGCTCTACTATTTGTTAGGGCAAAAGGCTCATAAGGATAGACAAAATGGTTTCATTCACATGGCTTGCCAAAGAAATAGGCTTCAAGGCTCAAATTGGCTCACTATGGAATTAATGATTTGGTGGGTGAGAATTTTGGCTAAGTGACTTTTTAATTACACAAAAATGGCCTCTTATCATTTTAGAAATCTTCACTCAAAATTCCAATCTCCACAAGTTTTAAGGCAAGTTCTAGAACACACACTGTAGATGACACACTCCATGAAAAGATTAAACCGTCAATATGCACGATTTAAGGCACAAAACGCACTGGTTTTAATTGAACTAGAATTAAGCATTATCACTAACATTAATTCTCCCACAAATCAATCTCATGCGAGTTTTGGGCTACTCTTCAACTCATTATTACCTCAAAAGCTTGTTTTCCACAATCAACACTAGTGCTCATGAACTAGATCTCAATCATAACTCAATCATCTTATTCAAAACAAGACATCACACACATTCAATCATTCGCAAAAAAAAAAATCAAAACATTATACATTTGGAAAAAAACATTAATCCATGGAAAACACAAGAAATCTTTGGATTGAATTTATAACATTGCTAGCATTTTTGTTTGCAGGCATGATCTTTTATAGACGGCCTTCCCTCAAGAAAAATAAAAATAATACAACATCACACACTCTTCCACCCGGCCCGAGAGGCTACCCTATCATCGGCTGCCTGCCCCAAAAAGATAAAAAACAAGCCAACATTCCGATGGATACACAAACTCATGCAACAATTCAACACCGAAATAGCTTGCATTCGCCTCGGTAACATCCACATCATCGCTCTTACGTCCCCGAGCTCACTCGAGAGTTCTTGAAGAAACACGATGCCGTTTTTGCCTCTAGACCCAACATCATGTCGGCCCGACTCACCGGCAACGGCTACTCCACGTTAGCCCTTTCGCCTATGGGCGATCAATGGAAGAAAATGAGGAGAGTTGTCGCCCGGAAGTGCTTTCGCCAGCCATGCATCAATGGCTCCACGAAAAGAGGCGCGAAGAGGGTGACCACCTCGTGCGATGTGTGTACAACCAATGCCAAAACTGGCTTGTTAATGTAAGAGAAGCAGCGCGGCATTATTGTGGCAATGTGATAAGGAAGATGATGTTTGGTAAGAGGTTTTTCGGGCCGGGGACGGAGGACGGGGCCCGGGATTCAAGAGAGGGAACATGTGGATGGACTCTTCACTATCCTCTCATGTCTTTACGGGTTTGCCGTTGCTGATTATGCTCCGTGGTTGGAGGTTTTGGATTTGGATGGATGTAAGAAGATTCTAGGGAATGCCATCAAGAATGTAAGGAAATATCAAGATTCAGAAATTACAAAGAGGGTTGAGATGTGGCAACACGGTGTTAGGGAAACAAAGGAGGACATTCTTGATGTTTTGATTAACCTCAAGAATTCAGAAACAAACCCTTGTTGTCAATTCATGAGATCAAAGCACAAGTTCTTGTAAGTATTAATTACGATCTTGTGATGTTTTTTCTTTTTCAGTTTAATCACCAACTTTTTTATTTTTGTATAATATATTCGCGGGGAAATTGAAATTAACTTTGCAATTTTACACGCATTACTTTTCTAGTTTTGTAGTTCGATACATGAGATTAGCTATTTATGGTAATGTTGATGAAATAATTTTGTATATCAAAAAATCGTCAATTAATTTTTTTGCAATATTATTTTAATAAAATTTTGTAGTTACACTTATAATATATTTAAATGATATGTACGAGGAAATAATGATAAGCGACAATAGATAACCCATCAAATGCAGCTGAGTGGACTATGGCGGAGATGGTCAATCAACCTCATATTCTAATTAAGGCCATCAAGAAGCTGGACAGAGTTGTAGGCAAGGAAAGACTTGTGCAAGAATCAGATCTGCCCAAACTAAACTACGTAAAAGCTTGTATAAAAGAGTCGCTCAGTTGCACCCTTTTGCACCTTTCAACGTCCCACATGTATCAACTAGAGACGCCATTGTGGGTGGCTACTTTATCCCGCAAGGTAGCCATGTATTGTTGAGTCGTTTTGGGCAAGGGCGTAAAACCAAACAATGGCCCACCATAAACGTGATTCATGGCTTAACTAGAGTAATCATAACACTGTGTAAGTATATTAATTAATTGAGTAATAAGTGCAAAAGTTAAACTACATTTTTGGTTTCAAGAGAATGAGTGGTTTGCACAATGATTTTTTTCCAACACTTTTGGACCTGCAATTTTATTCAATATTTTTTATTACAAGAAAATTGTAGTTTTGGTCCTAAAAGAATGATAAATTGTAGATTTTGTTTCAAGGGAATGAGATAAAATTACCTTTTTGGTCCTAAAAAAATAATGGTTGGGACTATTTTTGCCAAAAAAACTAAAAAAATACGTGAGATTAAAATCCAAATTTCTAATGTTAAACTAAAACAAGTGAGAAGTAACATTCTATCTTAAAACAAACATAATTTGATCAGTTTCATCACTTCTACAAATAGTTATGATTTATTGATAATTATTTTCATTTAAATTTAGATTAGTTAATTAGGGAAATATTTCTAAACAGATAACTTCTTGACTTGACAACATAAAACAATAACGTGCACACATTATATCACATTTTTGCACATGGCGACGAAAATTGGGAAAAATTGTCCACTATCTTGACTCGGCAAATATGTGGATTTTTTCTTTATATTGAGACAAATTATGTTGAGACAAAAAAATTCACATATTTGCTTAGTCATCATGGTGGTCGATTTCCCCCAATTTTCGTCATCACGTGCAAAAACGTGAGACAAAACGATGTCATTTGCATTTTTCCAAGCAAAATGCGATCAAATCGGACTACTTTGTGAGTTATGGGACAAATTGAAAATTTAAAATATTTTGGGACTTTTGTAGAAAAAGTCGAGTTATGGGACTAAATCAGTTTTTAACTCACAATACCATAAACAAAAGATTAGGTTAGAAGCTAGGCCCCAAATTTATTTTATAACATATATACATATATATATATATTATAGAAGATAACATAAATAAGAGATTAGGTGTTTACATGAGAAAAGATTTAGAAAGTGACACCGGCTCTAAAAATGTGTTAAATACGAAATGATCCCAAGAAAATTTTCAAATTGCACTTTTAGTACTATTCTCGAAAATGATCATTTTGTATGTATTGTAATTGCAAAATTATTTTCACAATAATTAATTGTTAAACTTTTTTTTTATATAAAAATGACTATTTTTACATTTTTCTTGAGACACTACTCCTATCCCCACTAAGAGTATTAAGAAAATTTTCAACATTATCAATTTCAGGATGATTCAGCAAATATGTGGATTTTTTTATGGTATATTGAGAAAAATTATGTTGAGACAAAAAAATTCACATATTTGCCGAGTCATCATGGTGATCGATTTTCCCTCAATTTTCGTCATCACGTGCAAAAACGTGAGATGAAACGATGTCATTTGCATATTTCCGCCGAAAATGGGACTGGAATCGGAATACTTTGTGAGTTATGGGACAAAATTGAAAATTTAAAATATTTTGGGACCTTTTGCGAAAAATGCCAGAGCTATGGGACCAAATTAGTTTTTAACTCACAATACTATAAACAAAAGATTAGGTTGGAAGCTAGGCCCCAAATTTATTTTATAACATATATGCACATATATATATATATATATATATATATATATATATTATAGAAGATATCATAAATAAGATATTAGGTGTTTACATGAGAAAAGATTTAGAAAGTGACACCGGCTCTAAAAATGTGTTAAATACAGAAATGATCCCAAGAAAAATTTCAAATTGCACATTTAGTACTATTCTCGAAAATGATCATTTTTATGTTTTTTAATTGCAAAATTATTTTCACAATAATTAGTTTTTAAACTTTTTTTATATAAAAATGACTATTTTTATATTTTTCTTGTGAGGCCACTCCTATCCCCTCCAAGAGTAGGACGTACGACAATTTTCAACATTATCAATTTCAGGATGAAATTAATAAAAGATTGATATCATATTGTTTGAGAAATGGAGTTATCTTATTTTATTTAGAGGGAAAAATACATTTTTAGGCCCGTTGATCGTCGTTTTTAGTGATAAGAAATTTGCGACCAAAGTTATCGAACCCAAGGGACTAGGAGTACGGTGAAGCCATGAAATACCACGTTTTTGAGAATTATAGTGGCTAGTCACAATTGCAAAATTAAAGCAGCAAAAGAACAGCCCAAATTTAACAAGAAATTAAACTAAGCAATCAACAAAGGATTATCAAGGATGAGATAGTAGTGCTCGGGTGCAAATCACCAAAGACTTCGTCAAATTCGGATCATCAACAATCAAGTATTCATTCAAAGAGGGATCATAGGGATAACCAACAAATAGTTCAATTAAAACCGTACTTGATAAGCCTAGGTTCTAAATGATCGATAAAGCACGTAGGAATGTAAGAGACGGCACTCTCACCCCCTCACTAATCACATGCAACAACAAGTAATCAATGTGCCTTAATGAGGTTCTAATTAATTAACCAAGTATCCTTGTGTTAACCAAATATCCACTTCAATCACTTAAGCAAACCTAACACCTATGCATCAATTCAATCAACCAAGTATCCTTGCATCAATTAAATCAATAAACACAAGATCAAAGCTCACCTTAGCAATTAAATCATGCAAAGCATCATTAAGACAATTAATCACCTCAACAAATGAACACCCAATCATCAATTCACCAAAATCAACTCATCAAGGGATCATTACACCCAAGCACATATGAAATTTAGCCAATCATGGCTAATTGAAAGAAACCCATGAACAATAAGTAAATAGGAATCATGATTAAGCTGGAATTAGATAACAAAACTGAAAATAAATGGTAGAAGTCACCTTGATGGAGTCTAATACAACTTGAATGATCAAATTTATCAGCTATAACTCTTGGGTAATTCAAATCCCTCAAAACTAAGAACACCTATCACTATGTGTAGCGTGTGTGAATGAGTGCAGAGAATTGCTAATCTAAATCCCTCTCCAATGTTCTAAGTGTGGAAAAGCTCTCCTTTCATCAGCTGAATTAGAGAGTATTTATAGTGGGGGCAAAGTTACAAATTTCGTTTTGCACTTAAGGACCTCGAAAATGATGAAATTTAGCTCAAAATCGCGCACTGTGGTCCCACTCGGCCACCACTCGGCCGAGTGACTTGGATGTTGGTCGAGTAGCTTCAGTTCTGGCATTAGATGACTCGGGCAAAAGTATCTCACTCGGCCGAGTCGCCTTGCTCATGGCCGAGTGACTTTCTTACTAGGATGTGGCGACTCGGTCACTGATGTCTCACTCGGCCGAGTCACCTTTGCTATGGTCGAGTGACTTTTCTCTGGCATAATGCAACTCGGCCATCAATGTTCTCACTCGGCCGAGTGGCCTTGCTTCTGGTCGAGTGGAGTTTCTTCTGGAATTGGCCAACTCGGGCAACACCGCCTTCACTCGGCCGAGTCACTTGAGCTCTGGTCGAGTCACTTCTCCCCGTGTGCCACCTCCGCTTCAATCGCCATATCTTTTGCGTACGAACTCCGATTTGGGTGATTCTTTTTGCTACGTGAAGCTCTCTCGACCCTCTTTCCAACCATTTAAGTTCTCCTTTGATTTAAAAATGTTAACAGTCCTCAAGTTTTCCTCAAAGTTCGCCTAAAACCTACAAATTCAAACTCACAACTCCAACTCCAACAATCAAATGCAATTTGACAATTAATTGTGAATTAAGCTATAAATCATCATCAACTTAAGATAATTAAGCATTCAAATCATAAGCAATTTTACCCTAATCAAATTCCCCAAACTTAAAACGTTGTTTGTCCTCAAACAACAAGACAATAAAGCACATTAGGGTGAAATTGATTGCAATTATGTTCAACGAGCACAAGAACGAAATAGGACTATCAAACCTCTTCAATGAAAACAAGTGTCAATGCAAACTATCAACTAGCACTAAAACATGTCATGCTTTGACAATTGCAAACTTAAATGCTCAACTCAATGCTCCTTCCATGGAGTGTTTCACTCACTCTCAAGTGTATAAAGGCATGATAAGCACTCAATCATCAATCCACAAAAATGAACACCATAGGCTTGCCAATAGACTCAATCTCCATTATTTCTTTTATGCTTCAAACATGAATCAAAGAGGGCTTTTTCAAAGGTTGTAATGTAGGCTCTTTGGAGAAGGGTAGGTGAATTTTTAGGACAAGTAACTCAGTAATTAGTAGAAGCAAATGAAAGTTGATTATACAATCCAATACATTTCTCCTCAAATCTCAACAATCATCACTCTTTCTTTCCTTTTTCTTCCATTCAAATACAATTCACCACCAAACTCTTTTGAGACTTTCTTACAATTTTCAAGCTCAAAATTGAATTTATTTTTTTCTTTCTTCTCATTCTCATTTTTCACTTTCACATCACAATTCAATTTTTTTCTTCTCAACCCTTCTTTTTTTTTTTTTTTTTTCCTATCAACTTAGCAAATCAAACCACCACACTTTTCTTTTCACTCACCATTCTTTTGTCAACAATTCATGCTCTACTAATTATAGGGACAAAAAGGCTCATAAGGATGGACAAAATGGCTTTAATTTCACAAGCTTGCCAAAGAATAAGGATTTAAGGCACAAATGGGCTTACTAGGGAAATTAATGTTTTTGGTGGGGTCAAATTTGGCTAATTTACTTTCAAATCAAACATGGCCTCTTATCCTTTCCACAAAATCCACACAAAAATTAATTTTGACAAGTCTCTAGGCAAGTTCTAGCATGCAAATTCATGAACGATGCACTCAACAAGGAAATAAACCGCATAAAATGAGCGATTTAAAAGGCACAAAAGCTCACGGGCTTAAAATTGAGCAAGGAATCAAGCATTCTCACTCACATCCATCATCACACAACAATTCATCATGCTAACATCAAGCCACATATCAACTCATTATCAAATCAAAAGTCCAATATGTCCACCAATCAAGCACACATGCTTATGAACATAATCTCAAATCATATACCCCCACACATAACAACAGTCTCCAAAATAGCTTTTCTCAAAAAAGATAAACTCAAATATATGCAATTAATCCACAAATAAGCTCCAAATTCACAAAAATTTTCTCATGCTAATGAGAGGCAAGTTAGTGCAACGAAAATCGCTAAACTAACACACCCCCAAACTTTTTCATTGCCAAGCAATTAAAAGTTTGGTAAGATAGTTAGCTAATTGAGTTGCACACAACTACCTACTAAGAAATGAAAGCACATCACCAAAAATTCATTTACAAGTATAGTATATCAAGTAAGCTCAAAAATGAAGTGCGCCGGTGCAAATGGAAAAGCATGAAAGAGGCACACCTCCCCCAAACTTGGACAAGTCCAAGTCTAGAGAAGGTGTTGTACCTAAATGTCTTCAAATACCCCCTTTCCTCAAAGCTTGAGAGCATCACTAAGCCTCACTCGCACGCCTCGACTTCCTACAAAACACACAAAACACACTTATTGAAAACACGAAACAAAGAAAGCAAGAAAAAGGATGGATTGCCTCCCATCTAGCGCTATTTTTAACGTCCTATGCCGGACGGAACTCCATTGAGTTCAAACTTCCCTTTTGCTTCGATATTTGGTACCTCCTTCGGGACGAGGAGGGTTCACATGCTTCACAAATGACTCTTTGGTATAGAGACGACCACACCATTTGTCTTCAAGTTCCAGTTTTCCTCCAACTTTCACGTCTCTTCTTATCAACACTTCTAGATTCTTTAGCTTCTCCCCACAAAGCAATCCATTCCACTTAGACTCACACCACGTGATTTGTATCTCCTATAGCAAAGCATTTTTCTTTCTTTTCCTCACTGGAAGACTTTCTCCTATCCAACTCCCCCAAACTTGCAATTTTCCAAATTTTGGTAGTTTGCTTCAATTTTCCTTCTTCTTTTTTCATCTCCGGGATCTTTCAAAGGCAATTTTTGAGACTTTTCTTTACGTTCCCCCTTATCTTCGTTTCTCAAAGCGGTGGAGGTTTGGATCGAGTGACATTCCTTTTTACTTGAATCATCATTCAAAGAATCATAGATCGAAAATGTGATCTCTTCACCATTGAAGCTCAACTTGAGCTCTCCACTCTCCACGTTTATCATTGCTTTCCGGTTGCAAGAAAGCGGTCTTCCAAGGATTAGTGGCACATCCTCATCTTCTTTCATATCTAAGACAACAAAATCAACCGGAAGATGAATTTATCAACCTTCACTAGCACATCTTCAATGATCCCCTTAGGATAAGTTACCGATCTATCCGCCAATTGAAGGTTAATGGATGTAGGCTTCACCTCTCCTAGCCCCAAACGATTGAATATGGAGAGTGGCATCAAGTTTATGCTCGCCCCCAAATCACAAAGGGCTTTCATCTTTGCACTTCCTCCAATTTCACAAGGAATAGTAAAGCTTCCGGGATCCTTGAGCTTCTTGGGAAGATTCCGTTTGAGAATAGCATTGCACTCCTCGGTCAAGTTGACCGTCCCATTATCAATGAACTTCCTCTTTTTCGACATGAGCTCCTTCAAGAACTTCAAATAATGTGGCATTTGCTCAAGAGCATCCAATAATGGAATGTTGATTTGAAGTTTGTTGAAGACTTCAAGGAATTTAGAAAATTTTTCCTCAAGTTTTTGCTTCATGAATCTCTTTGGGAAGGGAGGTGGGATAGGTGTCTTGGGCACTCCCCAACGGTCACAAGGTATATGATCTTCTTTCTCCCTCAATTCCTTGGCTATCTTCCACTTAGGAACTCGGGTTGACCCTTCACCTCTTTCAAGCACCTTCCCTTGCTTCTTTGACATTGCTTCTACCATCTCTCTTTTTCATTTTCCAAATCCTTCATCATTCCTTTTTCCTCTTCATCTTCATTCATTCTCTCGAACTCGTCCTCCACTTCTTCCTCCATTACCTCGTCTTCACCAACTTCTTCTTTTTCATTAGAATCACCACTCTCACGCTCATCATCTTTTTGCATAGAAGGTCTATCATACTCAGTACCAATCCTCAATCGAATAGCATTGCAATGCTCTCGTGGGTTTACCTCGGTATTTGAAGGAAACTTCCCTTTATTTTGCAAATTCCCCAAAGTGGTGGCTAATTGACCCATTTGGAATTCAAGAGTCTTAAGTTGGTTTCCATGTTGGGCAATTTGGCTCCCAAATAAGCTTTCCATCTTGTCAAGCCTTGCTTCCATCTTATCAAATCTTGCCTCGAGCTTAGCATCTTTGTCTTCCGTCTTCTTGATCAACAAGGCTAACAACTCATCCGTTGAAGGCTTCCCTTCTCCATTAGGCGGTTTAGCTCCCGGATCAAATCCGGGTGGGAATTGTACGGCGGCCTTAGGATTCGCATATGAAAAGTTTTCATTCTTACGGACATTTGAGTTGTAGGAATTGTTACCTTGAGCAAATTGGCCTCCTTGTTGAAAAGAAGGTTGACCTCCTTGTTGATACGGGGTCGGAATTGCCCTTGATTGAATTGCTTCCCTCCTTGGTAGCCTTGTTGATATCCTCCTTGAGGTTGCCTTCCCATAAAGTTCACATCTTCACATGGCCCTACTTGATTAAGAGTTTGCCCTTCTTGCATCATTGGAAGAGGAGTGACATCTCTTTGTTGATTGGCGGTAAGTGAGCTCACCTTATCAATAAGTGTCATCATCATAGACTTCATTAAATCTCCTTGCTCCACATTGGCTACTCTTTGATTAGGACTTTGATTGGTGTTCCATTGGGAGGCATTGTTGGCTACACCATCTAAAATCTCAATAGCTTCTTGTGAGGTCAAAAATAAGAAGTCCCCCTTAGCACATGCATTCAAATGTAGTTGAGATGCTTCATCCACTCCACAATAAAAGAAGCATATGGTTTGCTCCTCCGGGAAGCCGTGTTGGGGACACGATATCAACAAATTATTGAAACGTTCCCATGCATCCTTGATACTCTCCTTTGGCTTTTGTTTGAAACCGCAATCTCATTCCTTGCTTGGACGGTTCGAGAAGGAGGATAGAATTTAGCAAAAACTTTTGACTTATCTCCTCCCACGTACGCACGCTCCCGGTGGTAAGGTTTTGCTAAGCCATTGCTTGGCCTTTCCCGTGAGGGTGAATGCAAACATCCTCAATTTCTTTGCGTCTTCGGTCACTCCATTAAACTTCATAGTATCCGCTAGCTCCATGAATCTATCCAAGTGCTTGTGTGGATCGTCTATCCCATCTCTTCCCTCAAATTAATTCTCCATGAGAAGCTTGATCATAGCCGGTGCAATCTCAAAATTATTAGCTTGGATATTCGGCCTAGCTATCCCATCGTAATACTCCCGTAGTTGAGGCTCAAAATAAGCACGAATGGGTCTACCTTCCCTTTGAGGTGGGGGATTTTGTGGGTTTTCATTGTTAGGCAAGGGAGGTGGTGGAGGATTGTATGGAGCAATGTAATTTTGGTCTTGGTATGGAGGATATGGTGGATATGGAGGTGGGTATGGATATGGATTTTGGCCTTGAATTGGAGGTGGTGGATATGGATATGGATAGGGGTAAGGGTAAGGATAAGGATTTTGGGGATTTGGTGGATTTTGATGCACCATCTCTTCTCTTTGAGGTTGGGCTCCTCTCAATTCCACATGGATACCTTGAATATTGATCTCCCCTTCTCCTCCTTCATGAGCAACCCTCTCTCCATGTGGGAGTGGATCTCCTTCCATTTCTCTATCAAAAGTCCTACGATTCCTCCTCCGATTCCTTCTTCTTGGTAAAGCTTCGTTATCAATTTTCAAAAGTCGAACAAGCACCTACCAAAAAGAGACCAAGTATCAAATTCTTAAAACAAAAATAACAAAACAAGAACAATAAATGCCACTAGTAACTCCACTCAACTAGAATTCAAGTTCCACCTAAGTGTCCTCAACTAGTCCCCGGCAGCGGTGCCATTTTGATCGTCGTTTTTAGTGATAAGAAATTTGCAACCAAAGTTATCGAACCCAAGGGACTAGGAGTACGGTGAAGCCATGAAATACCACGTTTTTGAGAATTATAGTGGCTAGTCACAATTGCAAAATTAAAGCAGCAAAAGAACAACCCAAATTTAACAAGAAATTAAACTAAGCAATCAACAAAGGATTATCAAGGATGAGATAGTAGTGCTCGGGTGCAAATCACCAAAGACTCGTCAAATTCGGATCATCAACAATCAAGTATTCATTCAAAGAGGGATCATAGGGATAACCAACAAATAGTTCAATTAAAACCGTACTTGATAAGCCTAGGTTCTAAATGATCGATAAAGCACGTAGGAATGTAAGAGACGGCACTCTCACCCCCTCACTAATCACATGCAACAACAAGTAATCAATGTGCCTTAATGAGGTTCTAATTAATTAACCAAGTATCCTTGTGTTAACCAAATATCCACTTCAATCACTTAAGCAAACCTAACACCTATGCATCAATTCAATCAACCAAGTATCCTTGCATCAATTAAATCAATAAACACAAGATCAAAGCTCACCTTAGCAATTAAATCATGCAAAGCATCATTAAGACAATTAATCACCTCAACAAATGAACACCCAATCATCAATTCACCAAAATCAACTCATCAAGGGATCATTACACCCAAGCACATATGAAATTTAGCCAATCATGGCTAATTGAAAGAAACCCATGAACAATAAGTAAATAGGAATCATGATTAAGCTGGAATTAGATAACAAAACTGAAAATAAATGGTAGAAGTCACCTTGATGGAGTCTAATACAACTTGAATGATCAAATTTATCAGCTATAACTCTTGGGTAATTCAAATCCCTCAAAAACTAAGAACACCTATCACTATGTGTAAGCTGTGTGTGAATGAGTGCAGAGAATTGCTAATCTAAATCCCTCTTCAATGTTCTAAGTGTGGAAAAGCTCTCCTTTCATCAGCTGAATTAGAGAGTATTTATAGTGGGGGCAAAGTTACAAATTTTGTTTTGCACTTAAGGACCTCGAAAATGATGAAATTTAGCTCAAAATCGCGCAGTGTGGTCCCACTCGGCCACCACTCGGCCGAGTGACTTGGATGTTGGTCGAGTAGCTTCAGTTCTGGCATTAGATGACTCGGGCAAAAGTATCTCACTCGGCCGAGTCGCCTTGCTCATGGCCGAGTGACTTTCTTATCGGATGTGGCGACTCGGTCACCTCGATGTCTCACTCGGCCGAGTCACCTTTGCTATGGTCGATTGACTTTTTCTCGGCATAATGCAACTCGGCCATCAATGTTCTCACTCGGCCGAGTGGCCTTGCTTCTGGTCGAGTGGAGTTTCTTCTGGAATTGGCCAACTCGGGCAACACTTTGCCTTCACTCGGCCGAGTCACTTGAGCTCTGGTCGAGTCACTTCTCCCCTGTGTGCCACCTCCGCTTCAATCGCCATATCTTTGCGTACGAACTCCGATTTGGGTGATTCTTTTGCTACGTGAAGCTCTCTCGACCCTCTTTCCAACCATTTAATTTCTCCTTTGATTTAAAAATGTTAACAGTCCTCAAGTTTTCCTCAAAGTTCGCCTAAAACCTACAAATTCAAACTCACAACTCCAACTCCAACAATCAAATGCAATTTGACAATTAATTGTGAATTAAGCTATAAATCATCATCAACTTAAGATAATTAAGCATTCAAATCATAAGCAATTTTACCCTAATCACCCGTAACTTAGGAAGAGTTGTAATTTAAGGACAATAATTTTTGAACTTGTGAAAGTACAATTTTTTTCTACACATTAGACTGGTAAGTTTTTAACTTTTGTAATTTTAGGTCCGTAAATTATTTTTTTCTGCACATTAATGCCCGTCATTGTGAGAAAAATGACTGTATATTTTTGGTTTTTATATACGTCGGTCAATTCCGACTTAAATATGTATTTTTGAATTATATAAATAAATTAAAATCAACAATTAATTTTTTTCTTTTAAATTAAATTTGAAATTCAACAAATATGTTTCCTCTCCCCCTCCTCTCCTATATAAGCATAAGCTGCATTTTTCTCTCATCTAAAATATACTATTTCTCTCTTTCTCCATTAATTCTCTCTTACTTTCTGCAAACATGTTTGCTTTTGGTGTTTTAATCCATATAGCGTCTCCAATGAAGTAAGTAATCAAATTTTTTTCGATTATTGCTTTTCTAATTACTCTTCCAATTATCATCAACTCTCTTAACTTATCCTTCTAATATTTATGATTTCTTGATTTAAAAAAACATTTTCATTCTTTCATCTCAATTAACGTTACGCCTAGTTAGCTACTTAATTCATTTTGATTTCTCATTAGTTAATGTATATTCCCCATTATTAATAGTTGTGCTTATGTAATAATTTAACGATTTTTTTATACATATACAGATGGAAAGCGTTCCTAATATGAGTCACTCCAGGAGGAGAAGGTAGATGTCATGTGATCTCGCTTAGAGGATGCTATTGAAGGACTTGAGCCTAATTTCAATATACATAGTAAAGAAGTTCACCTTCACCTTATCCTCGTTGTGTCTGTTTGAAATGTGTTGAAGTTATCTATTGTGTTGTTGTTGTACGTTGTGTAATAATAATTGGGGTTTCCATGTATAAACCTCAAAAATTTCAATAATATTTCTATTTTGTGATGTTCTTAATTTTTTTCTCGGTTCTTGTTTTCTACTTAAACTTAAATTAACATTATTATGTGTTTGTTGAATTGTACTTTAGATCGAGAGTCAGATTATGATTTTCACTGTTGGAAAATAAGGGAAAATAAATTAATTAAATCAGAAGCACTGGATTTGAACCTAGACATTTGACTCTATATCATAAAAGAATTTCATCTAATAAGAAATTTAGATTGGAAAACAGATCCAGTGTTTCGAGCTGCAAAACATTAAAAATCGTGGATCAAATAGCAAATAAAAAATTATATTGTAATTGATAAGAAAAAAAAATCAGTTAACCAGGGAACTTATTTGCAATGTCATTAATTTTAGTCGCCATAGATAAGTTAATTATTTTATTTGGTGTATAATTATTTCTCTGACAAATATATAATATACAATGGTGAAAATAAAGCTGATCATCAGCATGCCCATCTATAAAACTCACATGCTTTCTCAACCAACGAATCACTTTTATTTAATTAATAGAACACATGTTTACAGGTCCAAGATAATATTGATTTTATATTTTTAATTTAATTACAATATTATATTCGATTGGAGGATTAAACATATACATCCTCCGTCCCATAAAGATAGAATTACAGGTATTTTCACATATATTAAGAAATAGAAGTTATTTATAACATTAAATTTCTGTTTTATTTTACATTTTTACCCCTTTTTTTATCAGGGAAAAAAATTTAGGCAAGAGGTATGCCTTGTTTGATACAAAAATGAGTTTTTCAGCACGCCCACTAAAGGCACATTAGAAAACAATAAGACTCCTAGCTTATTAAATCATTGCTATAAAAGCAGATGGGTTCTTAATCCATTCATGAAAACTCCCAGCAATTCTTACGGGCGACTATTTTGCAACCAGCTCCATAAATTCGCTTTGACTTTCGCCACTAATTTCTCAATCGACGGCTGCTCTCCTCGAAAAGTTTTTGCATTCCTCATCTTCCACAATAGCCAAACAACACATTCCCACACACATACTCCGAATTACTTTCCTCATTTCCCTTTGAGAAGTCTACTAAAATGTAGTAGATTCCCGAGGGAGTAGAAGAAAGAACAGATTTCACTCCTATCCACTCTACAATCTTCATCCAAGTACTATAAGCAAACTCACATTCAAAGAAAACATGCTTTACCGATTCTGTGTTGATCCACAAAACTTGCAATTGACGTCCACATCCTGGGCAGCATATTATTAAGCAAGAATTCAAAAGAGGCAGCATATTATTAAGCAAGAAAATATCTCTCTCTCTCTCAAAACCCTTCTCTACCTCCACTCCCAATGCCACACTCCCTCTCTCCAACATCCCATCTCGCTTACTTTTGCTTCTCCATCTAATGATAACCGGAACAACCTATTAAACCTATCTTTCAAACATTCCCTCCCCACCCATTTATGCTGCCAAAATAACGTCTTTTCCCCATTACCCACCACTCTCTCCAACCCATCATCAAACCAACCTTCCCCACCTCCCCTAGTGCCTTTATCACCCCTCCCCACCACCCAAGACGGTTTACCCTTTTGATTTCAATAAATAGTTAATACATGCTTTTAATACCTACTCTTATATTGATTTGGAGAATAACTAGATAGATAAATGAAATATTAATGATAGATTAAATATAGAAACCAGCCTATTTTTGTGGGACAGAAGAAAATAAAAAGTAAGTCTATCTTTGTGGGGCGGGAAATATATATTATAAAATAAAGTCTACTTGTATATTAATGATCGGCACATTGCTGCCATTAATTTCAAGTGTTAAAATTTTAAATTAAGCTAATCACGATATATTATCTTGGAAGACTCAAGATCTAGACTGGATTCTCAATTCGACCCTTCGAGAAGTAGACCTATCGGGTGAATAATTTAATATCTAGGATTATGGAGTTATAAGGTGGCTTGGAAAAATCTAGGATTGTTTGGGTGCTTGGTGAACTAACTACTAACAACTAACATTTACCGATAAAAAAGTAGTAAATAGAAATAAAACTAGTAAATAAATTAAAAAATTGATTTGAATTGGTTGTTAATTTCATGTTCTAGCCGGTTTTTTCCACTTTCAACCTAAAAACATTTTTTTTTTTTTGGATTGAGGGAGGGGTATTTGAATTGAATTTCAACTAACATTTTTTATAGTTACAAATTTCGTAAATGTTGGTTCCAAAACGAGTTAAACAAGTGTGGGGAGGGTGATACACCTACATACAAATTTTTCCCTTTTGACAAGTTCCATGTGTTTCAGTGAGTTAGGTGGCTTGAAAAGGTAACCCGAGGACCAAGGTATATACACCCCCAAAATTGAGTAGTCCACCGCTCGGTTCGGTTCGGGAATTTTTTTCAGGACCGTAACTTAGGGGTGGCACAGTCCACCCCAATTTTTTTTTTTAAATAAGAATCGTATGATTTCGGGCTGATAATTTTAGGCCCGTAACTTTTAATTTTAGCAAAAAAGGATAAAATTGCCCGAATTACACTTTAATCGGGCTGAAATTGAATACGTGGACACCAACTAGACTCCAACTAATTAAGAAGTTGCCACATAACATCCGGGAGGCAAAATAAGGACCATATATTTTCGGGCTGGCAATTTTAGGCCCGTAACTTTTAATTTTAGCAAAATAAGGACAAAATAGTCATAATCTTTATCTCATCTATTTCTAAATCTCCATCTATCTTACATGGCATTCTATATTTTCTCTATTTTGAAATCTTGCATTCTAATGAATCCTAATCCTTAAAACGGTTTTTTTTTTTCCCATAACATTTGAATTTTAAATTTTAAATTTAAATCTTATCCATTTTCTAATATGGTTATTAACTTTTCCTTAAATCAATTTTATACTCATTTTATATTTTCAGTCTTCAAAGACTTAATTTGTGTGATAATATATTACTTTACGGGCATATACACTTAATTTGTATGTACTGTTGTAGTCGTGACTCTATTTTCTCTATAATTAATTTGCAATAAATTAGTATTACTCACACACACACACACACACACACACACACACACACATATATATATATATTTTGTTGGTCCCACTGATTGAGTGAATTAATAAAGAGTGGGGTTGAATAGATTTTCAAATCCTTTTTCAAAGACTAGTTAATCAATTCAAAGTATCAAAGCTTATGCGGAAAACAATTTTAACTCAATCTCTTAAGGATCAAAAGCAATCTAATTAAGATTCTGAAATTGAATTTGTTTGAATGTTTGATTGAGAACAAGATAAGTAAAATAAAGCGATAATGAACACCAAGAATTATAGTGGTTCGGATCAAACAGATCCTAAATCCACTCTCCTTCTTCAACTTGAAGAAGGGCCTCGACTACTTACTATCTTGCTTACTTATAAACGTACAAATACAACTTTTGAAGATCTCTATCTTCGATCCTATCTCCAATTCTGCCTATCTTCCCGGAAATTCATATATTACGGTGCGGATGCGTTGAAGATATACAATTAAGTGTTCTATAAACACTTAGAGCTTTTGAAAAGAGCTTTGAAAACTTTTGTGATCTTTTTGAGAACTTGTGAATAATGTGAATGAAAGTGCTGAAAAGTTGTTTTTGAAACTCGACCCTAAATATATTTATAAGTCTCGAGAAACGGTTAGTTTGTTGTAACAAACTTAAAACCGGTTAACTTAATTTTGAAAACTGCCTTGTCCTCACTGATCTTGGTCTTAGTCATCTGCTGTGACTTGGTGAAGACTTGTCTTTCTTATTCTACTCAGCTTGTCTTGACCTCGTCTTGAGCTCTTTATTATTGTCTCTAACAGACGACCATCTCAAACTTGTCTTTAGATGACCTTCTCCTTCTTTAACTTCAGCTGACTTTTCTAGTTTGCATGAGTTGACTCCGTCTGAATACTTTTAATTCATCAAAACTTTCCGATCTAACATATATGATCATGAATTGGTTCTCGATTTAAGGTACAACAAAATAGAATAATAATGAAACGTGTTAGAGCGTCGGTGAAGATATGTATAGATAATTAGAGTTGAGAAAAACAATTAATAAAGAAGAAAAATACAAAACAAAAGTTTATTAAATATGTGAGGATTCACGTAGAACCCCCAATTATTATTGTTCCACCGACACGACGACAATAAATGTAAATACCATAAGTATTCATGAATTCAACACACTTCAAACAAGAAGGTGGACATATTTTGTAATTGGGCCAAAGTCCTTCCATTACATCTTCGATTTACATGCACCTTCTTCTCTCGGGTGATGTTTCGTACGTTTCCATCTCGCATATGTATAGAAATATTGAAAACTAGTTAAAATTTTACAAAAGCACAAACTAACGAAAAAGACATATATCAACCATTTCTTTAAAAACAATTAAAAGGATGAATATCACCTTGATTGAATTGAATAAACTATGAATTAATCCCAACAATAGCTTGATCGTTGCTTTAAAGTAGAAATTACACCAATTAAATCTATGGGCTAGCTCAATCTATGGAAATTAAAGACAATCTATCTAGGAATTTGAAATACAAGAGAAAGGGAATGGAAATTCTAAGGTTCGAATCCAAGCTAAATTAATTCTAAGTGTGGAATGAGTTCCCAAATGGAATATCCTCCTTCAATTCGGTAGAAATGAGTATTTATAGCGAGGGTCTCGAGTGAAAAGACTGAATTTGCAAGGGAGCCTTCGAAATTTTAAAATCTGCAAAATCTGCTCCGAGAAGCCTATCTCGACTCGAGACAAGTTCTGACTCGAGTCGAGACGTATGATCCAACGAATTCGTAGAATGCTCTGCTTGTCTCGAGCTGAACCAGCCGCCTCGACTCGACCCACTGGGCTGTCTCGACTCGAGACACCACTCGAGACAGGGGTCGAGACGAGCTCGAGATGTGGAAGCTTGCTCTCATAAATCCCATTATGTCTCGACTTGAACCACCTGGACGTCTCGACTCAAACCACAGCTCGAGACTTGACACGAGACAAGCTCGAGACAGGCTCGAGATCGTGCAAATGAACTCCGATTTCGATGATTCCACTTGCGTTTCGATCCTCAACTTCGTGCCTTTCTAATTTTCACTCGATACTCACTTTTGCTGAGAAATATGAGCATGGGATAGGTTTGATGGAAGGTTGACTTGTGCCATATGAATAATCGAAAACCTACAAAACCGACAAAAACCTTCCACGACCGTAAAGCTTCACAAGTATAAGAATAAGGGTGGTAAAGTACATAAAGTATACAAGAATAAGCAATTAATCCAGATTAAAAACATGCAAAAATTCACCCTAATCGGTGACATCTCTCCTTATTTCATTAATCTATTGGTTTAATTTCATTTTAATTATGTTTTTCCTAATTTTGATTTTCATGGGTTTATTGCTTAAATTGATGATTGACTAAATCTTGTAGTGTTTGGGTGTAATGACCCTTAGATGAGTTAATTACGGTGTTAATATGATTGGGTGTTTCAATTTTGGGGTTGATTGATTACTCTCTTGTGCTTTGCATGAATTAATTGCTTGATTATTTCTTGAACCCTTGTTTGATGAATTAATTATCACAAAGATATTTGGGTAATTGAATTATTTGCTAGGGTGTTAGATTTTAATTGTGTGATTGATGTCAATATTGGATTAACGCAAGGATACTTGGTTAATTTTATTAGAACCTACATTTGATTACATTAATTGCTTGATTTGATTGCTTGTAATTAGTGAGGGCGTTAGAGTGTTGCCTCTAACAATCTTACGTGCTTAATTGATCATGCATACCCTAGGCTTACCAAGTACGGTTGTGTGTGAATTTTTGTTAGATATCCTCTATCGTCACCCCTTGTGATTGAAACCCCGATTGTATGTTGCCATAGTTAATGAGTCTTTGGTGATTTACACCCGTGCACTTCTCTCTCCCACTTGATATTTCTTTGCTAGATTACTTATTTGCTTTATTTAATTATTTAATTGCTTTCGTGTTATTTAAATATTTGCATATCCGTGATCGCTTCTATAATACTACGACAACGCTTAATCTCATTGCTTCATTATCCTCCTAGTCCTTTGGGTTCGATAAACTTGGTCTTAAAAATTCTTATCACTAGAAAATATAACCGATCAATTTGAGGAGTTCGTTGTTTGCCAACCTGAGTTGGGGCATCGAAATCATCGATCCTAATTCGCGGAGTCGGTTGAAAATCTGAGAGTTGCGGGCGTGATTTTCAGATCCTAACCTTGAGGACAAAGTTCGTTTCAAAGGCGGCGGTAATGATGAGATTTCATATAGATTATTAAATATTAGAAATTGATTTAGATTATTTGATTGATTTAGTTAGGGTATAGATTGATTTATTAATTGATTAGATTAGATATCCAACCTAATTAGGGATTTTGTTATGGCTTTAGATATCTTATTCATCTATATATATTGTACTCTCGAGACTTATGAAAGGGTAGAATGAAAATAGAATAGTATGTCAATTTATCTTTCGAGAGCTTGCTAGCTTTGAGCTAGGGTCTCGATTGTGGTTTCGTATGCTTGCTTTGGCCCGAGTCGAGTGATGAATTTACGGTATGGAAATCGCGGTTCGCATCATTGGTGCTTTTATTGAGAGTATTTTGAACCACGGTTGAAATATGAAGAAAATAGAAGAAGTTTTATAGCTATTAATCGAATACTTTCTAGCCCGAGCTAGAGTATCGATTTGAGTTTCGTTGCTTGCCAACCTGAGTTGGGGCATCAAAATTACGTAGGTTTGAGGAGTTCGTTGCTTGCCAACCTGAGTTGGGGTATCAAAATCATCGATCCTAATTCGCGGTTTGGTTGAGAATCTGCGGGCGTGATTTTCAGATCCTAACCTTGAGGACAAGGTTCGTTTCAAAGGCGGCGGTAATGATGAGATTTCATTATAGATTAGGAAATATTAGAAATTGATTTAGATTGATTTCATTTAGATTGATTTGATTTAGATTATTGATTGATTTAGTTAGGGTATAGATTGATTTATTAATTAATTAGATTGATATCCCACTTAATTAGGGATTTGACCCATGACTTTAGATATATTATTCATCTATAAATATTGTACTCTTGAGACTTATGAAAAGGGGGAGAATGGAAAATAGAATAATATTTTGACAAATTAATGTCAATTTATCTTTAGAGAGCTTGCTAGCCTGAGCTAGGGCCTCGATTGTGGTTTCATATGATTGCCGGCCCGAGTCGGAGCGACGAATTTACGGTATGAAAATCGCGGTTCGCATCGGAGGGAGAAAATGCGTGAGAAATGATCGGAAGGAAAATAAGGGTATTGGGGTGACTGCACTAGGTTGTAATAAACACTTGGGCCTTGTACTAGGTTGTAATTTTTCCTAATTTTAATGCTATACATAATTTTAATTTTAGTTATTTGATTATTTTTAATGCTATTATTTACCCTATATATATGTTATTTTTAATGCTATTATTTAAAAGTGTTTGTGTTTTTAAGTAGATTTCCTATAAACTCGGGTTCACGTGAACTCTCATTTTAGAGTGTCACCGAAGTGCCTCTATTTAACAAATAAAATATCACTAATTTGAGAATGCTTGATTTTATGTGTTGGTTTTTTCAAAATCACTAAACAACAACATTTTGTAAACTAATTAACGACATTTCGTGTACTAAACAATGACACTTCAAAAATACCTGCGAAATGATTCAGTATTTTTATTTTAATAATAGGATTATCAAGCGAATCATTTTATTTGGCATATATATAAATATTTCTCTGACAAACATAATCATTATTTTATGATAATAACAGCAAAGTGCTGATTAACGTGCCCAATTTTATAACATGTTGTGGGTAAATATAAATTTTATTCCTATAAACATCCATGACCGCAGAAAGTTTAAACATCAATCCCAATTTGCCATATCTGTCATTTTCTTTAAAAATTAAAACATAAACCCAGAAAACCTAGTATGATTCATAGTTTGCGCTTGCTATTCTCCCTTCTCTCTCTATATTTCTATTCTTCAAATAAAACATAAACCCAGAAAACCCATACAATTATATATATATATATATATATATATATATATATATATATATATAAAACAAATTACAGTGTGAAACTATCAATTACCGATCATAATTATCAATTAATCAACTAGAATGATGAACCCACTTCAAAAATATGCAAATATTGATTTACCTTTATCAAAACTTAGTCTCTCGATGTGCGACCAAGCTGCTACGACCGGCAACGGGGATTATGTGGATTGACTATTTGAGTCCATTCTTGTCCTGTACACTTTGAGTGTTGAGAGATAAACACATATCTTGTGAGCATCGGTAGATAACTTATTTTTCTTAGCTATTGTTGAACCACAACATATGTGAAGGTGATTAGTTACTTTTGACTTGATGACTCATTTGGTGAAAGTTACTTGATTGCATGATTTTGTCGATAGGTCCATTAATTGAGTGAGCCTATGCAATTTTTCTCCTTGTTCTTTTCTTTTTTTGCTTGGGGACAAGCAAATCTCTTAAGTTTTGGGAGAATTTGATTAGTGTGATAATTGCTAAAAATTCATGTGATTTATTTGCTTAATTTGATAGGAATACAACATCAATTAATTGAAATGGCCCACCACATCAATTAAAGGAGTGGTGAAATAAATAAATTACATTATTATCTTGGCCTGCATGTTATATATTAATTTAAAGTCTAATACGGGATTCTTTCATATAGAGAGCTAGCTGATTGAGTTCACCTTCTCCACATAAAATGAAAGAAATTGTGGGCCCAAATAATTCAATTTCATGATCAATTAATTTAAAACCAAACAATGGCCCACAATAAACGTGATTCATGGCTTAACTAGAGTATCATAACACTGTGTAGGTACATTAATTGAGTAATAAGTGCAAGGTAAATTAGTTATCGTAATGTCGAGAGAGATGCAATTAAAAAGGAATTCAAATCACACCATGACTGTAACAGGTAAACTATATTTTTGGTGTCAAGAGAACGAGTGGTCTGCATAATGGATTTTTTCAACATTAATTTATGGACCTGCAGTTTTTTTCATCAATTTTTGTTATAAGAAAATTGCAGTTTTGGTCCTATGAAAATGATAAATTACAGTTTTGGTTTCAAGAGATTGAGATAAAATTACAGTTTTGGTCCTAAAAAATAATGGTTGAGAATATTTTTGCAAAAAAAAAAAAAAGAACGTGAGATTAAAATCCAAATTTTTAATCTTAAACTAAAACAAGTGAGAAGTAACATTCTATCCCAAAACAAACATAATTTGATCAGTTTCATCACTTCAACAAATAGTTATGATTTATTGATAATTATTTTCATTTAAATTTATATTAGTTAGGGAAATTCTGAACCGATAACTTCTTGACTTTACAACATAAAACAATAACATGCACACATTACATCCACAATACCATAAACAAAAGATTAGGTTGGAAGCTACGCCCCAAATTTATTTTATAGAAGATAACATAAATAAGAGATTAGGTGCTGATATATGAGAAAAGAATTAGAAAGTGACACCGGCCGGCTCTAAAATACAAGAATGATCCCAAGAAAATTTTCAAATTGCACTTTTAGTACTATTCTCAAAAATGATCATTTTGTATGTATTTTAATTGCAAAATTATTTTTACAATAATTAATTTTTAAACTTTTTTATATAAAAATGACTATTTTTTACATTTTTCTTGTGAGACTACTCCTATTCCCTCTAAGAGTAGGACGAAAATTTTCAACATTATCAATTTCAGGATGACTCAACAAATATGTGGATTTTTTTGTTATATTGAGAAAAATTATGTTGAGAAAAAAATTCACTAATTTGTTGAGTCATCATGGTGGTCAATTTCCCCCAATTTTCGTCATCACGTGCAAAAATGTGAGACGAAATAATATAATTTGTACTTTTCCGCGAAAATGGGAATGGAATCGGAATACTTTGTGAGTTATGGGACAAAATTGAAATTTTGAAATATTTTGGGACCTTTTACGAAAAAAGCCAGAGTTATGGGACCAAATAAGTTTTTAACTCACAATACCATAAACAAAAGATTAGGTGATCGCTTGTATTTTAGCAATAAGTATATTTACGACCAAACAAATTATCGAACTCAAGGGACTAGGAGAACGGCGAAGCCTAAAATACAAGCGTTGTCATAGAATTATAGTGGCTAAACGGGGTGCAAAAACTTAAATCAACAATAAGCCAAACAAGAACAATCAATTAAATTAATAACTACGAAAGTAATTAAAACTCTAGACGAGTGCAAGTGGTGAGAAACGATCGCTCGGGTGTTTTCCTTATACAATCCTTTGGGTAAACTCACAAATCAATCACGAATCAAGGCATGAACCGGGCAAGGCTAAGAGTGATCGCGTAAAATCTAACAAACGAGCACTAAAGAACACCTACTACTATGTGTGAGTGTGTTTCTCATTTCTAAAGTGTAGAGTGAATTGTGTAGAGTATGTGTTCCTCCCTATTCTCCTCTCACCTGCCACCTATTCACGCTAAAAAAAAACCTTTTTCCTTCCAAGAGTTGCTGTTCATTTTCTTTCCTAAAAACAAAGGCTGACTTCTTCATTTTAACAAAAACGTGCTCGCGATATTGGGCTGCTGCAAGTGCCGCCTCGACTCGAGTCAGGTGGCTCGACACGAGCGAGCGGCGACGTCTCGAGTCGAAGTGGAAGGGCGGCTGGGTCGAGGCGAGCTCGAGGCGATTTGAGCGAGCTACGTAAATCTGGGCATTTTCGTCTCGACTCGGATTGAGGCGTGGGCTCGGGTCGAGAGTGTGGCACGGATCGAGGGAGACTGGAAGATCGAGTCGTGAAGCGGTGACTGTTGGTGAGATGTGCGACGGCGGCTGCGACGGATCTGGAAGGTGTGCAATGCGACTCCGGCGACGGCGGTGGTGAGTGAACGTCGGCGCAGTGGGTGCAACGGTATTGCTGTTGATTTTTGGTTGATTGGTGATGATATGCACATCTGGTGATTTGGGGGTGCAACGGGAATGGCAGATTTGTTGAGAACGACGGTGGGTGAATTCATCGGATCGGTGGGTGTATTGGCAGTATTTGCTGGTGGTGTATTCGCCAGTCTGATGGGTGTATGCTTGCGTTGTGTTTTTCGCCGTCCCAACTTCGTTCGACCGTATCTCCTTCATACGTACTCCGAATGACCTGATTCTTTTGCGTTGCTAAGTTCTCTAGGCCCTCTTTCCAAACCTATAGTTTCTAATTTGATTTGGAAATGTTAATTGCCCCGGAAATGTCCTCCAAAATCGCCTCAAACCTACAAATTAAACCCAAAACACCAAATTAAATAATCAAATGCAATTGGTCAATTAAATGTGAATTAACATGAAAATGATATCAAATTGAGACAATTAAGCACACAATAATCATGAAATTTTCACACTATTCATTAGGTTGGAAGCTAGGCCCCAAATTTATTTTATAACGTGTATATATATATATATATATATATATATATATATATATATTATAGAAGATAACATAAATAAGAGATTAGGTGTTTACATGAGAAAAGATTTAGAAAGTGACACCAGAGTTATTGGCTCTAAAAATGTGTTAAATACAAAAATGAACCCAAGAATTAAAATTTTCAAATTACACTTTTAGTACTATTTTGGAAAATGATCATTTTGTATGTATTTTAATTGCAAATTTATTTTCACAATAATTAATTTTTAAACTTTTTATATAAAAATGACTATTTATTACATTTTTCTTGTGAGACTACTCCTATCCCCTCTATGAGTAGGACGAGAATTTTCAACATTATCAATTTCAGGATGAAATTAATAAAAGATTGATATCATATTGTTTGAGAAATAGATGGAGTCATCTTAGTTTATTTAGAGGAAAAACTATATTTTTAGGCCCGTAACTTAGGAAGGGTTGTGATTTGAGGACAATACCCGTGAAAGTACGGTTTTTCGACACATTAGACTGGTAAGTTTTAAAATTTTGTAATTTTAGGTCCGTAAATTATTTTTTTCTGCACATAAATGCTCGTCGTTGTGAGAAAAATGACTGTATGTTTTTGGCTTTTATATACGTCGATCAATTCCGACTTAAATATGTATTTTTGAATTATATAAATAAATTAAAGTCAACTATTAATTTTTTTCTTTTTTTTTTTTAAATTAAATTTGAAATTTAACAGATATGTTTTATATATTATATATTATATGGTGGCGCGATTAGTGCCACCAAGTCTGCTGATTAACGTGCCCAAGTATAAAAAATTAAGTGATCACTTTTAATTAATATAACATGCAGGCCTTACAATTCCAAGATAACTAATTTATTTAACTGTTATAGAAAATGATGTGAAGAGATGTAAAATCAATTCATTTTATATTTAATTTTCTATTACTCATTTTCCTTGCAGACTATATTCTCAATTAGACCCTTTGATATATAGACCTATTGAGTGAATAATTTAATATGGTTGAATTGCCGTTTATAGCTGGATTTGAACCCAGACGACTCTATATCATAAAAGAATTACATCTCATAAAAATTGGATGTGTATTGATTGATAATGAAACTTATATGGAACTATTATGAATTTTCTTTTTCTATCTTGGAAAAATTTATGAAAAATGTTAAAGTTACGGGGAAAAAGATGTATTTTAACTCATATATATATATTTATATAAATATATAAATAATATTCAATAAATGAGCTACTAACAATAATCAAGCAGTCAAAGCACAAAAATAAAAGGAGAAAAAATTTTTTTGGTCCAATAACTTATTGAGTGTCCAGTTTTGGTCCCAAAATAGTTGTCTGTCCAATTTTGGTCCCATAACTATCCATTTGTCCAATTTTAGTCCCATTTTCGCGGAAAATCGAAAAGCGGCGTCGTTTTATGACACGTGACATGCGCATGCCGGCGAAAATTGGGGATTTCCGATCTGAAAGCCGACGTGACGCCGACTAAGTTATTTTTTATATTTTGATTTTTTTAAACAAAATTTAAAACATATGCCATTACAACTAATAAAAATTAAATCAAAATTGAAATAAAAAATGCTGACTAATCACTCAACAATTAAAATAAAACAAAACAAGCATAAAAATAAAAACAAACTAATACAAATAAATTAAAACAAAAAATTAACAAATAAAAAATTAGAAATTATCGAGAATACGTAAGAATACATATTCTTCTTCTTCCCCAAATCGCGAATCGCGAAGGTCGTTGATTTCCCCCAAAAATTTCCAAATTGTGATCCCAACTCATCTTGGGAAGATGTATTTTTCTTTTAATTTTGTCCCTCTTTAATGTGGGGCAGCGATGGCCGGGTGCGGCGGCGTCGGGGTGGGGGCACAAAGAAGCACGAGTTTTTGGATTTAGGGTTTTCGGATATACAAACATATTTTTAGATCGGTGGTCATTTCCGGCAACGTTGTGCGCGGCGGCCCCTTGATGAGGGGAGGAAGAAGGTGGTGGATTTGAGGGGTTGAAGACGGTGGTATTACGGTTGGAGGCGGCTGTGAGTTTCGCACCCTCTTCCTTATAATTTGGGAGTTTTTGCGTAAATAGAAGAAGACGTTTCACAAATAGATGATGTTCTTTGATGAACTGATTTTTTTGTTCTTTAACAATTGTATTTAACTTCTGTATGTGAAACTATTTTGGGGAAGAAGAAGTGGGGAAGACGACGGTGGTTTGTGGGGTGGGGGTATTAATTCCTTTTGTTTTGTTTTTTTTTTTTTAAAAATAAAATTCGTTTCTTCTTGTTTTTTTATTAAATTTCTGTGAATTTTAGAAAATACAATTTAAATTTGTTTATGTGTTAAATGTTGAGTTGGAATTTAAATTTAATTTTGTTTTAATTTTTATTCAAATTTATCCTAGGTGTAATTAAAAATTAAATTAAAAAATTCAAAACATAAAAAAGCTTGTCGGCGTCCACGTCAGCTTTCAGATCGGAAATCCCCAATTTTCGCCGGCATGCGCATGTCACGTGTCATAAAACGACGTCGTTTTGGATTTTCCGCGAAAATGGGACCAAAATTGGACAAAATGAATAGTTATGGGACCAAAATTATTTTGACCTTGCCTTTCATTTACACATTATAATAGTTTCGAATAGAGTTAATCTTCAGTGTATTTACATTTTCAAGCAAGGAATCAAGCTATTTTTTTGTAAGGATCATCAAGTGTTCATTTCAATTTCAATCAATTAAGATGATATCTCCCCTTTATCATTTCTTGCATATTTCATTGTGGGGTTTTCAATTTCGATCTTGCATCTACTATCATGGGTAATGCTATATTTTCATTCCTAACCATTGATATGTCTATCTAACCCATGGGCTAAACTTATTATGCTTTAGGTGTATAAAATGTGAAGGATAATGGTGTGATATTTATATGTGTTATACTATGATTGTGCAATTGATTTGGTGTTTAACTTCTATCATGTGTGTGTGTGTGTGTTTTGACAAGTATTAATGTGTTTATCTTGATTGAGAAAATTTATTAGCTCTTTATTTAGTTGATGCATGCTACAATGAGAGTTGGACGTGTTTTAATTAACCTTGTGATGAGGAGTTTGCCTTGTTGATTCGATTTTCCTTATCGCTTGCATGTACCGAGAGGGGTAGCCGGTTTAGACCACCATTAATAGACACTAGGTTCTTACAAACTTGTGAAATGAGGATATTAATTATTTTTCTTGCAAATATATGCCAACATGTTTTGAACTATTGAAAATTAAGGCCCGTAATCCTCACAATAAAGCCCGCAATTGTGAGAAAAATGGCATACATTTGCAAAAAGAAAAAAAGAATACTGTCCCACATTTCCAAGAAAAAGAAGTTAATGTCCTACTTTCACAAATTGGTAAAATTATTATCCTTAACACAACTCCCTAAGTTACTTACCTAAAAAATTATTTTACCCTTCAACAGACATATCACATCAATCTTAATCATTATATAATTTTTCATATGAGAAAAATATGAGAAATAACTATTTTCATATCTTTAAGTTTATGTCGAGAAATATATTTTTTAACGACCGTAACTTTTGGAGGTTGGCAAAATAAGGACCGCAACTTTTCATGCAGACAAAATAAGGACCGTAACTTTTTGGGCAAACAAATTAAGGACAATAAGTTTAAAAAGTGGCGAATTGAGGACAAATCTTCACAAATCCTGCTAATTGACCTGGTTTTATTTGAAATTTGGCCCAATTTGTCCTGAGCTCGGGCTGAAATTTGGGCCAAATATGGGTTGATTCGGGTGATTTGGTCTCAATTTGCTATTTTAAAAGTTATGGTCCTTATATTGCCATCTCTCGAAAAGTTAGGGTCCTTGTTTTGCATCGAGCTAGAGTATCGGTTTGAGCTTTGTGCTTGCCAACCTGAGTTGGGGCATCGAAATTATTGATCGTAAATCGCGCTTTGCATCATCCTTCCATGACATGCATCTTCTCAGCGAGATTTACATCTGCCGATCCGATGGGATATCCACCTTCTATTCTAAGTGATTGCTCAGGAACGTTTCCATCTGTGTATGCATAGAAATGAAGAAACAACGTTAAAATATGACAAAAGCATGCACAAGGTAACACCATTAGTATTAACCATGACTAACAAACATATATCCGTATGTAATATTGCTGGGGGAAAAACGACATACATCAACGATTTCTTTAAAAATTAAACACAAATAAATGAAATTGAAACGTTAATTAACATAATTTAGGAGTTAATGTACTATAGAAACCAAAACTATACAAGAAGAATATAAATAATTGTTGCGTATTAACTACTTCCAAATAAATTAATCGGGAACGGAAGAGTAAACAAAGCACTAAGCCAATATATATATATATATATATATATATATATATATAATTATGTTAACTCAGAATCGAGATATTTGAGACAAGAGATGAGGTAGACTTTTTTTTTTCTTTGATCGGTAAATGTTAGTTTGTTAGTTGTTAGTAGTTAGTAGTTAGTTCATCAATCACCCACACACTCCATGATAAAAATTAATATTTATTAAATATAATTTATACACCCAATAATATATTTTTAGAAGAATAATTATACATTCTTAAATAAAATAAAAATCTTGGTGGCAGCATAGTGAAAATATTCAATTGCCCGATTATCCAATTGAAAGAGTCAAGATCTGAAGACTCGCGTGGTTTATAAATTAAGTGAGATATTTTTGTAATAAAAATAAGTGAGATGTATATTCTTGGTTTTTATATACATCGGTCAATTCCGACTTAATTAAATATGTATTTTTGAATTATATAAATAAATTAAAATCAACAATTATTTTTTTCTTTTTTAAATTAAATTTGTAATTCAACAGATATGTTTCCTCTCCCTCTCCTATATATGCATAGGCATAAGCTGCATTTTTCTCTCATCTTAAATATACTATTTCTCTTGATTTCTCCATTAATTAATTCTCTCTTCCTTTCTGCAAATATGTTCGCTTTCGGCTTTTACATTCAAGGATGGTTTCCAATGAAGTAATCATATTTTTTAGATTATTGCTTTTCTTACTCTTCCGATTATCATTAACTCTCTTAACTTATTGATCGGAGTAATTTCTAGTGATAAGAATTTTCGACCAATTTTATCGAACCCACGAGACTAGGAGGATAATGAAGCCATGATATTAAGCGTTGTCATAGTATTATAGTAGCGATCACGGATATTCAAATATTTAAAAGACACGAAAGCAATTAAACAATAAAATAAAGCAAGCAAGTAATCTAGCAAAGAGATATCAAATAAGAGAAGAGTGTTCGGGTGCAAATCACCAAAGACTCTCGTCAACTATGGCAACATACAATCGGGTAATCAATTACAAGAGGAGACGATAGGGGATATCTAACAAAAATATTTGTGTGCACATTGTGTACACTAAAAAATAGTGTGCACACAATATTTTTATCTAATACTATCTTGTAACTAAACTAATACTATATAGTATTGTTAATAATACTAATACTATACGGTATTCGAAATAATACTACACCGTAACCAAACTAATACTATACAATGCCCGAAATAATACTACACCGTAACCAAACTAATACCGTACAATACACCGAAATAATACTCCACCGTAGCCAAACTTTGTGTACACAATTTTTATTGTGCACAATATGCACACAAATACTACTCATATTTATAATGGGAGTCGAATTTGTTTGTGTGAAATTTTAAAGTAGGGACTCTTGATCCATCTTATTATAAGGGCTGGAGTACCCCTTGTACTCTAATTTTTATAATATTTCTTTCTTTTGCCGATAAAAAAAAAAATGTGTATATATTTATATGTATAAGAAAATAAAACATGGGACTGATTATGTTGTCAGGAAGATTGTTCCTAAAAAAAATTACAATCAAATTGATGACGTCATTTAGCGTTTTGAGTAGACAAATTATATATTGATTGCGACATCTAATAGATATATTGTATCCTCATCGTTATCCCAATGATGTGACTTAACCTTTAATCTAATCTCTTGTGGTAAAGTTTTAATTAACATATAATTATAATTAATTAATTTGATTAGTTTGGTTGTTTATTTTTATATTTTGGTTGGCTTCCGTGCACGCATTAATCTAGTTACATCCCATTGCAAGTCTCACTCAATTTTTAAAATTGGAGACACTTATGAAATCGATTAAATAAAATATTAAATTAATTAGTCTAATAAAGAATATATCTAATTTATGAATGTGTCTCTCATGAATCAAGTTTCACGGTGAAATTTGATCCACGGTGAAAAAATAGATTCAATTTACCTTACAGCTTATCTTGACTATTATTTTTAGTAATGTAGGTCATACCCTTCACTTATCGTGATTAATACTTTTATAATGTTGTCTTGTTTTGTAATATAGGTTATACAACTTATACCCTTTAATTATCATGACCGATGACCTTTAATAATATATGTAAGACCCTTTAGTAGTATTGTACTCACTCTTCGCCACGATCGAACCCTTTAGTAATATAAGTAATACCCTTCACATGACAACTGATACTCTTTAGAAAATAGATCAAGTTTTACCATGAACCTTGTTCATAGTAGACTTTGCTCTAATTTATTCATCTGATTTTCTTTTCGATAACTTGAGTTGGTTTTCTAAGTTTCTTGGAGTTAAATCCACACTGTTGGATCTTGAGTGACGTACCTTGAATTAAACACTGACTTTTGGAAATTTTGTGAAGAACACCGTTGAATTAGGTGAATTTCGTTGACTCCATGAAGAACGCTATTGAATTTGATCTGAAGAACATCGATCAAATGGGTGTAATCGCTTAATCTCGATTCTAATGTCGTTGTTGATAAAAAACTTGAAGAACTTTTACCAAAAAATTACGTGGGCCTAGAACATGGAGCAATGGGCTAATTATTTCATATGCCATCCAAATTAATTTTTATTTCTTCCTCTTTTGGCAATGGGCCGAAACAATTGTTGGGCTTATCTAATTATTTTTAGCCCAACAATTGTTTAGACTCACCCCTTTGATTGAACTCAATAAATATTAGGCTTGTATTTTATTTTCACGAATATTTATTTTTCGTTCAAAAATAACAAAATAATGCTCTTTTTCATATCAAGTGCAATTAGTCTATTTAGGATAAGACAAAAACTTATGTGAACCGGGTGTATACGATGAATTCTATTATATTATCACCGTCATGCACATTCACTATCACTATCATGCACAAGCACAATCACCGGTCATATTTACTTATAACGGTGCATATACATGACAGTGATAGTGCATGTCTATGACGATGACGATGAATGTGCATGACGGTGATAATAAAATAGAGTTCATCGTATGCACCCGATTCACACAAGTGTTACTCTTAGGATAATTAATGCATGAAATCATATCTAATTAAGTAAATTACACACATGAATTTCAAGTATTACTCACGCCTATTTTTTCTTCTCTTTATTTTTCTCTGTCCTGCAACATAAATTAATAATTGATATATTTTACAAATCTTTAATTAATAAATTCTCATTTTAGTAATGAAATTTTTATTTTTCATGTGATGTAGATGATACTCAATAAAACTATTTTAAAAATAAAAACTTCTGTGTCCATATATCTCATTTCATGAAACAAATCTTTTGGCCCATATTCTTAGTACAACCCATTTTAATTTGAAAGAATTTTTGGTTGCCAAACAAGGCCCGTATTTGGTTTAGCTCATCATTACTGAGTATATAAATTAATTGTAGTGGAAGAAAAACTTAGGCTCCATTTGGAGTCATTTGAAATTAATGGATTTGAAAATAATACACTATACATTCACAAGTTAAAGTTGAGAAAAACTAAATAAATGGATTTGTTTCACACAAATATTATGCACAAGTTGAATGATTTCAAATGACAAGGTTTTGTGAGGTATTTGAAATCCTCCCACTTGTAAGTAATATTTGTGTAAACCAAATCCATTCATTTAGTTTTTCTCCATTTTGATTTGTAAATGTATAAGGTATTATTCTCAAATCCCTTGATTTCAAATGACTCCATCCAAATAGAGTCTTGGGCAAAATTTTATGTGAATCAAAGTGCATACGATAAATTTTATTTTTACTATCACCGTCATGTACATATACTACCACTATAACGGTGCATGTGCATGACAATGATAATAAAAATAGAGTTCATTGTATACATCCAATCTACATAAGTGGAGATTTAAGCCAAATTCGTCCCATAACTTTTTCATATTTATGAAATGGTCCCGTATCCAATCTACACTTTATCTCATACAACCATCTAAAATACCCTTACACTTTATTCTCTCTCTCCTACACTATTAATAAACGTGCTTCTTCACACGTGAAGATAACTCCGGGATGGAGGGAGTATTTGGTCTTATCTTAAAAATGTAACTTATTTTTTTATATAGGCAGCTTGGTGTTGTGAAATCCATGGTGGGTCAGTTTCCAAGGTGAGATATCTATATCTATATATATATATATATATATATAGAGCAATTAATTTATTCTAGGGATAATTACTAAACTACCACTTTAGCTTCTTGGTATTTGTATTTGCCCTTGATTGACTATAGTATATATGTATGTATGTATTTGGTGTTTAGATTTATGCTGCAGCAGGAGGCAGGAAATAAGAGGGTAAGATTACCTGCAGAAGAAGGTTCTAGAATGTTGTATCGAATACCATCCACCCGCCACCCTTAGATTAAGAAGGTTCTAGAGGACAGGACAGGAATTTCTGTAACTTGGGGTCGAGCTGCTGCTAATTTGAAAAACTACATGAGGCTGCCATCGACCTCTACCAGAAGCAATTAAACAAGTCTCTGAAGAATCGTGTTGGTCGATGATATGCTCGATCACACTTTGGGTTTACGATACATACGAGGCATATGCTAACTGATCACACAATTGTACATAATTCTCTGATCAAGGGCGGGTAATCAATGTTGTATGTTGTCTTTGTTAGTTTTAATGAGAGATTATTTTGAAGGCCATTTGAAGAATTATATATATGTTGATAAAAATCAATTCAATTGATTATTAAGTTGCTGAGACTTTTTGGCTATCTAGATTTAAGAAGAAAGATTTTTTTTTTTTTAGAGAGCAATTTCTTTGGTTGGATTTTTGCTAAGAGGTTACTTTTAATTAGGTGATGTATATATTACCTTGTCTGTTAATTTCACTTTTATAGCATGTTTGTGATTTGGTTTCTCTCTATAAGATAATGTCTCGAGCTAATTTCTCCAGTGCTTGGATGGTTTTGTCAAAAATAAAATAAAATAATATAAGCTAATTTTTCAAGTTTATTGTTGATGGGAGTTTCATTGAATTGTTTGTAGCAGTGTTTTTATAACTGGATTGGATTATTTTGTTTATTTTTTTATGTTACATTAAAATATAAAATAAGTATGCATTTATAAAAAAATTTAAATTTTATCATAAACATAATAAATCATAGAAAAAATGGAAAATAAAAATAATATTAGAATTAGAAAATAGAATAGAAATAAGCATTAATAACACAAAAAAAGATGTTACAGCTTTTTAGATTCTGCACGTTTTTTTCTTTTTTACGAAAAAATAAAGGATATCATTGATCAAACTCGCCTTACATTTTTGAGTAATTAGATTCTGCACGTTAGAACCTAGAATTAGAAGTAGTAAACAAAAGTAAAACTAGTAAATAAGTTAAAAAATCAATTTGAATTGGTTGTTAATTTCATGTTCTTGCCGGTTGATGAGAACCCGAATTAGGCTCGATGATTTCGATGCAACTCAGGTTGACAAGCAACGAACTCCTCAATCCCACGTAATTTCGATGCCCCAACTCAGGTTGACAAGCAATGAAACCCAAACCGATTCTCTAGCTCGGGCTAGAAAGTATTCGATTAATAGCTATAAAGCTTCTTCTATTTTATTCCCATCTCAAATGAGCTTATACAAGTAGATATATAGGCATCAATTCCACCTAACCAACTAACTCCTAACAACTCCAACTAACAACTAATAAGAAAATACAACTCTTGCAAATTAGCCCCTAATAGGCAATAGAAAAGTTAAAGGACTAAATGCAAAATTTGTGGCAACTCAATTGCTAGGCTTGTTGGCTAAGTTCTCATCACCGATTTTTCGCACTTCAACCTAAAAACATTTTTTTTTGGGTTGAGGGAGGGGTATTTGAACTGAATTTCTGGCCGGTTCCTTGTTGAACAATCCATTTCGAATCTGTAATTATTGGTTTCTAGGCTTAGTTGCTGTTATAGTACATTTCAACTTCATATGCAAGTGTATTGTATTAAGATAAATGGTACATAATCATATATTTGTGTGATAATCTATTACTCTACGGGCGTATATATAAACTTAATTTGTATGTACTGTTGTAGTCGTGACTTTATTTTCTCTATAATTAATTTGCAATAAATTAATATTATTCTCACATATATATATATATATATATATATATATATATATATATGATCAGGAATTGGTTCTCGATTTATCAGTCTTCTTGGGACCAAAAATGCAATTTTCTTGGGATAAAAAATGCTCGAAAAACTACAGGACCAAAAGTATCAAAAAGGACCATTTTGAAGACCACTCATTCTTTTGGCATAAAAATGTAAGTACCACCCAATTAATATTATTCGAGTAGTATATATGACCAGGATTTGGCTCTTTATTTAAGGTACAACTTTACAACATAATAATGTAACGTATCAAAATGTCTCGTGAAAATATGTATAGATAATTAGAGCAGATAATAAACAATTAATAAAGACAAAAACACAAAACAAAAGTTTATTAAAACATGTGAGGATTCACGTAGAACCCCCAATTATTATTGTTCCACCGACACGATAACAAAAGCAACAACAATAACAAATACCATAATTATACAATTCAACACACTTCAAAAAAGAAGGTGGACTTCTTTATGATATATTTGTAATTGGGCCAAAGTCCTTCCATGACATCTTCGATTTACATCCACCTTCTTCTCTGGGTGATGTTTCTGCACGTTTCCATCTCGCATATGTATAAAAATTAAGAAAACTCGTTAAAATATTACAAAAGAATATAATTAATTGTTGCATAATAATTACTTCCAAATAAAGATGAATCAAATCAAAACTAGTTAGACGTGTAATGTCATCAATTAACATGAAAGAGAAAAAATGTTTCAAATAAATTAAACCGGGAAACGGAAGAGCAAAAAGCACTAAGCCAATATATATATATATATATATATATATATTTATTTACTTCATTGGTGGAATTAGTATCAAAGGGGAGTAAACATGGTTAATTGTATGGGAGAAAGAGAATAAGAAATATAGAGGAAGAGATGTTTTAGAGCGGTGTAAGAATGAAGTGAAGGGTAGTGGAAGCTTATATAGGAGAGCAAATTGGATCATTAATTCTTTTTATTTTATTTTAGTCAGCATAGGAAATTATTTAAGATAATTATTTTATTTGATGTATAATAAAATTATAATTATTCCACCAACGAATATATATTATATGGTGGCGAAAATAATGCCAACAAATCTTCTGATTAACGTGCCAAAGTATAAAAATCAAGTGATCGCTTTAATTAATATAACATGCAGGCCTTACTATTCCAATATAATTTATTTAATAGTTATAGAAAGTGAAGTGAAAACCCACCAATAGGTACAATAAGTTGTAAAAGTTCACACTTTGAACCTTTCTGTTATTTTGACTTTTAAATTTTGGTTTTCATCCAATAACTAATTACATTTTTTTTTTTTTGAAAGGGACTAATTACATACTTTTTAATTGCTCGGTGTTCTTTGTTTTTTTAGTTTCAAGTTATTGATTGATTATTTTTAATGCTATTATTTACCCTATATATAGGTTATTTTTAATTCTATTATTTAAAAGTGTTTGTGTTTTTAAGTAGATCTCCTATAAACTCGGGTTCACGTGAACTCTCATTTTAGAGTGTCACCAAAGTGCCTTTATTTAACAAATAAAATATCACTAATTTGAAAATGTTTGATTTTATGTGTTGTTTTTTTTTTTTTTTTTTTTTCAAAATCAGTACTAAACAACAACATTTTGTATACTAATCAACAACATTTCGTGTACTAAACAATGACACTTCAAAAATACATGCGAAATGATTCAGTATTTTTTATTTTAATAATAAGATTATCAAGCGAATCATTTTATTTGGCATATATATAAATATTTCTCCGACGAACATAATCATTATTATATAATAATAACAGCAAAGTGCTGATTAACGTGTCCAATTTTATAACATGTTGCGGGTAAATATTCAATTTTATTCCAATAAAAGTCTAAAGCTAGTGCATAGTTTATTTTATTTTTTTATCGGTAATTTTAGTTTGTTAGTTGTTAATAGTTAGTTCGCCAAACACCCAAACACTCCAAGAATTTCTCCAAGCCACCTTATAACTCCATAATTCTTTCCCAAAGGGAATCGAACCCGGTCTCCCACTTTAGTAGTACCCGGTGGCCAGGTGAGAAGCTATTGCTGAGGTGTGAAATCAATTCATTTATATTAATTCCCTATTATTCATTTACCTCGCAGACTGGATTCTCAATTCGACCCTATCGGGTGAATAATTCAATATTGTTGAACTGTCGCTTATAGCTGGATTTGAACCCATACATTTGACTCTATCGTAAAAGAATTTTATCTCATGAAAATGTTAGAACTTATAGATAGATGTGTACGTAAATTGTAATAATACCAAGGCATGTGCTAAAAACAACGACATCCGATAAAAAATTGGACGTAAATTGAGCAATGATGAAACTTATGGAACTAAAATGAATATTTCTTACTATCTTGGGACAATTTACGAAAAATATTAAAGTTGCGAGAAAAAGATGTCTTAACTCATATATATATATATATATATATATATATAAAATATAATTTAATATGGCAGACTTACAAAATATTGAACCTCCCCATGTATGAGCTACTTTTTTTTCCTGAACACGTATTTATTTTAAATTTCCCTCGATCGCTTAACGAACTTGCCCATGACCATGGTAATTGCGTAGATATGTCATGTTGTCATTAATTTTAGTCACCATAGCTAAGATAATTATTTCTCTGACAAATATATGATAATTATAATTATTTGGTGTAGATATGTTTGCACACTTACCTTATTAGTTTATCCCATAGATGTTTGCACACCTATAAATGGAAACACCTTTCAATTTTAACACCCTCACAAAAACATTTATTTACATCAATGCCATTACCTTTTCAACTCAATTAAGAGTAAAGTCAAGGATAGTAGATAGCTTGTATGCTTCATTATTTTTTATTTTAGTCACCATGCATGGCTGAGATAATTATTTTATTCGATGTATAAGTATATATATTATATGGTGGCGCGAATACTGCCACCAAATCTGCTGATTAACGTGGCTATGTATAAAAATCAATATAATTTATTTAATAGTTATAGAAAATGATGTGGAAACCCACCAGTTGGTTCACTCTTTAGTTTTTTAAACTTCATTGCCCTAGCTTTGTGCCACTTTTCGTGGCTGAATATTTTTTTCACAATTGGGCTTCAAATCCAATTTTGTACTCCCTCCGTCCCGATATAAACCTCATTTTTCTATTTCGATCCGTCCATTTTTTCTTAGAATATGTTCCCAAACAAATAGGTACAATTTTCTTATTTTATACTCTATCCGTCCCATACTCGTTGTGACATTTGCAAAAAGGTCCGTCCCGTATTGTTGCATCGCTTTCCTTAAATGGTAATAAAATAATTTTTTCACGCTTAACTATTTCCTCAAACATTACAATATTACACCATATGCTACTACTTTTCCAGAGTAACCCAATTTAATACCATTAAACAACTCTCTTATTAAAGTTGAAAAGATTACCCTACCCCATAAAAACAACTTAAGAGTATTAAATTACTCTTACATTAAAACTTGTTCCAAACAGTAAATATCACAACGAGTATGAGACGGAGGGAGTAAACCATATCCATGTCATACTATCAAAATTGTTACGTAATTCAATAACTAGTAATATATATATATATATATATATATATATATATAACATGGTGAAAATGCATCTTGATGTGCTTTCATGGTAATATATATAACATTGAAATTCCTAGCTAGCACGTGTGAGAAACGGATTGAAAACGGAACAAAAATGGGCCAAAATCGAAGAAAATGGAGTTGCTCGACCCTCGACCCTTTTGATCGAGCACTTATTCTCGCTCAAGCAGGATGGTTTTTCCAGAGATCCTAAAAACAATGGGTGCTGCTAGACCGAGGCCTTTGGTCGAGAAAGGCTTCTTGGTCGAGCGGCCTTCTTGAACAAAAACGCACGCTTTGTTTGTTGTGCTCGATCAAAAAGTGGTCGAGCGCCTTTGCTTGGTCGAGCAGCTCTAAAATCCTAAAATCAGCGTTTGCTGCCCTAGGGACACATGCCCTCATCCAAAAGGAGATATAAATACTGCATTGCTTGATTTTTCAAAGAAAGAGAGCTGGTTTTGGAGATTTTGGATAGAAAATTAGAAAACACCAACAATTACTTTTGATTATTTTGACCTTGCCTTTCATTTCCACATTATAGTAGTTTTGAATAGGGTTAATCTTCAGTGTATTTACATTTTCAAGCTAGGAATCAAGCTATTTTTTGTAAGGATCATCAAGTGTTCATTTCAATTTCAATCAATTAAGGTGATATCTCTCCTTTATCATTTCTTGCATATTTCATTGTGGGTTTTTCAATTTCGATCTTGCATATACTATCATGGGTAATGCTATATTTTCATTCCTAACCATTGATATGTCTATCTAACCCATGGGCTAAACTTATTATGCTTTAGGTGCATAAAATGTGAAAGATAATGGTGTGATATTTATATATGTTATACTATGATCGTGCAATTGATTTGGTGTTTAACTTCTATTATGCGCGTGTGTGTGTGTTTTGACAAGTATTAATGTGTTTATCTTGATTGAGAAAATTTATTAGCTCTTTATTTAGTTGATGCATGCTACAATGAGAGTTGGACGTGTTTTAATTAACCTTGTGATGAGGAGTTTGCCTTGTTGATTCGATTTTCCTTAACGCTTGCATGTACCGAGAGGGGTAGCCGGTTTAGACCACCATTAATAGACACTAGGTTTTTACAAACTTGTGAAATGAGGATATTAATTATTTTTCCTGCAAATATATGCCAACATGTTTTGAACTATTGAAAATTAAGGCCCGTAATCCTCACAATAACGCCCGCAATTGTGAGAAAAATGGCATACATTTGCAAAAAGAAAAAAAGAATACTGTCCTACATTTCCAAGAAAAAGAAGTTAATGTCCTACTTTCACAAATTGGTAAAATTATTATCCTTAACACAACTCCCCTATGTTACTTACCTAAGAAATTATTTTACCCTTCAACAGACGACATATCACATCAATCTTAATCATTATATAATTTTTCATATGAGAAAAATATGAGAAATAACTATTTTCATATCTTCAAGTTTATGTCGGGAAATGTATTTTTAACGACCGTAACTTTGGAGGTTGGCAAAATAACTTTTGTGCAGACAAAATAAGGACCGTAACTTTTTGGGCTAACAAATTAAGGACAATAAGTTTAAAAAGTGGCGAATTGAGGACAAATCTTCACAAATCCTGCTAATTGACCTGATTTTAGTTGAAATTTGGCCCAATTTTCCTGAGCTCGGCTGAAATTGGGCCAAATTTGGGTTAATTCGGGCTGATTTGGTCTCAATTTGCTATTTTTAAAAGTTATGGACCTTATATTGCCATCTCTAAAAAGTTACGGTCCTCATTTTGTCAGCACAAAAAGTTAGGGTCCTTGTTTTGCATCGAGCTAGAGTATCGGTTTGAGCTTTGTGCTTGCCAACCTGAGTTAGGCATCGAAATTATTGATCGTAAATCGCGCTTCGCATCATCCTTCCATGGCATGCATCTTCTCAGCAGAAATTTACATCCGCCACCCAATGGGATATCCACCTTCTATTCTAAGTGATTGCTTAGAAACCTTTCCATCTGTGTATGCATAGAAATGAAGAAACCACGTTAAAATGTGACAAAAGCATGCACAAGGTAACACCATTAGTATTAACCATGACTAACAAACATATATCCGTATGTAATATTGCTAGGGGAAAACGACATACATCAACGATTTCTTTAAAAATTAAACACAAATAAATGAAATGAAACGTTAATTAACATAATTTAGTAGTTAATGTATTATAGAAACCAAAAACTATACAAGAAGAATATAAATAATTGTTGCATATTAACTACTTCCAAATAAATTAATTGGGAACGGAAGAGTAAACAAAGCACTAAGCCAATATATATATATATATATATATATATATATATATATATATAATTATGTTAACTTAGAATCGAGATATTTGAGATAAGAGATGAGGTAGACTTTTTTCAATGATCGGTAAATGTTAGTTTTGTTAGTTGTTAGTAGTTAGTTCACCAATTACCCACACACTCCATGATAAAAATTAATATTTATTAAATATAATTTATACACCCAATAATATATTTTTAGAAGAATAATTATACATTACTAAATAAAATAAAAATCTTGGTGGCAGCATAGTGAAAATATTCAATTGCCCGATTATCCAATTGAAAGAGTCAAAATCTGAAGACTCGCGTGGTTTATAAATTAAGTGAGATATTTTTGTAAAAATTAAGTGAGATGTATATTCTTGGTTTTTATTTACATCGGTCAATTCCGACTTAATTAAATATATATTTTTGAATGGCAAAAACTTGTATGAGACCGTCTCATGCATGAGACCAAATCACTTTTTAATAAATTGTTATCACTTTTTAAAAAAGTGATACAAATTAGTATAAAAGTGATAACAAATTAAAAAGTGATAACAATTTATGAAAAGTGATAACAATTTATGAAAAAGTGATAACAAATTATTAAAAAGTGACCCGTTCTCATGTCTGCCTCATACATGAGACGGTCTCACACAAGAGTGCCCCTTTTTGAATTATATAAATAAATTAAAATCAACAATTATTTTTTTCTTTTTAAAATTAAATTTGTAATTCAATGATATGTTTCCTCTCCCTCTCCTATATATGCATAGGCATAAGCTGCATTTTTCTCTCATCTTAAATATACTATTTCTCTTGATTTCTCCATTAATTAATTCTCTCTTCCTTTCGCAAATATGTTCGCGTTCGGCTTTTACATTCAAGGACGGTTTCCAATGAAGTAAACATATTTTTTCGATTATTGCTTTTCTTACTCTTCCGATTATCATCAACTCTTTTAACTTATTGATCGGAGTAATTTCTAGTGATAAGAATTTTCGACCAAATTTATCGAACCCACGAGACTAGGAGGATAATGAAGCCATCAAGACAAGAAAAACGCTAAAAGACATCGGTTAAAAACGTAGCCACCGTTGTAAAAGTGGCGCCGAAAGACAACGATTAAAAACCATTGTCTTTTCTCTTCTTTTTACAACGGTTACATGACGTTGTCTTTACTTCAAAAAATTGTTGTAGTAAGCAACAAAATTATCTAATTCGCTGATAGACAACGGTTAAAAACCGTTGTCTTTCCATATAATATACAACGCTTTATAACCGTTGTCTTTACCTAAAAACCGTTGTGTATTCCAACAAAACATTGATAGACAACGGTTGTGAACCATTGTCTTTATGAAGAATATACAACAGCTTATAACCGTTGTCTTTACCCAAAAATCGTTGTTTATTCCAACAAAATGTTGAAAGACAACACAAAATAGACAATGGTTTATAACCGTTGTCTTTACCCAAAACCGTTGTTAAAATGTTGATAGACAACGGTTGAGAACCGATGTTGTTATAATTGTATTACAACGCTTTGGAACCGTTGTCTTTCTATACTCACATGTATATACAACGGTTTAGAATCGTTGTTGTTTCTATTTTATTACAATGTTTTTTACCCGTTGTCTTTTTATTAAATAAGCGTTGTCTTTTTATTAAATAAGCGTTGCATTAACTTCATTATAGACAACAGCTTTTGGAACGTTGTCTTTTTAAATTTTTATTTATTTCCTAATAAAACTTATTATTAATTATATCAATAGCAAAATAAAAATTCAAAAATAAATCCATAAACATTCAACTATCATTTCACAACAAGTTTACAAAAATATTATTCCCATTCAACTACAACCAACAATAATTTCATAAAATTCTGAATACCACAAACAAATCATTACAATAATTTTTGAATATCATTGACAAAAATTTGTCTACTATTTACCAACATTCATGCAAAAATAGACATACTAGCCGATTCTTCCACCAACATTTGTGCACCATCTCTCTCAACACTATATTACAAAAAAAAAAAAAAAGCGTAAGTAACAAATAAAATCACACACGTATAATCCAAGAATGGAAAAATAATTAGAAAAATAAGTAAACAAACCTCGATCTATTCATACATATGTTCCAGAATGCATTCAGCCCATTCAATCCTCATTTGATTGATTTCGTCCTCACGGAGTAAGCGTTTTTCTTAAACTATGAAATATAAATGAATTATAAATCAATATAAATAAAAAATGATTGTAAATAAGTTATTATCACTACTTTGTTATAAAAATGAAAGAAACGGGTTATAAAATGAAAACTGACCTCTTTAGGAATCGGCTGCAAAGTTTCACTAATATATCCTACCCGAGGTGGTATTAAAGCTCTTCGCTTTCCTGAAAGTATTTCAATCGATTTTATGCAATCAGTATACTCTCTATAGAAGAAAGTTTCATGAAATGTAATTAAAAACTTTTAGTGAACCCTAAGTATAGGAAGAAAAACTTGAACCAACCTCCAACCTTCATGCCAATCAAAACTTCCTTGAGACATTTAATTATCTGTGATTCATGTTTGATTTCTCTTAGCAAATATACTAGATTCATGTTTGTATAATAGATTCAACTATAAGAATAAAAGGTGATGATGGTATGTCATACTTGGAGGCCTACTAGGAGGTTCAGGAGCAATACGGAATTTCTTGTAATTTTGAAGTATTTCACAAATCTCAGCAGGACGCAGCCCGTGTTGTGCTTCTGAAAGTATCTGCTCAATATCTGCACAGAAATTAGAACTCACTCCATGGACTTAGAAGTATGAGTTGTAAGTTATCCTTATGATAGAAAATACTAAGAGAAAAAGAAAGAAAAGTTAACTTGTGTATGCTTAGAAGAAAAGAAACATATATAAGTGGCCAAGTAAAATGTTACTAATACAAAAGAACACACGAGCACATTAAACTATAAGGCATTGCTCCCCTACTCATTAAAGAGAGAAAGAAAGAGAAATCTCACACTGCAGTCAAATGAGTAATTATGCAGTGTATACTCCCACTAGTTATCATTATTGGTTACTAAAAGTGTAAATATTACACAAGCACATTAAACTAAGTACAAGTATAATTTAAGCTTACTCTTCAAGCATCCAGTAGCTACGCCTTTGAAAATTCTCATTATCTTCCCCATGAGCATAGTAGCAATGCAGCAGATCAATGCTTCCAGAGTGAAAAGAGATCTAAGAGAAGTTAAATAAATATAGTTTCCATGATTAGCCAAAAACAGGTGAGGCAAAGTAAGAGAGGAGCTAGCTAGAGTAGGTCATACGTGCTTTAATTTTGTTTCTGCTTCACAATGACGCCTACATTTGCATGCTTTAACTAACTTTTTGGTATTCTTTCTTTTCTGCATCTTAAAGTAAAACATGCCCTGATTAATTTCCAATTACATTAAGAATTTGATTCTTTTTCAGCTAAAGTATGCCATAATCAAGAGGAGATAAAAGAGTACCCCATTGGTAAAACATGCCCTGATTAATTTCCAATAGGCCAAAATCACACTTGGTAAAGTGCATATATGGAAATTTATTTAATCTTGGAAATTAGAATAATCAAGAGGAGATAAAAGAGTACCCCATTGTGACAATTTCCAATGAATTAAGCAAAGGCAAAATATTGTGCTGACATAAGTAGGAACACCTCAGTTCATCTATTTTAAATTTATAAGACTTTTTCTTTCCTTTTCTTAAACTATAACTGTTATACATAAATAATTGCAATGCTGATAGTACTAGAGCCATATGAACAACCATAATGTCCCCTTAACATCCCAGACACTTGTAAACACAAATTGTCTCCTCAAAAGAACCCTTTGTGATTTATTTACAAGGAAACGGGAAATACAAAATATTAAATAGAAAACATATACAAAAATTATCAGTTTCTGCCAAATTAGCAAGAGAGAATGATATTCAAGACTAAAACCATAAACCCTACACGATTAGCTATACATGGTGACATCACTGTGTAATAAATATGAAGATTTGCAGTAAAATATTTGAACTACAAAGCAGTAAGAGAAGCAAAAAGGACCTTCTTTGTCCCAAATATATCGTCTTCATCGTCGTCAAGATCTCCAAAGCTTCTCATATTACCTAATAAACAACCACATCCTCAAAATCATAATTACATAAAACAGATACAGTTACAAAGATTATTAAACTAAATTAAGTCGATTAACTAAGAAAACCTGAACGCCTTGCAGCATTTTCCCCGCAAAATCGCCTCCAAAATCATCTTCCTGTACATCGAAGAATTATGCCAAAAATAAAGCTGTAAAAAAGAGGAGAAGCCACAATATATGGACTGCAATTACAGAAAGCGGTGGATGTATGAAAGCTTACGTCATCAACCAATAGAGGAGACCGCCGAGACAACGGCAGTGCTAGGGCGTTCAAAACAAGATGTCAGCGGTCAACGGAAAATCAATCAGCGTGGAGCGAGAGTTAGGGCACGAGACGACAGCCAGCGACGCTACAACAGCGATTGACGGAGAAATCGTCAGCGAGGAAGAGAGCTAGGGCGCAGCGTGTTTTTTTCCCAAATTCAATTTTTTGAAATGTTTCAATTTTTTTAAGTGTTGTTTTAATTTAATAAAAATATTATTTGAATACTTAAAATCTATTCAAAATATAGCGTATAATTTATTATTTTTTCAAGTGTATTAAAAGTATTGATTTTATTTAATAAAAGTGTTCATTCAAATAGTTAAAAGTGCTATTAGATTTTTTTTTAAGTATATTAAAAGTGTTGATTTTATTTAATAAATGCATTATTCAAGTATATAAAAGTGTTATTTGATTTTTTTTTCTAAATATATTAAAAGTGTGGGTTAAATTTAATAAAAGCACTATTCATATCTTTAAAAGTGTTATTTGATTTTTTCTAAGTGTATTAAAAGTATTGATTAAATTTAATAAAGGTGTAATTGAAATAGTAAAAAGTGTTATTTGATTTTTTATTTTATGTATTAAAACTGTTCATTTAATTTAATAAAGGTATTATTCAAGTATTTAAAAGTGTTATATAATTTTTTAAATGTATTAAAAGTGTTGAATAAAAGTATTATTCAAATAGTTACATTTGATTTTTTTAAAAATTATATTAAAAGTGTTTATTTAATTTAATAAAAGTGTTATTCAAATAGTTCAATTTTATTTTCTAAATGTATTAAAGTACTAATTTAATTTAATAAAAGAGTTGTTAAAATAATATAAAAATTCTAAGTGCATTAAAAGTGCTAACTTAAATTAATAATTAAAAGTGTTATTTAAAAGAGTTAGAAGTGCTAGTTTAAAATGTAAATTTAAAAGTGCTAATCAAATACATAAAAGTGCTAATTTAAAATGTAAATATAAAAGCATTAATCCAAATATATAAAAGTGTTATTCAAATACACAAAAGTGCTAATGTAAAAGATTTGAAAGTAAGAACATTTAGACAACGGTCAATAAACGTTGTCTTTAGTCTAATTTTGGCAACAAGAAACTACAACGGTTCCTAACCGTTGTCTATCAGCGCATAAGTTTGGATCTACAACGGTTGGTCTAACCGTTGTATTTCAGCGCTTTTTTTTTTTTGCAACAAGAAACTACAACGGTTGTAAACCGTTGTCTTTCGCGCAAAAATATGGATCTACAACGGTTGCGATAACCGTTGTCTTTCAGCGTTTTTCTTTCTGTTTAACAACGCATAACTACAACGGTTGGCTAAAACTGTTGTCTATCAGCAAAAACTAAGCTGAAAGACAACGATTCTACTTTAGACAACATATTTTTACTTTAGACAACGATTTTTTTAAAACCGTTGTCTTTCAAGCGTTGTGTAAGCTCATTTTTCTTGTAGTGAAAGGGATCATAGGGATAACCAACAAATAATTCAAATAAAACCGTACTTGATAAGCCTAGGTTCTAAATGATCGATTAAACACGTAGGAACGCAAGAGACGGCACTCTCACCCCCTCACTAATTACAAGTAAACAACAAGTAATCAATGTGCCTTAATGAGGTTCTAATTAATCAACCAAGTATCCTTGTGTTAACCAAATATCTATTTCAATCATAAAAGTATACCTAACACCTATGCATCAATTCAATAAACCAAGAATCCTTGAATTAATTAAACCAATAAACACAAGATCAAGGCAAACTTAAGCAATCAAATCATACAAAACATCATTAAGACAAGTAATCACCTCAACAAATGAACACCCAATCACCAATTCACCAAAATCAACTCATCGAACTTTTTATCACTTCACAGCTACCTCTCCTCCTAGAATGGATCTTGCTCACCAAATTGTTGTCAAGCTCGATTCTTTGCTCATTTTTCACCCTTTTCCTAGAAATGAGTCAACACTTGCATTAAAGTATTAGTTCCACAAAATTAAGCCCATTAACTTAAGATTTGCAACCAGATACGATATAAAATGATCATCAAATATCATGCAAGAATGAACCCAATCAACTCCCCCAAACTAAGAGATTTGCTTGTCCCCAAGCAATAAGACAACTAAGCACATTTGGGTGAATTCATTGCAATCACGTTCAACGAGCAAAAGAATGAAATGGGATGATCAAACTCCTTCAATGAAAACAGGTTTCAATGCAACAATCAACTAATCACTCAAGAATTATCATGTTTAGACGAATGCAATCTCGAATGCTCAACTCAATGCTCCTCCCAACGAGTGTTTCACTCACTCTCAAGTGTATAAAGGCATGATAAGCACTCAATCATCAATCCACAAAAATGAACACCATAAGCTTGCCAATAGACTCAATCTCAATTATTTATTTTATGCTTCAAACATGAATCAAAGAGGACTTTTTCAAAGGTTGTAATGTAGGTTCTTTGGAGAAGGGTAGGTGAATTTTAGGACAAGTAACTCATTAATTAGTAGAGCGAGATGAAAGTTGACTAAACAATTCAATGCATTTTCAAATACAATTCACCACAAACTCTTTTGAGACTTTCTTGCATTTTCAAGCTCAAAATTGAATTTTTCTTTCTTCACATTCATTTTCCATTTTTTTCGCAATTCAATTTTTTTCAACCCTTCTTTTTTGTCATCAACTTAGCAAATCAAACCACCACACTTTTCTTTTCACTTACCATTCTTTTGTCAACAATTCATGCTCCACTAATTATAGGGACAAAAAGGCTCATAAGGATAGACAAAATGGCTTTCATTTCACAAACTTACCAAAGAATAAGGATTTTAGGCACAAATTGGCTTACTAGGGAAATTAGTGTTTTGGTGGGGTCAAATTTGGCTAATTTGCTTTCAAATCAAACAAGGTCTCTTATCATTTCCACATAATCCACACAAAACTCAATTTGAACAAGTCTCTAGGCAAATTCTAGCATGCAAATTCATGAACGATGCACTCACCAAGGAATTAAACCGCATAACGTGTACGATTTAAAAAGCACAAAAGCTCACGAGTTCAAAATGAACAAAGAGTATTGCATTCTTGTCTACACTCATCATTACAAGTCAATCAATCATGATAGCATTATGTTACACATCCACCTATTAACACATCCAAAGTCTAATGAATCCACCAATCAATCACATGAGCTCATGATCGTAACCTCAACAAATACCTCCATTCACAACAATACTCATCACAATCAATTTTTCAAAAATTTTCTCATAAAAATGAGAGGCCAATTGGCACAAACAAAAGATTGCACAACTATCCTACCCCCAAACTTTTTCATTGCCATGCAATTAAAAATTTGGTAAGATAAGTAGGGCAATTTTGTTTGTACACAACTACCTTCAGAAAATCCACCAATCATCTCAACAAACAAAAGCATCACATCGAATTAACCACGAGTAAAGTTAACATCCAAAACATCCAACGAATAAAAATTAATACAATCCCCAAATGACATGAATAACAAGGAGTTCGTAATCAAAAGGAACAAGAGATAAGAGTCTTGATACCACCCCGATCGATTCATTGTGGAGGGTATAACTCGGAAAATGCCCTTGAGCCACGTGCCACTCGTACATTGCTCATTTGCATCATAAGTCGTTCATCATGAGCAGCCTTGTTTGCCGCTTCCATCTCCATCATCCGGCTCTCCATCGCCAACGTCTCTCCTCCATGCTGCTCATTCGAGTGCCAAGCCCCTCTTGCCTTTCTTCCAAGCTTCGCATACGGACATTCATAGATTGCATGCACGAAGTTAAGTGTTGCATTTCCGTTCTCCTCACGTATGTATTGGAGAGGTTGAACTCGTTGTGGTGCTTGTGTCTCCATCTCTTACTGCATCTCATTAGCTTCTTCATGGACTTGGGCACGGCTAGATTCTCCTATATCACTTCTTGGTCTCTTCTCCCGTCCTTCATTACGCCATGCATAAAGACACGTACACACTCTTCATGAGCTCGAGAGTTCATCCGTCAATTTACTCTGTTTGTCACGGTGATGAGAGATGGGTTGTTCATAGGGAACTTCACTCCATCATGCATGCAAATACAGATTGTGTCCTCTATCTTCTCAATGACACCCATTCTCGCCAACGCCTTGCTATCCAATCTATTCCCCCGTCTAATGGCTTCTCATCCGAGCTAGGCTCCCAATTGTCTCCCTCGGCTATGTTGACTACCAATCCACCAATTGAGCAATTCTTCACCTTGTCTTGTCTTCCCAACCGCCCAATCAAGTAGATCCCAAAATTCAAAGGGATACGGTTAGCCATGCAAGACAAGATATATAGCTCTTCGTTGTGCACCGATCCACATTCGTGTCTAGCAAACAATGTGTTTGCTAGAATCCGATGTGCTAGCCGGAAAACGGGTTCAAGATATTGGACGCTTTAGAGCGTGCCACATCAAACACGCATCTCTCGTCGCGAACTCTGTTCGAAATGCTATCCCACATCGCATTTTTGTCGAAATCTTCCATTGCTTGATAATAGTAGATGGGGACATTTTGTCGAGTCTCAAAGATGATGTTGAGCTGCTCTCTACGCAATATTTTGTTAGCATTCCCTCTTCGAATTTGATTTTGTATGGAATGTCCTTTTTGTCCGTGTACACCTCCAAAGTGCTTAGAATTTCTAGCACCGGTGCCAAGTAAGTTTCACTTCGGACCTCCGTAAAATCTTTCCATCCTATATTGTCGAAGAGTTGCTCCACTTCTTCCTTGATTCCCATCTTTCCGCCACCACCGGATTATAGTATCGGGTGGGCCTCATCTTTGTCTTCACCAACTTCACAAACTTTTCAGCAAACTCATCCCTCTGTGGGCCAAATACAATTCCATAGTCGATGGTTTTTTCCACACAAGGCTTGGCACCGAGCATTCATTTCCTCCTCGGCTGAATTTTTGCTCGATTATGAGAAGTCGATGCTCTTTTACTCATTTTCTGCAAAAATCATTCATTCCATGAGTAAAGCATATGCAATTTCTTACACCAATTTCAAAATTTCCATTCACAACTCTTGTCACTTCAATTTCAATCCTATCCTAGCACAATTTGCAATTAAACTTAAATAATCACAAGCAAACATGAGTCTCTTATAAGTTTAAATCATGCTCAAGGATTTTTAACAATCTAAGCAACACTCATCTCTATTCATTCACACAACAATCAACTTTTTCAACAATTTCCCCCTTAGCCAAGTCAACTTCACAAAAATATATCAAGAGAAATTTTGAAATTGACCTAGCATTTGAGTAACCCATGACATATATGAATTAACAAACTCAACTACATGAAGAAAATTGCATCAAAGCATCAACAACACCTCTTACCTAGAAATTTCGAATTAAAGAGGCATTACAATGCAAGTTTCAATTTCTTTCAAAATTTCAACAAATTGGCACAAAATTGACAAGGAATTGGGATGCCCATAACATATAAACATTATTCAACATCAATTCTAGGCTATTTCATCACATTCATCATCAACTACACAAAATCCCCAATTTTTCAATAAGAACCCTAAGTAGAGAATGCCTTAATTAATCCTAGAGAATGAGAGAAAGAGTAGTGAATGAGGAATAGAAGCACATACCTTGAGGTTTTGAGAGTGAAACGGCAGTGTGTGGAATGACCGAGTGAAGTGGCCGATAATTTCAAAGAGAAAAATGTGAGAGAACGCGTGAGTGTTGTTGCGTGAGTTTGTGTGTAATCTTTTGTTTGAGTGTGTGAAAGTGTGTGAATAATGCTGAAATGGGGGTTTAAAAATAAGGGAAGGGGTTAAAATGCAATAAGAGAAAGAAGAAGGGCCGAAAATTTAAAAAAATCTTACCCGAGACGCGCGCGACTCGGCGGACCATTTTTCCACACGGTCGAGTCGTATGGCTCTTGGTCGAGTGACAATCTTTCTGGTTCCATGCGACTCGGCCAGACCTTCTTCCACTCGGCCGAGTCGCCTATGCTCTGGTCCGGTGGGATTCTTTCTGTCATTATTCAACTCGGCCATCACTTCTCTCACTCGGCCGAGTCACTTGGGCCATGGTCCGGTGAGATTTATTCTGGAACTGGCCAACTCGACCTCCTCGGTCCCCACTCGGCCGAGTCATACTACTCATGGCTGAGTGGAATCTCTTCTGGGACATTCTTACTCGACCAAGTGATCCCCTACTCGGCCGAGTCATAGTTCAACTCGAACTGTCCCTGTTTTCTCACAAATACACCATTTTTCTCAAATAATCAAACCTTTTTAGCCTTAAACAAATAAGCATCATACCCCAACTCAACAAGACACCAAAATTAAAACACAACACACCAATAGAACATTTTAGTGCAACACGAAATGAAAAACGAACACACACCCCCAAACTTTTTTATTGCCGTGCAATTAAAAGTTTGGAACGAGAAGTGTTTCAAATAGAGTGTGCACTAAATAGCTAATAAGCCCAAAACAACAACAACAACAACAAGAGCTCAATCACAAGCATAAAAATCCATCAAGAATTACAATTCAAGGCATGAATATAACCCGACAAGGGTGTGCGCGGTGCAATGTCAACATGCTCAACAAATAAAATCCCCCAAACTTAGACATTGCAAGCAAGTCTAAGTTCGAGCCCGGTTCCTTACCAAAAATTTATCTATATTGCACCTCTTGCACCCTTCTTTTCCTTTCACATCCCACAATGTCTCCTTGAATCTCGTAAATTTCCACACTCTTATTAGCACAAATCATCACCTAGCACAACCAAAACACACTTATTGAAAGAAAAAACGAACACTAAACAAAGAAAGCGATAAAAGGATGGGTTGCCTCCCATCTAGCGCTAGGTTTAACGTCCTATGCCGAACGGAGCGTGAGTTGCTCAACTTTCCTCCGAAAATTGCTCGTCCACAAGGCCAATTTGAAAGGGTACAAGATAGTGCTTGATTCTATGACCGTTAACAACAAACTTATCACCTCTCTCATTTATCAATTCAACGTGGCCATTAGGAAATGCTTGAACAACCACAAACGGACCACTCCATCTGGTTCCCGAGAAAGAACTTCAATCGAGAATTGAATAAAAGCACTTTATCACCTTCCTTAAACTCCTTTCTCTTTATCCTTTGGTCATGCCATTTTTGTCATCTCTTTGAGCAATTTAGCATTTTCATAAGCATTCTCCCTAAATTCTTGAAGCTCTTGGAGTTGCAAAATCCTCTTCTCACCACACAAATCACTATCCAAATTCACCTTCCGAGTAGCCCAATACGCCTTATGCTCCAACTCCACCGGTAAATGACATGCCTTTCCAAACACTAATTTATAAGGAGACATCCCAATAGGAGTTTTGAATGCTGTACGGTAAGCCCACAACGCGTCATTCAACTTCTTAGACCAATCCTTCCTTGAAGTACTCACCGTTCTCTCCAAGATCTTTTTAATTTGGCGATTAGACACTTGGCTAGTCCGTTTGTTTGAGGATGGTAAGGTGTGGAGACCTTGTGTGACACTCCATAACTAGTTAAGACATTAGCCAACAATTTGTTCACGAAGTGGCTACCCCCATCACTCACCAACGCTCTTGGCACCCCAAATCTTGCAAAAATGTTCCCGGCAACGGCGCCATTTTGATCGTAGTATTTTAGTGATAAGAAATTTGCGACCAAATATATCGAACCTAAGGGACTAGGAATGAAGTGAAGCCATGAAATACCACGTTTTAGAGAATTATAGCGGCTAGTCAAGATTGCAAAATTGAAGCAACAAAATAACAACACAAATCCAACAAGAAATTAACCAAACACTAAGCAAGAGTACCAAGGATGAGATAGTAGTGCTCGGGTGCAAATCACCAAAAACTCGTCAATTTCGGATCATCAACAATCAAATGTTCATTCAAAAGGGATCATAGGGATAACCAACAAATAATTCAAATAAAACCGTACTTGATAAGCCTAGGTTCTAAATGATCGATTAAACGCGTAGGAACGCAAGAGACGACACTCTCACCCCCTCACTAATAACAAGTAAACAACAAGTAATTAATGTGCCTTAATGAGGTTCTAATTAATCAACCAAGTATCCTTGTGTTAACCAAATATCCATTTCAATCACAAAAGTATACCTAATACCTATGCATCAATTCAATAAACCAAGTATCCTTGAATTAATTAAACCAATAAACACAAGATCAAGGCAAACTTAAGCAATCAAATCATACAAAGCATCATTAAGACAAGTAATCACCTCAACAAATGAACACCCAATCACCAATTCACCAAAATCAACTCATCTAGGGGTCATTACACCCAAGCACATAAGAAATTTAGCGAATCATGGCTAATTGAAAGAAACCCATGAACAATAAGTAAATAGAAAACATGAACAAGCTGGAATTAATTAACAAAACTGAAGATAAATGGTAGAAGTCACCTTGAAGGAGTCTAATACAACTTGTATGCTCAATTCTATCAGCTATAACTCTTGGGAAATTCAAATCCTTCCAAATGCTAAGAACACCTATCACTATGTGTAAATGTGTGCAGAGAGTAATTCTAAACTAAATCCCTATGAAATGTGCTAAGTGCGGAAAAAAACCCTTCCATCACCTGAATTGGGGGTATTTATAGTGGGGGCAAAGTTACAAATTCTATTTTGCAATTAAGGGCCTCGAAAATGACACAATTATACTCAAAATCGCGCGAGTGGTCCCACTCGGCCAAGAGGAGTTTCACTCGGCCGAGTGGTCAAGTTGCTGGTCGAGTGGCATTTTCGTCTGCAAAATGTGACTCGGGCATTTTCACCCCACTCGGCCGAGTCACCATGCTCATGGCCGAGTGGAATTTCTTCCTGGAATGGGGTGACTCGGCCACTCTTGCCTTCACTCGGCCAAGTCACCTTTGCTATGGTCGAGTGAAATTTCTTCGGCTTGCCAACTCGGGCATATATGTCTTAACTCGGCCGAGTCGTATAGGCCGTGGTCGAGTGGGCATCTTTCAAGAACAACTTGACACGGGCATCTTCATTTCACTCGGCCAAGTGACTTCAATTCCTCTCGTTCTTGACTTTTGACCCTTCTCCAAGATTTTTCACTTCATCAAAACTTGTGCATCGAACTTTTGATCACTTCACAGCCTACCTCTCCTCCTAGAATGGATCTTGCTCACCAAATTGTTGTCAAGCTCGATTCTTTGCTCGCTTTTCACCCTTTTCCTAGAAATGAGTCAACACTTGCATTAAAGTATTAGTTCCACAAAATTAAGCCCATTAACTTAAGATTTGCAATGAAATACACCAGATACGATATAAAATGATCATCAAATATCATGCAAGAATGAACCCAATCAATAACATATACACTTAACAATCTTCAATTCCGGACCTACGAGCGTCGGATCAATAAACTAATTATAATTCTATAATCTACGAGTGGATACGAGCATTTTCACTACAAATAAATTGTGAAATACCGACGGACCAAATTTCGTCACAAATACCGATAAAATCTTGACAAAATATCTGCCGGAATTTCAAATTTGATTTACCTACGAAATTTTGCATTTTTATAAACGGTATTTTCCGACAAATATTTGTCGGTAATTACCGACGGATAGGTTCGTCGGTAATTAGCAATGGAATACCGACAAATATCCATCGGTATTTACCGACAAATTAATTTTTCATCGGTATTTTGTGACGAGAAAAATACCGACGAATGACCAATTTTACGAGACGGAAATCATCGGTAAGCCCGTCGGTAAATGACTATTTTTTTGTAGTGTTTGATATATAATACCACAATTAACAGGATTGAATACTTACCAAAATGCTTCGAGATCTCTCTCTTTCTCTTTTTCCCTTCTCTCTCTTCCCTCTCCCTTCTCTTTCTTTCTCCCTTCTCTCTCCTTCTCTTTTTCTCCTTCTCTCTTTTTCTCTTTCCTACTTGTATTCTTCCTTTTCTTAACGTAAATGGCGGCTAAGCAACTTAGTTAACTTAGGAGGTAAGTTACTTTTTATTTTATTATTATTATTATTATAAAACTTATATTATACATATATTATCTTATATTTTATATAATAATACATTATACCATAATATACTTAACTAAGTATTTCTATTTTAATTAAACATATCAAGTTCTAATACTCAGTTTATTAAAATCAATTACATACATATCTTAATAATTCACCTAGTGATTTTAGGATATTATAATTGTTGTCAAAATTATCACTGTAAAAATCTTTCGTCGTTATTCTCCATGTATGGCTATCTAGAAAGAGGGAAATGTTTTTTATTTTGTGGGATCGCCTTACGTTTTAAGGATCTGATCTAATCTATGGGTGATGCTTTCTAGATCTGATTTCATAACTCATTAGAAATAATAATGCATAAATTTTTACATTATTTTAAAATTTTGCAGATTTTTCATCCATTTACTACTGTTGAAACCAAAAATGTCAATAAAAGAATTATTTCTAATTATAGGTACCAAAAGTGAAATAAAAATCTCTTGCAACAACTCCTATAGTATTAAACATTAAATTGTTATCCATATTTATTTTCATTTTAGAGTGGTTTTATAATTTAAAATAAAATATGTTTAATTAATATTTTTATTTACAAATTTTAATTTTCAGGGTTCATATAATTTAATATTTAGTTTAAAATAATTAAACAGATTTAATATATTGTCTAATAATTTCAAAATTTATTTAAATCGTTTAATATACATAAACAAATTAAAAATAAAAACTATTTTTCAAGCATATCACCATAAGTGAAATGAATAAATTTCTTTAGGTGATCGTGTTTTGCAATTAACCCTCGAGAAGAAAAAAAAATATAAACTGTTGTAGGTATGTCTCATACCCAATGCTTCTCAATAAAACAACTTTTTTTTTTTTCCTGACAAAAAATAAATAAAAAATTAACCCTCGAGAGGGAGAATACAAATAGAGAATTGTGATTGTTATTTAATTAATTTATTTTCCCTATATATTTTCCAACCGTGGAAATCATAGTCTGACTCTCGATCTAAAGTGAAATTCAACAATCACATAATAATGTTAACTTAAGTTTAAGTAGAAAACAAGAACCGAGAAAAAATTAAGAATCACAAAATAGAAATATATATTTTTGAAATTTTTGAGGTTTATACAACGTACAACAACAACAACAATACAATAGATAACTTCAACACATTTTAAACAGACACAACGAGAATAAGGTGAAGGTGAACTTCTTAACGATGGATATTGAAATTAGTCTCAAGTCCTTCCATAGCATCCTCTAAGCATATCACATCTACCTTCTCCTCTAGAGTAACTGTTATTAGGAATGTTTCCATCTGCATATGTATAAAAAAATCGTTAAATTATTACATAAGCACTACCATTATATTTAAATGAAGTTATCGGTTTAGAATTTCCCTAACTAATATAAATTTAAATGAAAATAATTATAAATAAATCATAACTATTCGTAGAAGTGATGAAACTGATAAAATTATGCTTGTTTTGGGATAGAATGTTACTTCTCGCTTGTTTTAGTTTAAGATTAAAAATTTGGACTTTAATCGATGTTCTTTTTTTTTATTTTTTTTGCTCAAAATAGTCTCAACCGTTATTTTTAGGTCCAAAAGCGTAATTTTATCTCAATCCCTTGAAACCAAAACTGCAATTTATCATTTTAATTTATAGGATCAAAGCTGTAATTTTTTTATAACAAAAATTGTTGAAAAAAACTGCAGGTTCATAAATTAATGTATATATAAAAAAATACCATTATGCAGACCCTCATTCTCTTGACGCCTAAAATATAGTTTACCTATTACAGTCCTGGTGTGATTTGATTTCCTTTTAATTGCATCTCTCTCGGTATTACAAATTTACCTTGCACTTATTACTCAATTAATGTACCTACACAGTGTTATGATAACTCTAGATAAGCCATGAATCACGTTTATGGTGGGCCATTGTTTGGTTTTAAATTAATTGATCATGAAATTGAATTGTTTGGGCCCACAATCAGCTAGCTCTCTATAGGAAAGAATCCTCGTATTAGACTTTAAATTAATATAACATGCAGGCCAAGATAATAATGTAATTTATTTGACCACTCATTTAATTGATGTGGTGGGCCATTTCAATTAATTGATGTTGTATTCCTTTTCTTCTTTCCTTTGCAATTAAATTGCAAATTACAATCTTGCAATTGAACCCCTTCAAAATGGCCGTGCCATTGCTCAAGAAATGGGCTTCAACACTTTTTTTCTTTTCTTGAACTCAATTAATTCTTTTCATATTTTTTTGGACTCTTGATGTAGCGCCCCAAGTTCTCTTCCTTTTTAAAATAATATCACTTTGGGGTGAGGCGCTACTAAAATACCATTTCAAACTCATTTCGAGAGATACGATAATAAAATTATTATCTTTATAAACGGAAGCTATAACCAAATTAAAAATAATACCCCAAAGCAACCAGAAATCGGTGATACGTACTTGAGAAAGAAGAATTTAACAAACCTCGCTCACATGCGATAATTACACATCAAAAGAAAAAGGGCAAAATATGTTTTGTTACACGTTTTAGTATATTTATACTAGTCAAACAAAAGAACCATTATTTTTCACTCCAGTAGCATAACTCATAATATATACAATAATTACACAACCGAACCAAAAGATACAAGGTGTTGCATCCTTATTGTCCCTCCACATCAAACTCAAGATCTCGTAACAATGGATATGAGGGGTGAGTGTTTCAAATACACCCAAAGTGGAATAATCTAAATGATTGCACTAATAAAATGTATATGCAAATAACACATAACATGAAAACATAACTCATGTGCACATTGTGCGGGCCATTACCGGCTTGAACATTGTACGGGTCATTACCCGGCTTGAACATAGTACGGGCCATTACCGGCTTGAACATAGTACGGGCCATTACCCGGCTTGAACATAGTACGGGCCATTACTGGCTTGAATATAATACACATAATACGGGTCATTACCCGGCTTAAACATAATACGGGCCATTACCGGCTTGAACATAATTTCACAATTGTTGCATAATCATGACATATATCACTCACATATCACACCTTAACATAGCAATCACAACATGGAATGTTAAACTCAATTACGAGTGGAAATTATCCCACCCGATTAGATATGAGCACCTTTGTTTTGGAGCGGAATCGCTTTTATGCTTCAGGTTCTTCTCGCCCCGAGCTTACCGAAGAGGGAAAAGAGAAGGAAAGTGATGATAAGAACGTCAAATAATTTCAAAGCTACATATAATAACTTTTACCTTATCGATAAATTATACTTTTACTAATCTTATTAGTTATCTTATAAATATATATATATATATATATATATATATATATATATATATATATTCTATTTAATACCTCTTACAAATATATTTGTATATAAATACACTTTATTAAACACTATAAAATATTTAAATTTTCTATTTCAATTAGAAAAATTATAAAATTATAATACTTAATTTATTAAAATTAATAACATGCATTAATAATTCATATAAGGATTTCGGGTATTACACTTGATTCTCTTTCAAACCGACTTAATAAATAATAGGTACATATTTTACTTTAAATATTCTCATTTTCCTACAAATAAACAAAACAACACCTTTCTCGACAATTAATAACAATTAGTCAATTTAGTGATGGTAATTGAATGAAATCCTATCAAATTAAATAAATAAATCACATGAATTTTTAACAATTATCACATTAATCAAATGAAGTTCAAGATGATCTTCAAATGACCTTTGAATGTAAGTCCTCGGTGACTAGCCTCGCTCACCTAGTCTGAAATTTTATCTAGTGAAACTTACTACTTCGATTGTTTTATACAATATCATTTGGTCATCTTACTTTACATGAGCTTATCTAACCTATATATTTTAACTCATCAAAACTATTTCCTGATCTAAAAATTTCCCCCTTTTTAATGAAGTTAAAACTACAAGAAAGAAATGAACTCGACAATCGGTGTTAGCCAGAGTTATTCAAGAAACAAAATAATTCAAGTTTAGCATTTTAGGCGCAAAAGCATACTTATCAACAAACGATTTCACACTAGAGCAACTACTCATATTTAAGAAAAATTTATACATTAAGGGTTCGCTTGGTTGGGAGTATTAGAAGTAGGTAACGAGAATGACTCATTAATCATTTCCATCGATAATGATTGGTAATATTTACAATTTGGAATTGATTTAAAAATAAAATAATCACTAATTTATTTTGATTACATAATCTCCCTTTTATAATCAATCATTTAACAATCATTCAGCTTTCCTCCACTAAATTTTTTTCGCTCAAATATTTTTGTGCTCAACTTTCTTTCCAAAATTCATCAATGGGAATCAATTACTAGTCATTCCCATTACCTAATTCTAACACCCCAACCAAGCGGCCCCTAAGTCTTTTAAGAAAATATACTAAGGCATAAAATTTTATCATATTAATGAAATACTTATAATTTTTTTTTAAAAACTACAAGGTTTTATGAATAAAAAAATGAAGAACTTAACAAAACTTGAATAAGGCATAGTAAATCGATAAGTTCCAATACACATTTCATTCATTCATTTTCGAGATAAATACATTTACAGATTAGCGAGATAAGATATAAAAAGATAAAAAAAAAAAAAAAAAAAAAGATCCTTATCTAATCTGGCCCATCTTTCCGCTTCAGTGGACACTCTGCCAATAAAAATCCTCTTCTTCATCTCGCTTTAACTCCTCGGGATCTTTGATTCCTAATTTGTCCGGGCTCCTTGGATGACCCCTTTGACCCAGCCTAGGTCAAATGAGCCATCTACAACGGTTATTTATAACCGCTCTTAATGGTCTGATTTCTTTTCGTTTAATTTTTACGGATAATACATAGCGCTTAATAATCGCTATAAAATTTAATTTAAACCGCTATAAATTTAAATTAAAATCTGCTATAAATTTAAATTTAAAATGTGATTAGCATCGATAGATGCAACACATTTTTTTCCATATCTTTATTTTTTAATTAACGTTTTTTTCCATATCTTTTTTTTTTTTTGAATTAACGTTTTTTCCATCCAATTTAAATTGCGATAGCTTACGTTGTTATCAATATTTTTTTTTTTAAAACACGTTTTTCATCGCCCTAACCTAAAATTTTTATCTCTGAATTTTTCATCCCTAGCTTTCACAAAGGTTCTAATTTTTACCGTCATTCCAAACCCGTTGCTTCGACCGCGCCCGGCCATCGCCTCCACCGTGCACCGGTCATCTTCCTCTCGATCGGCGTTATTTGGCCCGTCGCCGTGATCACAATTCAAAGCGCTCATTGTTGTTCCCTATTCGTAGCAGCTGGTCGCACATCGAGAGACTCGGCGAAAAAGGTAAATCAATATTTGCATATTTTTGAAGAATTGAGTCTCTTTATCGATCGAATCTTCTCTCGTGCTTGGAATTGTTGAAGTGGGTTCATCATTCTAGTTGATTAATTTATAATTATGATCGGTAATTGATGGTTTCACACTACCGTAATTTGTTATATATACATATATATATATATATATATATATATATATATTGTATGGATTTTCTGGGTTTATGTTTTATTTGAAGAACACTTGAAGATAAACAATAGAAATATAGAGAGAGAAGGGAGATTAGCAAGTGCAAACTACGAATCATACTAGGTTTTCTCGGTTTATGTTTTAAAGAAAATGACAGATATGGCAAATTGGGATTGATTTTTAATCTTTCTCGAGGTCATGGATGTTTATAGGAATAAAATTGATATTTACCAACAACATGTTATAAAATTGGGCACGTTAATCAGCACTTTATTATCATATAATAATTAATGATTATGTTTGTCGGAGAAATATTTATATATATGCCAAATGAAATGATTCGCTTGATAATCCTAATATTAAAATAAAAAATATTGAATCATTTCGCGGTATTTATTGAAGTGTCATTGTTTAGTACACGAAATGTCGTTGATTAGTATACAAAATGTTGTTGTTTAGTGATTTTGAAAAAGAAAAAAACAACACATAAAATCAAGCATTTTCAAATTAGTGATATTTTATTTGTTAAATAGAGGCACTTCGGTGACACACTAAAATGAGAGTTCACGTGAATCCGAGTTCATAGGAGATCTACTTAAAAACACAAACACTTTTAAATAGGGCCATTTACAATAAGGTAGAAAGAGGTAAGCCTTATTAAAACTAGGTGTAAAAATTTGCACGTAAGCACAAATTTATTTGCACGAAGCACAAAAATTTGCACTTTTACACTGTTTGTAATTTTGCTAATTTTTACACCTATTTGTAATTTTTCCTTTTAAATAATAGCATTAAAAATATATAACCTATATATAGGGTAAATAATAGCATTAAAAATAATCAATCAAAAACTTGAAACTAAAAAAACAAAGAACACCGCACTATGCCAAAATCGCTACGACGATGGTGAATCCCCGTTGTCGTAGGGGTTTTTCATACGCCTATCAACCCGTAGTCTTAGGGTCTGGGCATTCAACAACGGTTTTCCACCGTTGTCGTAGGTGTTTACCACAACGGTTAAAAACCGTTGTCATAACTTCATTTAACCGTTGTCTTAGGCTTTTACCACAACGATAGTTAACCGTTCGATTAGGGTGAATTTGTGCGTGTTTTTACTGTGGTTTAATTGCTAATTCTTATATATTTTATGAGCATGTTCTCCTTATTCGTACACTTGTGAGGTTTTACGGTTGTGAAAGGTTTTTGTTGGTTTTGTAGGTGTTGATCATTTATTTAGTACGATTCAACCTTCCATCAAACCTCTCCTATGTTCATATTCTCATAAAAGTGAAGCATCGAGTGGAAATTAGAAAGGCATGAAGCCGAGGGTCGAAACGCAAGTGGAATCGTCAAAATCGGAGGTTGAATGCACTGTCTCGAGCTCATCTCGAGTCGGGTCTCGAGTGAAGTCTCGAGTCGAGATACATCTATGGATCGAGTCGAGACGTAAGGGGATTTACGTGAGCAAGCTGTCACGTCTCGAGTGGTGTCTCGACTCTGTCTCGAGTGGTGTCTCGAGTCGAGACAGTGGTCAACTCGAGTCGAGACGGCCAGGGAAGGTCGAGACGAACAGAGTCAACTGTCTCGACTCGAGTCGACAAATGTCTCGAGTCGAGACGAGGCTTCTCGGAGCGGTTTTGCAGAACTTAATTTTTCGAGGGACTCACTTGCAATTTCAGCCTTTTCACTCGAGCCCTCGCTATAAAAGCCCAATTTTCTGAATTGAAGAGGAGAACTCATTTGGGAACAAAAATCCACACTTAGATAGAATTAGCTTGGATTAGAATATAGAACTCTTTTTCCCTTTCCTTGTTCTTCAATTTCATAGCTTGATAGCTTTACTTTCTCATTAGATTAAGTTTACCCATAGCTTATCTCAGTTTAATTCTTCAATTCAAGCAAGGAATTAGCTATTGTAAGGATCTATTGCAAATTTTCATCCAATTCAATTAAGGTGATATTTCCCAATTTATTGCTTTCATCTAGTTAATCATGGGTAATGTTTCTATTGCTTTGATTTCCATTTTGTTGATCAAATTAGCCATGGGCTAAACCTCTTGATTGCTTGGGTGTTGGAATTACATATGAATTTGGTGTTGAACATGAATTGATCACTTTGATTGGCATGTGTTGTGGTTTTAATGCTTCTACTAATGGGCTTTGTGATGATCTCTTGATTAATTGATTTCATTAGCTTGATTCGTTGAATTGGTATGTTACAACGAGAGTTGGATATGCTTAGGATAGGATTAAGTGAACTAATTGATTGATTTTGATGATATTGATCGTAATTGATTGCACCGAGAGGTGAATTAGTTGCTAGATTCCCCAATTAGTGGACATTGCATGCCTAGGTGTGTAGTGAAGGGACGACCCTAGACATTAGTACCCGATTGTGAACGTGTTTAGGTGATCAACGGTCCTAGGAGCTAGCTTGCTAGATATTACGTGATCGCTCTTAGCTTTGACCATTTCCATGCCTTGATTTGTGATCGATTTGTGTGATACCCGAAGGATTGTGTAAGGAAGACACCCGAGCGATCGTTTCACACACTACTTGCACTCGTTAGAGTTTTTATTTGCTTCCTTTTGTTATTTGCTTGCTCTTGTTTGTTTTGTTGTTGATTTAAGTGTTAGCATCCGGATAGCCACTATAATTCTATGGAAACGTATGTTTTCGAGGCTCCATTGTACTCCTAGTCCCTTGGGTTCGATATTGTGTTTGGTCGAAAATACTTGTTGCTAAAATACAAGCGATCAAAATGGCGCCGTTGCCGGGACTAGTTGAGGACACTTAGGTGGAACTTGAATTCTAGTTGAGTGGATTTACTAGTGGCATTTATTTTTGTTGTTTTGTTGTTTTTGTTTTGAGAATTTGATACTTGGTTTCTTTTTGGTAGGTGCTTATTCGAACTTTGAAAATTGATAACGAAGCTCCACAAAGAAGAAGGAATCGGAGAAGAAATCGAAGAACTTTTGATAGAGAAATGGAAGGGGATCCACCCCCACATAGAGACGGGGTTGCTAATGAAGGAGAAGGGGAGATAAATATTCAAGGCATCCATGTAGAATAGAGAGGTGCCCAACCTCAAAGAGATGAGATGGCCTTTCCCGTGAGAGTAAATGCAAACATCCTCAACTTCTTGGCAACTTCGGTGACTCCATTGAACTTCATAGTATCCGCCAACACCAAAACCGATCCAAATGCTTGTGTGGATCATCTATCCCATCTCTCCTCAAATTGATTCTCCATGAGAAGCTTGATCATAGCAGGCGCGATCTCGAAATTGTTAGCTTGGATATTCGGCCTAGCTAACCCATCATAATATTCCCGTAATTGAGGCTCAAAATAAGCACGAATGGGTCTACCTTCCCTTTGAGGTGGGGGATTTTGTGGATTTTGATTATTAGGCAAAGGTGGTGGTGGAAGATTGTATGGAGCAATGTAATTTTGGTATTGATATGGAGGATATGGTGGATATGGAGGTGGGTATGGATATGGATTTTGGCCTTGAATTGGAGGAGGTGGGTATAGATATGGATAAGGGTAAGGGTAAGGGTAAGGATTTTGGGGATTTGGTGGATTTTGTTGCACCATCTCATCTCTTTGAGGTTGGGCACCTCTCAATTCTACATGGATGCCTTGAATATTTATCTCCCCTTCTCCTTCATTAGCAACCCCGTCTCTATGTGGGGGTGGATCCCCTTCCATTTCTCTATCAAAAGTTCTTCGGTTTCTTCTCCGATTCCTTCTTCTTGGTGGAGCTTCGTTATCAATTTTCAAAGTTCGAATAAGCACCTACCAAAAAGAAACCAAGTATCAAATTCTCAAAACAAAAACAACAAAACAACAAAAATAAATGCCACTAGTAAATCCACTCAACTAGAATTCAAGTTCCACCTAAGTGTCCTCAACTAGTCCCCCGCAACGGCGCCATTTTGATCGCTTGTATTTTAGCAACAAGTATTTTCGACCAAACACAATATCGAACCCAAGGGACTAGGAGTACAATGGAGCCTCGAAAACATACGTTTCCATAGAATTATAGTGGCTATCCGGATGCTAACACTTAAATCAACAACAAAATAAACAAGAGCAAGCAAATAACAAAAGGAAGCAAATAAAAACTCTAACGAGTGCAAGTAGTGTGTGAAACGATCGCTCGGGTGTCTTCCTTACACAATCCTTCGGTGTCACACAAATCGATCACAAATCAAGGCATGGAAATGGTCAAAGCTAAGAGCGATCACGAAATTTCTAGCAAGCTAGCTCCTAGGACCGTTGATCACCTAAACACGTTCACAATCGGGTACTAATGTCTAGGGTCGTCCCTTCACTACACACCTAAGCATGCAATGTCCACTAATTGGGGAATCTAACAACTAATTCACCTCTCGGTGCAATCAATTACGATCAATATCATCAAAATCAATCAATTAGTTCACTTAATCCTATCCTAAGCATATCCAACTCGTTGTAACATACCAATTCAACGAATCAAGCTAATGAAATCAATTAATCAAGAGATCATCACAAAGCCCATTAGTAGAAGCATTAAAACCACAACACATGCCAATCAAAGTGATCAATTCATGTTCAACACCAAATTTATATGTAATTCCAACACCCAAGCAATCAAGAGGTTTAGCCCATGGCTAATTTGATCAACAAAATGGAAATCAAAGCAATAGAAACATTACCCATGATTAACTAGATGAAAGCAATAAATTGGAAAATATCACCTTAATTGAATTGGATGAAAATTTGCAATAGATCCTTACAATAGCTAATTCCTTGCTTGAATTGAAGAATTAAACCGAGATAAGCTATGGGTAAACTTAATCTAATGAGAAAGTAAAGCTATCAAGCTATGAAATTGAAGAACAAGGAAAGGGGAAAAAAGAGTTTTATATTCTAATCCAAGCTAATTCTATCTAAGTGTGGATTTTTGTTCCCAAATGAGTTCTCCTCTATTCAATTCAGAAAATTGGGCTTGTATAGCAGGGACTCGAGTGAAAAGGCTGAAATTGCAAGTGAGTCCCTCGAAAAATTAAGTTCTCGCAAAAGCTGCTCCGAGAAGCTTGTCTCGACTCGAGACATTTGCACGACTCGAATCGAGACAGTTGACTCTGTTCGTCTCGACCTTCCCTGGCCGTCTCGACTCGAGTTGACCACCTGTCTCGACTCGAGACGCCACTCAAGACAGGAGTCGAGACACCACTTGAGACGTGGCAGCTTGCTCACGTAAATCCCTTACATCTCGACTCGATCCATAGATGTATCTCGACTCGAGACTTCACTCGAGACCTGACTCGAGATGAGCTCGAGACAGTGCATTCAACCTCCGATTTTGACGATTCCACTTGCATTTCGACCCTCGCCTTCATGCCTTTCTAATTTCCACTCGATGCTTCACTTTTACTTGAGAATATGAACATAGGAGAGGTTTGATGGAAGGTTGAATCGCACTCAAATGAATGATCAACACCTACAAAACCAAAAAAACCTTCCACAACCGTAAAACCTCACAAGTGTACGAATAAGGGAGAACATGCTCATAAAATATATAAGAATCAACAATTAAACCACAGTAAAAACACGCACAAATTCACCCTAATCAAACTCCCCCAAACTAAGATTGTTGCTCGTCCCCGAGCAACGAGACAATTAAGCACAAAGGGTGAATTTGATTTCAAGAAATTCAACCAGCATTAGAAAGCATAAGATCATCAAACTTGATCCATGACAATAAGCATCAATGTCAATCATCAACCAACACAAGAATATTACATGCAATGACTAATGTAAGATCACACACTCAAATCCATGTTCCTTCCATGAGGTATTTTGCTCAACTATCAAAAAGTTTTTGGACGTGTATGCACTCAAAATCAATGCACAAAAATGCACACCATATGCTTGCCTATAGACTCAATCTCCATTATGTCTTTTTGTGCTTCAAACATAAATCAAAGAGGACTTCCTTACGGTTGTAACGTAGGCTCTTTGGACGTGGTGGGTGAATTTTTGGCAAAGTGACTCAATCATTAGTAGAGCAATAAGAGTTGATTAAACAACACAATCCAATACACTTCAATTAAATTCATCAACCATCACTCATTCTTTTGCTTTTTCTTTCATCAAATGCAAACACCCCCACTCCTTAGAGTCTCTTTGTCTTTCACTTTCAACTCTAACTTGAATTTTCTTTCACATTTTCCTTTTTTCTTTCACCTTCATTGCACACTCAATCTTACTTTCTTACAACCCTTCTTTTCAATTTCTCTATTCATCTCTTGCTATCAACTTCCACACACAATCTTTTCTTTCAACCATCATTTCAACAATTATGCTCTACTAAAAGTATATGGACAATTAGGCTAAAAATGAATAACAATGGCTATAATTCACATGGCTTGCCAAAGAAAATTTGGATTCAAGGCTCAAATTGGCTAACTATGGAAATTATTGTTTTGGTGGGGAAATTTTTAGGCTAAGTGACTTTAAAAACCAAAAATGGCCTCTTGTCATTTTTACGAATTCCACACAAAACTCAATTTGAGTCTCGAGGCAAGTTCTAGTATGCACAAATGTGATCGAATCTCTCAACAAGGAATGAAACCGTAAAGATGCACGGATCATTAGGCTCTAAAGCTCACACGGTTTCCATGAACATGAACTCAAGCATGATTACTCACACATCCACTACACATATTATCTCATGCAAGCTTCAAATCAACACATCACTCATTTCACTTCACTAGTTCAACTTTCCACTATCAATTCACATGCCTTTTGAACATCTAAAAATCATTCCTCCCAAATACATCCATTCACAAAAATGAACTCAAAGATTTTCAACAATCATCCACAACTAAGCTCAAGAATAATCATCGAATCAAAAATAAAAACAACATCCACAATCCACCAACAAACATCCAAGAAATTACAAACAAACATCACACAATCATTAATACATCCCATCAAATCAAGATTAAAAACAATCTTCTCAATTCAAATACAATCATCAAGAGGGAAGAGATACTGAAATTAAATCCGAGAGATACCACCACTCATGCATTCGGAGGCGGAGGCGGAGGCGGAGGAAAATAGCCTTGAGAGGTGAACCATGAGTACATCGCCTCCGCATCTGAAGCCGCCTCTCGGTTACCGAGAATTTCCTCCGTAATCTCCCTCTGCCACCTCTCTGCTCCTGCTCCAACCCCACCACTCTTTGCTCCAATCCAGATGTCGTGCTGCGTCGAGCCTCCATCCTGTTATGCAATCTCTCCTCGCTCTGCAAGAGTGTCGATACTCGTTACGACGATGGTAGGTATGTGCCATCACCTCGCAACCGGCTCTCTTCTTCTTGGCGGTGGCGGTGGTGGTGGATCTCTCTCCTCCTCTTCTTCATGTTCTTCATCCTCTCCGATCGACTTGCATCCTTGATGACTCACCTCGTTCTCTTCTAGGCTCCGGCTCATCCGGCAAGTCTCCAACGGAATTCATCCAAGCTCTGTGCTCCCGAGAGGATAAGTTGAGGTTCGCCACACTTCCTTCAATAATTGTGGTCAACTCCGGTTTCGGAAGTGGGAACCATCCCTCGGCCTCGAGATTAAAGTAATAACATCTTCGAACCTTCTTGAGCATCTTCATATTGGCTAACGCCTTCAAATCTAGTTTCATTGGTCCTTTAAGAGGTTGTGCTCGAGTTCTCTCAAAGATCCCACCCAAAATGCTCAATGAGATGAGTAATCAATCCTCCACATTGCACATTCTTCACTGGTTTCTTCGACGCACAAACCGATCAATCAAGTAGTATCCAAGGTGCGTGTGTAGGCCTTGAATCATCCGGTACATGACGAATAGTTCGTGCTCTCTCACGAACCCGGCCTCAAATCTTGAAAACACAGTTTGGCCTATGATCTTGTGGATGTACCGAGTACTTGGGTTACGTATCTGCGAGGCCTTAGTCTTGCTTGGACGAAAACCGGGCAAATCATCCTCGCTTTCTAGCTGCAATCGATTGCTGCACTCGTGGCATCAAACCATTCATCGGATGGGGCGTAATATGGTTCCGTGTTGAAAATTGTTGCGAGCTCACTTGCCGCCAACGTCCGATCTTCGTTTCCTAGTCTCGAAAGTGATGCTCGTTGCAAACCCCATCGAATTTTTCCCATGAGCCTCCACCGTGCTCAAGAATTCCATCATAAGCCCCTTGTAGGATGGCTTCCGAATCAAAATAAAATCTCCCCATCCCACTCTCCGAACAACTCCTCCACATCTCCCTGAATACCAAGAGCCTCGCGCATCCCTCATCATAATACCGAGTTGGTCTCAAGCTCATATTTCCCAACTCGATAAACCGATCAACGTAAACGATGCCACCTTCACCGAAGTTGATACCGAAATGCTTGGGCTTGAGCCCACATCCCTGAAAGCATAATTGGTGTATCATTCGGCGCTCTTCGGCCGGGTACCACGCCATATCATATGGCATTTGAGGAACCAATTCCTCCTCTTGCTCTTGAGCTCCCCTTCGTGGGTTTCTCCTTCTAGGAGGCATTTTTCTTCCTACACAAAGCAAGAAGAGTAGTTAAGTATATAGACCATAGAATAATTAAGGACCTCTCACAACCTCAACTTGTTACCAAATTATGCAAAACTCAAACACAAAACAATACACATGAGTTTAACAATAATTCAATAACAAGACATGCAAGAATTATCCTCACAACTTCAACCCTTAGCCAAAATAACTCCAAACAATTCGAAAAGGGGCATGCAAGGATTATCTTAATTACTCAACTATTACCAATCAACATCAAACCATGAACTCTTCCATGTTCTAGCAACAAAACCTAAGCAATCTTCATGCACAATTCACTCTCAATTCACACAAATAGACAACATTTCAAAATATCTCCAATTATGCCTAAATTGGAACCTAAGGGACCAAAATTCAAAATTCATCACAAATTGGAATTACCCATCTCAAATTGAACTCAAAATCATCAAACCCATGACAAATAATTCATAATTCATCAAGCAATTGATCCAAATAGGCATTAATCGAAGAATCCCTAATTTCCCAAATTCTAGGGTTCATACACAAGTTCACCAATAATTCATAAATTCATGGAAATTAAATAGAGAAAAGTGAAGAACACATACCTTTGTGTGGATAAAGAAGTGAAATAAGAATACTTCAAGCACTTAGAGTTCCGGCTCGACCCGAGAGAGGAATGGGAATGGAAAAAATCGTCCAATGCTTGAGGGATTTTGAAGTATTGAAGTGTTTGAGATGAGGGATTGTTAATTTGTGTGGATTGGGATGTTTATGATGTGAGAATTTGGAGAGTGTGGACGTTTCGTGTGTTTTGAGGGAAGAGGAGGCGTCTCGGTTCGAACAAGAATGAAGGAAGTGAAAGGAACTTACCTTTTAAAGAGTTGGAATCATTTCTTTGAGCCCTGCGTCTCGACTCGAGTCGCCGCCCTATCTCGACTCGAGACAGCACTCGAGACACAACTCGAGACAGACTCGAGACAGGTGGCTTGGCTACGTAAATATTCTTACGTCTCGACTCAACCTACTTGGCCTGTCTCGACTCGAGACAGGGTCGAGACACCACTCGAGGCATAATCCTTAGCTCACGTAAATCTCCTTACGTCTCGACTCGAGTCGGTTCAATGCCTCGACTCGAGACAAGGCTTTTCGAGCACTTTTTCACCTTTTTCTCCTCCCTTTTCAACACAACACTTATACACCAAAATCAATGCATCAAATATTCCAAAATCCCACACATTTCTCAGCAAAAATCACCAAATATAAGTCATCCAACAATGATATGCAAAATAAAGCACAAACCCCTTAACAACTCCACAAAATTTTTCCACGATTACCACGAACCGTGAAAGGCAAGTTAATGCAAACGAGAATTGCTAAACGAGCACACCCCCAAACTTTTCATTGCTAAGCAATTACAAGTTTGGAACAATAGTGTAAGCAATCTAGTTTGCACAAAACTATCCACAATTAGGAACCACAAGGCTACAAAACCACAAGATACAAGCGGATAAAAGCTCAACATCCTACACCACTAAGCATACCCCCTTACATAAAAGCTCCAAAACATAACAAGTGACGTGCGCCTGTGCAATACCTAAATCTAACCCCCAAACTTAGACATTGACAAGCAAGTCTAAGTTCGAGCCCGAGGTATACCTTAATAAACCGGCACGATAGTTGCACACGTCCCTAGCAAATAAGCCCCATCTCCAAATGAATCCGGACAACCTACAAGCAAAACAAGGGAACATTCACTTATTAAAAACAACAAAAACAAAGAAAGAAAGAACACGAAAACAAGAAAACCAATGGGTTGCCTCCCATCCAACGCTATTTTTAACGTCCTATGCCGGACGGAACTCTAAGAGTTCAAACTTCCCTTAATTCAATCTCATGGACTACCCCCTTATCCTCAAGGGAGTAGTAAGGTTTAACTCTATGCCCATTCACCGTAAATTCTTCACCTTTCTCATTCACTAAATCCACAAAATTGGATGGATGAACTTTCTTCACTTTGAATGGTCCACTCCTCTTCGATTTCAACTTCCCGGGAAAAATTGTCAACCTTGAATTATAAAGGAGCACCTCATCACCCTCGTAAAATTTCTTCTTTGTGATCCTAGCATCATGCCATCTTTTTGTCTTTTCCTTGAGCAATTTAGCGTTTTCATAAGCATTCTCCCTAAATTCTTGAAGCTCATGGAGTAGCAAAATCCTCTTCTCACCACACAAATCACTATTCAAATTCACCTTCCGAGTAGCCCAATACGCCTTATGCTCTAACTCCACCGGTAAATGACATGCCTTTCCAAACACCAATTGATAGGGACATCCCGATAGGAGTTTTAATGTCGTACGGTAAGCCCACAACGCATCATTCAACTTTTTAGACCGATCCTTCCTCGAGGTGCTCACCGTTCTCTCCAAGATCTTTTTGATTTGACGATTAGACACTTCAGCAAGTCCGATTGTTTGAGGATGGTAAGGTGTGGAGACCTTGTGTGACACTCCATAACTAGTTAAGACATTAGCCAACAATTTGTTCACGAAGTGGCTACCCCCATCACTCACCAACGCTCTCAAGCCTCCGAATCTTGCAAAAATGTTCCCCTTTAGAAACTCGATCACGGTTCGCATCATTGTTCCTTGTTGCAACCGCTTCAATCCATTTAAAGACATAATCCACGGCTAGCAAAATATACTCATTGCCAAAGGAATTAGGAAACGATCCCATTAAATCCATGCCCCAAACATCAAACAATTCTACTTCAAGAATGTTGTTCAACGGCATCTCATCCCTCTTCGATATGTTCCCACTTCTCTCGCAATTGTCACATCTCATCACAAAGTCTTTGCAACTCTTGAACATTTTTGGCCAATAGAAGCCCGATTGAAGAATCTTAAAAGTGGTATTTTCCTCCATAATGTCCACCGCAAGGTGATGAATGACAATGAGTCATTATACTTTCCCATTCCTCTTGAGGCACACATCTTCTAATAATTGAATCAACCCCTTTCTTGTACAAAAAAGGATTGTCCCAAAAATAATCTTTCACATCCTTTAAGAAATTCTTCTTCTCATACCGGTTCAAATCATAGGGCAACCTTCCTACTACAAGGTAATTAGCATAATCCGCGTACCATGGCCCTTCTTCTCCATCCTCCTTGGTTTTGATAGCAAATAAATGCTCATCCGGAACTCCTCTTTCACTTCACCCCTTTCTTCATCATACCCTTCATCATGCTCCAATCGTGACAAATGATCGGCAATTACATTTTCACTCCCCTTCTTATCCTTGATGTCCAAGTCAAACTCTTGTAGGAGTAGAATCCATCGGATCGGTCTTGGCTTAGAGTCTTTCTTCGTCATCAAATACCTTATGGCCGCATGGTCGGTGTAAACGGTGGTTTTCGCACCTACTAGGTAGTGTAATTGAGGTGGGTAGAATTGAATGTCTTGGACGCATAATAAATGGCTCAAAACTTCTTCTCCCTCACTTGTCCCAACACTATACCCATAGCCTAATCACTAGCATCACACATCACCACAAAAGGCTCCTCCCAATTTGGTGCCACAAGGATAGGCGTAGAAATCAATGCTTCCTTTAAAGCTCAAAGCAAACAAGCAATCATCATTAAATTCGAAAGGAACATCCTTCTCAAGCAAATGTGAAAGGGGTTTAGAGAGTTTGGAAAAATCCCTTATAAATCTCCTATAAAAACCGGCATGTCCAAGGAAAGAACGGATTTCCTTGATATTTGTGGGTGGAGGGAGCTTCTCTATGGCCACAACCTTGGCTCTATCCACTTGAATTCCCGCATGAGACACATGATGGCCAAGAACTATCCCATCCCTTACCATAAAATGACATTTTTGCCAATTTAGGACGAGGTTAGTTTCGTGGCACCTCTTAAGGACACTTTCAAGATTAGCTAAGCACACATCATATGAATTTCCAAAAACTGAAAAATCATCCATAAATACCTCCATCACATTTTCAATCATATCATGAAAGATAGACATCATGCAACGTTGAAACGTTGCGGGAGCGTTACACAATCCAAATGGCATACGCTTCCACGCATACGTTCCATAAGCACATGTAAATGTAGTCTTCTCTTGGTCTTCGGGCAATCATGATTTGATTGTACCCGAATAACCATCGAGAAAGCAATAAAATGCATGTCCACTCACACGATCCAACATTTGGTCCATAAAGGGAAGGGGAAAATGGTCTTTGCATGTAGCCTTATTCAATTCTCTATAATCTATGCACACTCTCCAACCGGTCACTACCCGTGTAGCAATGACCTCGTTGGAGTCGGTGGTAATCACCGTCATCCCTCCCTTTTTACTCACCACATGTAAAGGAGATACCCACGGGCTATCACTAATAGGAAAAATCATACCGGAATCAAGGAATTTAATCACCTCTTTCTCAATCACCTCTTGAATTAAAGGGTTAACCCGTCTTTGAGGTTGCACTATAGCCTTACTACCCTCTTCTTCCCTTATTTTATGCATACAAATAGATGGGTTAATCCCTTTCAAGTCATCAATACACCAACCCAAAGCACCTTTGTTCCTAGCTAACACATGCAATAATTTCTCAAGTTCATTAGCACTTAAAGTAGAAGAAACAATCACGGGATACCTCATTTCTTCATCTAGATAAGCATCTTGAAGGTGATCGGGTAGAGGCTTGAGCTTGTCCTTCTTTTCCTCCAATTTAGGCACCTCTTCTCCTTCTATTTTCAAGGGTAGAAATTTGGGTTGCCCTTTCCATTGATCACATCTGAAGGTGTGCGTACGTGTTTTGCGAGAATGTTGTCACGAATGTTGGCACATTCGAAGAACAACACAGACAAATAAATAATCGTAAATGTACACAATGGAAGTCTTAAACACGTTTGCAAGATGGATATAAAAATTTTCGTATAGATCGTGAATAAGTCTATCTTGCCAAACGCGTATTATCACTAATAATTGTTAAGTGATACAATCGGTAAAAACATAAGCTATACCGTGAATGGATCAACGTATATAGTGACTAGATAATATTCAATCTAACCTATCACTAATACAAAGAAAGATCCAATGTTGGTTGAAATGTTGGAACATTCACCAACGGAAGTACCGAGTATGAAACTACAATAAATTCTATAATCTATGCCAATAGACTATGCTAGATTGTGTTTCCCTCAACTTCAAGTTTTAATCTTCATAGCAGCCGTGTATTTATAGATAAAATCTGGACTCTTAATGCTTGAAGATAACTTCCACATCTCCCTTGAAAATAGGTAACTTCCTTGTAACTTCCCCATGATCTTTATAATCTCTATTGCTTGCTTCTTTCAACCGCATGACTTAGGTAACTTCCGTAAGTCTTCAATCCTGAAAGAACAAGTCAATAACCAAGACAAAACGTGGGTTAAGGGTTAGTGGAAGTGGAAGGACGAATTCGATGTTGTGACCAGAATGTTGGCACATTCTCGAGTAACACTCGTCATAACATCAACAATCTCCCCAATTCGGCCTTTCTACTTTGGAACACACCCGATGTTGCAATAATATGCAGAATGTGTACACAATAGAGATAAGTAAATTAATATCAAGTAAATGACATCTTTTACTTAGCCAACACAAACATAAAAACACTAAACACATAACATCACAAAGAACAAAACATACACTTAACATAAAATAAAATAGAGCTAACATAAACAATATAAAATCAGAGCATGAATACAAAATAAAACACCATACTAGACTTAATAAAAACTTAAATCGTAGCTTTAACTAACCAAAAACATATTAACAAAAATCAGGAATTAAAGATAAAACTCTTAACATAACAAAACTAAAATCGAGCAAAGTATCACGAACTTACCTAAATACCATAATACTATTAAGTTCATCCACATAGCTAACACATAATATAAGTTCGAAAAGACATAAACATAAAAACAGAAAAAAATAAATTGAGTCTTTACAAAAATGATAAAGCTTATAAATGAAGGTTTAGGAGAGGATTGGGTCAGAAGAATAACAAATGCATCTTCAAGAGTCTCGCACGAACTCCCCTATCTTCAAGCTTCTCTATCTTCGAAAGCTCCCTTGCTTAATGTCCCCAATCATCCAAATCATCATACGATACAATTAGATCTTCATCATCCCACCCATCGCATCTATCTTCTCAAAGCATCTACGTCCATATTCGAGCCGCTGGGTCCATCATTGTTGTCGAGATTTGTGGGCACATTCTCGGGTTTCTCGCTTTCGCCTCGCACTGAGCCGCACTTGTTCCAGCCTCCGTAAATATCAAGATCCGGTCCTCCTTCGGTTCCATCATCATTAGCATTTCCTCCTTCAGCCGTTTCAAGAAGAACATCCGCACTGAGCATCAACTTGAGCAAAGAACATCGTGTCCTACTCCCCCGTGATGAGAAAGTATAGCTTCCTGCACTTTTGTGCATTTCAAGGTTGCTCAACGGACATTTGGCATTTGTGATTGAAGTTTTCCGTCATAGCAATCTGATCTCGGATGAATTGCGGCTGTAATTGCGGAGTGTTGGCAGCGTGTGTGCCAACATTTCTCGGCACATCGGCCGGTTGATCAAGAGGGAACTTCGGGTTCGATGCATTAGGATCTCTGTAGGGTAGATCAATCACACATGGTCCAGCTTCTCAAAACATGAGAAATAGCTAAACTTAGTGCAAATGAGCCGATAATCTCATTGTTCTCCCTTTGAAACCCTTGAGCGTAAATCAATGAGTGAATCGGACTTGGGTAAGGCAAAGAACCCTTTGCTTGACACTTTCCCCGAATATGTCATCATATTGTCAAATATTGTTTTCCCAAGATTAAACTCTCTCGGATGTCCAATCTTGTACATCGAATAGCCTCGCTCACTTGTCAAAGTGGTTGTGTTTGAAGAAGGCAGGCTATACACAATTAATTTGTGAAGAACACTATAAAGGCTGGTCAAGACCGAGGAATTCATCCTATATCTCCATACATTAATCCTTCCCCAGTGATTACCTTTATGACCTCATCCAAATCAACAACCCGAGGATCATCACCATCCCTAGTTCTCAAGACCTCATTAATAACAAATTGGAGTTATCACAATGACCTTTCCCTAAACTTCACTTTTCCAAAGTGCTTTGAATTAACTTCAAACTCGACTTTCAAGTTTGCATAAAACTCATAAACCCAATCTACAATATAAGGAGTAGCAAATTGTAGAGAGTGCATTAAGGACCTATCGGTCGGTATCCAATCAAATTCATACTCACAAAATCATCCATCTTAACTATCCTTTCTCCAACTATCACTCTAGTCCGCAAAGTCCTAAATTTCTCACTATCCACACCATTATAGCTATTATCGTAATCAGATGAAGACATATGCAAAGAGGAATCTGTATGTACCTCATCGATTTAGCTACGCTTGCTTCGGATGACGAAGACTCGTGAGTCGATGATGATGTGTCCATTGGTGTGCCAACATCCTCCGCACATCCTCGCGGATCTTTTGCTTCTTTTTCCTTTTCTCCAAGCTAGCAGCCATTTGAGCCAATGTTTGATCCATCTCTGAATCCTCGCACTCCCTAGGGCTAAGCACCGAACATCGCCTTCCTCACTAGCTACTCTCTCTGGATTTGCTTCTTCCACTTCATCGCCAGAGGAGTCGAGTCAAACACTGGATAGGCTTCAAGCAACGCCATCATCATGCTTCGCTTTTTGCCGGTTTAATAGTCCACACGACGTCCCATTGTTCTATACGAACGGCGTTTTGTCCTTGTCCTCTTGAGCTCGTAGCCTTTTGTCGAGCAGTTGAAGGCGGGCAGCGGGATTCTCCGGTGTCCGAAGATTCAGAGGATGATTCTTCCACTGGAGTATCTTCCGGTGATTGTTGCGGTGTAAACACTAAGTGTTTATACCGCTGAAATCAATCTCCACGTCGCCTACCTTGACAACAGGTAAATTGTCTCTGCTTCGAGAGGGTTTTGAACGCATAGACTATTTGATCGGTGGTGGCTCCTTCAGCTAGTTCCACCGTCATTGGATAAGTTTCGAGAGCGGGGCTTCGCTAGCTTCGTCGCCGACCGGTTTTGGTGGCGTTCCGCCCAATTTCGGAATATCGAGGATTGAATATCGTGGTTTTGGATTTCGTAACGAATGTCATAGGCCGAGAGAGGAACATCAATCGAGCCAACCCTAACCGAAGAGGGCGATGTTGGGTTAGAAGGGCCAACATTTCCGGAAACATTTTCAGCGGCCATTGAAGCTAATAGGTGTAGGTTTTGAGAAGAAGATAAAATTGCTTTGGAGAGGTAGAGTGTTTCGAATGTGAAGGTGAAGAGCCTTTCCCATCAGCCATGATAATTAATAACTGCAAGCACTATTCAAATTAAATTAATAAAATAATCAATTTGAATTGCAATATTAAAGGCAGTATTATCAACTAATACCAACAAGTGCAAACATTAATACCTTCGAACACTTGTGTCAATTTTCGAAAACCAAGAGCAATGTGTAGAGCACACAATATTAAGAACCTTAAATAGGAAAAGAAAGAATGTAGAAGTTGTGTCCACATCGGTTTTGAGAAGAAGAAATTTAATCACATCCCTAAGAAATAGGCATTACCGAAAATGTGGAAGTTATAAGAGAAACATGCAAAAACCACTTAATAAAATAAAAACGTGCACAATAAAAATAATTAGATTAAATAATATTGCTGGGAACAATTTAAAAATAATAATTCATCATAGAATAATATCCGAAATTATCAATCTCATAGAGGTAAATATACATAAAAGAACCGTAATGTTATATGGACAATGTCGGCACACACACTTCTCAACACAGCTTTTACATGATATAAAATCATTTGTGTTGCACTATATTTTGTTTTTCTCACTTTTAATCACATTGATCCATTTTTCCGTAAGAGATCATCGTAGTTGTCACTCCGTGTCCCATAATTACTCAATGGATTGTGAATATATTGATGTATCCAAGTCATCTTTTGAAAAGAGAACATCGTAGTAGTCAACTCCGTGTCCCATAGTTACTCAATGACATAGCATCTAATTGTGAGTTAATTTCATTGCATTTAAGAGAAGTGTGTCCAGGACAAATTTTATTAATCACAGTTCTAATACTATTTACACGAGAGTTTGACAACACTAAATATTACAATACTTAGAAAAATTTAAATAAATTGTTCTAGTGTTGCTTCAAATGTTGGCACATTTGTCACAACACACAAAGCAATAACAGATCTAATTTGTGCATAAACCTAGAGATTTTCTAAGAGAAGAAAACCTCTCATTATCCAGGGCTTTAGTAAAAATGTTCGCAATTTGCTTCTCGGTTGAAATGTATTCCAACTTTACAACTTCTTTTTCTACAAGATCCCTAATGAAATGGTGCCTAATACTTATGTGCTTAGTTAACGAATGTTGCACGGGGTTCTTGGATATATTAATTGCACTTGTATTGTCACAATAAACAGTAAGAGTATTGCTCTCCAAACCGTAATCATCGAACATCTTCTTAAGCCATAGAAGTTGAGTACAACAATTTCCCGTGGCAATATATTCAGATTCAGCCGTGGATAAGGACACACAATTTTGTTTACGACTATGCCATGAAACAAGATTGTTACCCATGTAGAAACATCCTCCACTTGTACTCTTTCTATCATCACTATCACCCGCCCAATCTGCATCACTATACCCAATCAAGGAACAATTAGTATCTTTGCTATACCATATTCCATAATCACATGTGCACCACATATCGAATTATTCTCTTAACCGAATTCATATGAGATTCTTTAGGATCAGCTTGATAACGTGCACATAAACAAACACTAAACATGATATCTCCTGCTAGAAGTCGGATATAATAGACGCCAATCATCGACCTATACAATGTTGGGTCAACATTTGTGCCAACACTGTCTTTACACAACTTTTGTGTCGATCCCATAGGTGTCTTCATGTGTTTAGCATTGTCTAAACCAAACCTTTTCACAAGATTTTTGGCATATTTATTTTGACAAAAGAAAATACCATCTTTGCATTGTTTAATTTGAAGACCTAAAAAGTAATTCAAGTCTCCAACCATCGACATTTCAAAGGTAGTGGTCATTTCATGTACAAATAATTCAAGCATTTTCTCACATGTAGAACCAAATACAATGTCATCAACATATATTTGAGCAATCATAATGTCATATCCAGAATGTTTAATAAACAATGTTCTATCAGCTTCACCTCTATAAAAACCGAATTCAACTAGAAAATCGGTTAATCTACCATACCATGCCCTAGGTGCTTGCTTTAAACCATATAAGGCTTTCTTAAGTTTATAAACATGATCAGAAAATCATGATTCTCAAACCCCTTAGGTTGTTCTACATATGCTTCTTCCATAAGAATTCCATTTAGAAATGCGGCTTTAACATCCATTTGATGCGCTTTATGTCAATGTAGCATGCAATAGCAAGTAATAGTCTTATGGACTCAATTCTAGCAACAGGAGCAAAAGTCTCATCAAAATCAATTCCTTCTACTTGTGTATAGCCTTGAGCTACTAATCTAGCTTTGTTTCTTACAACATTACCGCATTCATCAGCTTTGTTTTTAAAAATCCATTTTGTACCAATTACATTCACATCATCGTGCCTAGGCACAAGTATCCAAACATCATTCCTTTCAAATTGATTTAACTCCTCATGCATTGCATTAATCCAATTTTCATCTTTCATAGCTTCATCAACATTTTTAGGTTCATTGAAAGAATGAAAACATTCAAAGTTCACCTTGTTACACATAGAAGTCATACGGATTGATCTTACCACATGCCTTGCATCAAAACTCAATTTTCTCCTTGTTTGTACACTGATTGAGGCTTACCTATGATCTGTTGTTGTGGATGATTTTTGAGAATTCTAGAAGATGGTACTCAGCGAGGATAAGGCATAGTTCTCGATAGTTTCGAAATTTGAGGTGATGTTGCTTCATGTGGGCACATTTGTAGCAACATTCTCAAACGATTCGTAAATTTCGTAACTTTGCATCTCGCTCAATAAGATCGCACACATCTTCTTCAATAGTATTATCTCGCAAGACTTGCATTATCATCAAAAACAACATTCATAGACTCTTGAACAAGATTCAGTCCTAAGATTATAAATCCTAAAAGCTCTACTGCTTTCTAGCATAACCAAGAAAGAAACCCTTATCACTCTTTGAATCAAATTTATGAAGTTGGTCTCTATCATTCGTAATGTAACAAACACATCCAAAGACATGAAAGTATTTCAGATTAGGCTTTTGTCATTCAAAAATTCATAAGGTGTCTTTGTGGAATTAGGTCTAAGATAAACTCTATTTGAAATATGACAGCGGTATTCAAAGCTTCAGCCCAAAACCTTTTGAAAGTTTCTTGGATAAAAGCATTACTCTAGCCATTTCTTGTAGAGTTCGATTTTTCCTTTCGCTACACCATTTTGTTGAGGTGTTTTAGGAGAAGAGAATTCTTGCATTATGCCTTTATCTTCACAAAACTTAGTGAATAAACTGTTCTCAAACTCCCTACCATGATCGGACCTTATTCTCTTTATCTTAGTGTTATACACATTCTTAAACCTTTTGTAAAGAATTTTGAATACATCAAAAGCATCCGATTTCTCTTTAAGAAACTCAATCCATGTAAACCTTGAATAATCATCTACTATGACAAAAGAATATCTCTTACCACCAATGCTTTCGGTCTCCATTGGTCCCATTAAATCCATATGCAAAAGTTCAAAGCAATGTTTTGTAGTACATTGTGTCAACATTTCATGCGACATTTTGACTTGTTTACCACTTTGGCGGGATCCACACACATTTGACCTATGTATTTGTAACTTAGGCAGACCTTTAACAAAGATCAAATTTTAACAATTTGATTATGTTTCTATAATGAGCATGTCCAAGTTTTTGATGCCAAAGTATACTTTCATCGGTTTGAACATTAAAGCATGCTTGATTAGAGTCGATCAAATAGCAATTATCAACTGATCTATTTCCAACCATAAGACATTTATCATCACTGTTTAGCACATAGCATGAACTTTTGTCAAACTTCACATGCAAGTCATCATCACATAATTGACTAATACTAATCAAATTTGCAAGTAAACCTTTAACATGTAAGACTTTTGTCAAGTTAGGAAAACCAGAACATTTAATGTACCTATACCAATAATTCTACCTTTTGAACCTCCTCCATATGTAACATTTCCACCATCATATGCCTTATAATCGGTGAGATAATTTTTTTCACCGGTCATGTGTCTAGAACACCCACTATCAAAATACCATAGTCCCGAACACATGCTTTTAAAGATGTATAGACAACATTACATACGATTTGACTTTTTCACCCAAGTAGATTTTTGAACGAGGTTTTGAAAAGATTTACAGGCTGTTTGTTTCGAATGTTGAGCGGAATGTGGCAACATTTTCAAAGACATTTTAGAAAACTTTTTATCCTGCATCATTCTAAAACAGTTTGGTCGTTTGTGACCCTCGGTAAAACAATAATGACAAACATCCTTCTTTTCACAATCATTTTTCAATTTTTCGCTTTCAACGAAGGTTTTGTAAACACAACAGTTTGTTATTATTTAAAACCGAGTGATATTACCATTATAACCTAGACCATGTCTACTTGTACTTCCAATTGTCGGTGCCTCATCAAGTTTGGCTGAACTTTCAATATCTTTTGAAATTCGGTGTTGTTCCTTTAATTTGCTCTTTGAGGTTGCAAATCTCCAGATCTTTTCTTGTCAATAAGACTTCAAATCTTATTACTAACTCCTTTTGGTATGACTCTTCAATAGTCATGTCCTTCAAGGTTTTTGAGTGGATTCCAACTCCTTTTCAAGCTTTAGATAACTGGACTTACAATCTTTGCAAACAATGTTAGAAGTACTGCTTCATCTACACAAGAACTTGAGAAACAATTAAATTGGAACCTCCAATGTTTCCTCAAATGTTGGCACATTTGACTCAACATCGAATCATCCAAGAAATCATCAAGTGTATCATCATATAAAATTCTTGCGAGAAAAAGCAAACTCCTCATTTTTATCGTAATCATCTTCACCATCGACTCATCACTTAAGGTAGCATTGAAATTTACCCTCTTTCTCAAAAGAGTGTTGGCACATTCATTAGCATAATGACCAAAACCAGAACATGCATCACATTTAACATTTTTCCTATATTCGATCATATTTGATCTTGTTACCTTTATCAAATTGCCTTGGTTGATTATCATTCCGATTTCTATCGTGCAATTGACGTGAACTACCACTGTTCTCTCTCTTGATTCTTAATTTGCAAATTATTTCTAAGTCTATTTGCTCTCTTTTTCAAAAATGCATTAAAGCGCTTAGTCGGGAAAGCAATGTTATCGGCATTGTCGGCACAATCGTCACTAACATCTTCATCAATCTATTTCAAGAACAAGCGGTTGTTTATCAACACATGAAGAAGTCTCTCCTTTAAAAACAGTAAATTTTCCTTTCGGATTTCTCACTATCTCTTTGGGAAAAATTCATTTCATACGTTTTCAAAATACTCACCAACTCATTTTGAGTAATAGCATCGATATCTTTAGCTTCTTCAATAGCACATATCTTAGCATCAAAACGTTTAGGAACAGCTTCTTAAGATTTTATGTACTAACCTTGTATTGGATATAGCTTCACCAAGTGCTTGAGATTCATTGGAAATCTCGGTGATTCGCTCATTGTAAGATGATATGGTCTCATCTTCCTTCATCCTTAAATTTTCGAACTTGGTTCCAAGCATCCTCAACTTCGTCCTTCTTACACTCTCGTATCCTTCACAATGTTCTTGTAATTTCTCCCATGCATCTTTTGCGAGATACACAATTAGAAATTATTTTGAACATGGAAACATCCGTAGAGGTAAATAAGGCATTGAGTGCCTTCGAATTGAAGCTGGCCGTTGTCACCTCATCATTTGTCCATTCTAACTCCCTCTTGATTTGAGCTTGATGTTGTCGATGCATTTGGAACAATCGGTGGATTCCATCCAGTCAATATACTCCTCCATGCACGTTCATCAATGGACTTGATGTACATGCGCATCTTAGGCTTCCAAATTGCATAATTTGTACCATCTAGAACGGGTGGTCTAATTGGAGCTGTCATAGGATAATCCATTGCAATAAATCACACCAAACACGGGATCTAAACTCAAAATAACAAGTTTTATGGCTCGATACCACTTGAAGGTGTGCGTACGTGTTTTGCGAGAATGTTGTCACGAATGTTGGCACATTCGAAGAACAACACGCATAAATAAATAATCGAAATGTACACAGCGGAAGTCTTAAACACGTTTGCAAGATGGATATAAAAATTTTCGTATGATCGTGAATAAGTCTATCTTGCCAAACGCGATTATCACTAATAATTGTTAAGTGATACAATCGGTAAAAACATAAGCTATACCGTGAATGGATCAACGTATATAGTGACTAGATAATATTCAATCTAACCTATCACTAATACAAAGAAAGATCCAATGTTGGTTGAAATGTTGGAACATTCACCAACGGAAGTACCGAGTATGAAACTACAATAAATTCTATAATCTATGCCAATAGACTATGCTAGATTGTGTTTCCTCAACTTCAAGTTTTAATCTTCATAGCAACCGTGTATTTATAGATAAAATCTGGACTCTTAATGCTTGAAGATAACTTCCACATCTCCCTTGAAAATAGGTAACTTCCTTGTAACTTCCCCATGATCTTTATAATCTCTATTGCTTGCTTCTTTCAACCGCATGACTTAGGTAACTTCCGTAAGTCTTCAATCCTGAAAGAACAAGTCAATAACCAAGACAAAACGTGGGTTAAGGGTTAGTGGAAGTGGAAGGACGAATTCGATGTTGTGACCAGAATGTTGGCACATTACGAGTAACACTCGTCATAACATCAACAACATCCCTTTATTTTCTCATCAACTTTGCCCCTACAATCATTAGAAATATGCAACGAAAATTCATTAGACTCACCCAAATGCAATGCATGCAAATTTCTATTTAAGAAAGAATATGAATCAAGAGACAAAGAAGAGTTTGAGAAATCTTCCCATTCATCTTGAATGACCCCGTAATTAAGCTAACAAAGCTAACACTCTCCGCATGGTCATTCTTCTCCAACGTCTTGTAGATAGAAAACTTGATCTCCTCATTGTTGAAGCAAAATTTAAGCTCTCCATCTTTCACATTGATCATAGCCTCCCCGTTGCAAGAAACGGTCTTCCCAAAATGAGAGGCACATCTTGATCTTCTTCCATGTCCAATATCACAAAGTCCGCCGGAAAGATGAAGCGATCCACTTTCACAAGCACGTCCTCAACCACTCCTCTAGGCCTCTTAATTGATCGATCGGCAACCCGAGTGTCATAGAGACCTTATTAATATCACCGAGATCAAGCCTTTGGTAGATAGAGTAAGGCATAAGGTTTATGCTTGCTCCAAGATCACATAACGCCCACATTGTATCACTTCCACCAATTTCACAAGGAATGGTGAAACTCCCGGATCCTTGAGCTTTTGTGGCACACTCTTTTGGAGCAAGGCGCTACACTCCTCTGTCAAACTCACCGTTTCATGCTCTTGGAGCCTCTTCTTCTTGGAAATTGCATCTTTAAGAAACTTCATGTAGTGTGGCATTTGTTCCAAGGCATCGGCAAAAGGTATGTTGATGTGAATCTTTTGGAAGATTTCTAGGAATTTAGCAAATCTTTCCTCCATCTTTTGCTTCATGTACCTTTTTGGGAAAGGAGGCGGAATTGGTGTCTTGGGCACTCCCCATCTATCACAAGGCACATGCTCTTCTCTTTCTCTCAACTCCTTGGCCAATTTCCACTTTGGAATTCGAGTTGAACACTCCCCTTTTTCTAGCACCTTTTCCTTCTTCTTTATTAAGGCTTCTTCCTTCCTCATCCCTTTTACCTCCTCATCTTCATCAAATCTTTCAAACTCATTTTCTTCCTCTTCACCACCCTCTTCTTCAATCTCTTTCTTCTCGTGAGAATTCCCCCTTTCAAACTCCCCTTCTCTTGGCATTGATGGGCCATCGTACTTAGTACCACTTCTCAATAGAATTCCCTTGCATTGCTCTTTTGGGTTCACCTCGGTGTTTGAAGGAAACTTCCCCTTATTTTGTAAATTTCCCAAGGTGTTGGCTAATTGACCCATTTGGAATTCAAGGTAACCACGTTTCCATCTGTGTATGCATAGAAATGAAGAAACCACGTTAAAATGTGACAAAAGCATGCACAAGGTAACACCATTAGTATTAACCATGACTAACAAACATATATCCGTATGTAATATTGCTAGGGGAAAAACGACATACATCAACGATTTCTTTAAAAATTAAACACAAATAAATGAAATGAAACGTTAATTAACATAATTTAGTAGTTAATGTATTATAGAAACCAAAAACTATACAAGAAGAATATAAATAATTGTTGCATATTAACTACTTCCAAATAAATTAATCGGGAACGGAAGAGTAAACAAAGCACTAAGCCAATATATATATATATATATATATATATATATATATATATATATATATTATGTTAACTTAGAATCGAGATATTTGAGATAAGAGATGAGGTAGACTTTTTTCAATGATCGGTAAATGTTAGTTTTGTTAGTTGTTAGTAGTTAGTTCACCAATTACCCACACACTCCATGATAAAAATTAATATTTATTAAATATAATTTATACACCCAATAATATATTTTTAGAAGAATAATTATACATTACTAAATAAAATAAAAATCTTGGTGGCAGCATAGTGAAAATATTCAATTGCCCGATTATCCAATTGAAAGAGTCAAAATCTGAAGACTCGCGTGGTTTATAAATTAAGTGAGATATTTTTGTAAAAATTAAGTGAGATGTATATTCTTGGTTTTTATTTACATCGGTCAATTCCGACTTAATTAAATATATATTTTTGAATGGCAAAAACTTGTATGAGACCGTCTCATGCATGAGACCAAATCACTTTTTAATAAATTGTTATCACTTTTTAAAAAAGTGATACAAATTAGTATAAAAGTGATAACAAATTAAAAAGTGATAACAATTTATGAAAAGTGATAACAATTTATGAAAAAGTGATAACAAATTATGAAAAAGTGATAATAATTTATTAAAAAGTGACCCCGTCTCATGTTCGTCTCATACATGAGACGGTCTCACACAAGAGTGCCCCTTTTTGAATTATATAAATAAATTAAAATCAACAATTATTTTTTTCTTTTTTAAAATTAAATTTGTAATTCAACAGATATGTTTCCTCTCCCTCTCCTATATATGCATAGGCATAAGCTGCATTTTTCTCTCATCTTAAATATACTATTTCTCTTGATTTCTCCATTAATTAATTCTCTCTTCCTTTCTGCAAATATGTTCGCGTTCGGCTTTTACATTCAAGGACGGTTTCCAATGAAGTAAACATATTTTTTCGATTATTGCTTTTCTTACTCTTCCGATTATCATCAACTCTTTTAACTTATTGATCGGAGTAATTTCTAGTGATAAGAATTTTCGACCAAATTTATCGAACCCACGAGACTAGGAGGATAATGAAGCCATCAAGACAAGAAAAACACTAAAAGACATCGGTTAAAAACGTAGCCACCGTTGTAAAAGTGGGCGCCGAAAGACAACGATTAAAAACCATTGTCTTTTCTCTTCTTTTACAACGGTTACAGACGTTGTCTTTACTTCAAAAAATTGTTGTAGTAAGCAACAAAATTATCTAATTCCGCTGATAGACAACGGTTAAAAACCGTTGTCTTTCCATATAATATACAACGCTTTATAACCGTTGTCTTTACCTAAAAACCGTTGTGTATTCCAACAAAACATTGATAGACAACGGTTGTGAACCATTGTCTTTATGAAGAATATACAACACTATAACCGTTGTCTTTACCCAAAAAATCGTTGTTTATTCCAACAAAATGTTGAAAGACAACACAAAATAGACAATGGTTTATAACCGTTGTCTTTACCCAAAACCGTTGTTAAAATGTTGATAGACAACGGTTGAGAACCGATGTTGTTATAATTGTATTACAACGTTTTGGAACCGTTGTCTTTCTATACTCACATGTATATACAACGGTTTAGAATCGTTGTTGTTTCTATTTTATTACAATGTTTTTTACCCGTTGTCTTTTTATTAAATAAGCGTTGTCTTTTTATTAAATAAGCGTTGCATTAACTTCATTATAGACAACAGCTTTGGAACGTTGTCTTTTTAAATTTTTTATTTATTTCCTAATAAAACTTATTATTAATTATATCAATAGCAAAATAAAAAATTCAAAATAAATCCATAAACATTCAACTATCATTTCACAACAAGTTTACAAAAATATTATTCCCATTCAACTACAACCAACAATAATTTCATAAAATTCTAATACCACAAACAAATCATTACAATAATTTTTGAATATCATTGACAAAAATTTGTCTACTATTTACCAACATTCATGCAAAAATAGACATACTAGCGATTCTTCCACCAACATTTGTGCACCATCTCTCTCAACACTATATTACAAAAAAAAAAAAAAAAAGCGTAAGTAACAAATAAAATCACACACGTATAATCCAAGAATGGAAAAATAATTAGAAAAATAAGTAAACAAACCTCGATCTATTCATACATATGTTCCGTAATGCATTCAGCCCATTCAATCCTCATTTGATTGATTTCGTCTACGGAGTAAGCGTTTTCTTAAACTATGAAATATAAATGAATTATGAATCAATATAAATAAAAAATGATTGTAAATAAGTTATTATCACTACTTTGTTATAAAATGAAAGAAACGGGTTATAAAATGAAAACTGACCTCTTTAGGAATCGGCTGCAAAGTTTCACTAATATATCCTACCTGAGGTGGTATTAAAGCTCTTCGCTTTCCTGAAAGTATTTCAATCGATTTTATGCAATCAGTATACTCTCTATAGAAGAAAGTTTCATGAAATGTAATTAAAAACTTTTAGTGAACCCTAAGTATAGGAAGAAAAACTTGAACCAACCTCCAACCTTCATGCCAATCAAAACTTCCTTGAGACATTTAATTATCTGTGATTCATGTTTGATTTCTCTTAGCAAATATACTAGATTCATGTTTGTATAATAGATTCAACTATAAGAATAAAAGGTGATGATGGTATGTCATACTTGGAGGCCTACTAGGAGGTTCAGGAGCAATACGGAATTTCTTGTAATTTTGAAGTATTTCACAAATCTCAGCAGGACGCAGCCCGTGTTGTGCTTCTGAAAGTATCTGCTCAATATCTGCACAGAAATTAGAACTCACTCCATGGACTTAGAAGTATGAGTTGTAAGTTATCCTTATGATAGAAAATACTAAGAGAAAAAGAAAGAAAAGTTAACTTGTGTATGCTTAGAAGAAAAGAAACATATATAAGTGGCCAAGTAAAATGTTACTAATACAAAAGAACACACGAGCACATTAAACTATAAGGCATTGCTCCCCTACTCATTAAAGAGAGAAAGAAAGAGAAATCTCACACTGCAGTCAAATGAGTAATTATGCAGTGTATACTCCCACTAGTTATCATTATTGGTTACTAAAAGTGTAAATATTACACAAGCACATTAAACTAAGTACAAGTATAATTTAAGCTTACTCTTCAAGCATCCAGTAGCTACGCCTTTGAAAATTCTCATTATCTTCCCCATGAGCATAGTAGCAATGCAGCAGATCAATGCTTCCAGAGTGAAAAGAGATCTAAGAGAAGTTAAATAAATATAGTTTCCATGATTAGCCAAAAACAGGTGAGGCAAAGTAAGAGAGGAGCTAGCTAGAGTAGGTCATACGTGCTTTAATTTTGTTTCTGCTTCACAATGACGCCTACATTTGCATGCTTTAACTAACTTTTTGGTATTCTTTCTTTTCTGCATCTTAAAGTAAAACATGCCCTGATTAATTTCCAATTACATTAAGAATTTGATTCTTTTTCAGCTAAAGTATGCCATAATCAAGAGGAGATAAAAGAGTACCCCATTGGTAAAACATGCCCTGATTAATTTCCAATAGGCCAAAATCACACTTGGTAAAGTGCATATATGGAAATTTATTTAATCTTGGAAATTAGAATAATCAAGAGGAGATAAAAGAGTACCCCATTGTGACAATTTCCAATGAATTAAGCAAAGGCAAAATATTGTGCTGACATAAGTAGGAACACCTCAGTTCATCTATTTTAAATTTATAAGACTTTTTCTTTCCTTTTCTTAAACTATAACTGTTATACATAAATAATTGCAATGCTGATAGTACTAGAGCCATATGAACAACCATAATGTCCCCTTAACATCCCAGACACTTGTAAACACAAATTGTCTCCTCAAAAGAACCCTTTGTGATTTATTTACAAGGAAACGGGAAATACAAAATATTAAATAGAAAACATATACAAAAATTATCAGTTTCTGCCAAATTAGCAAGAGAGAATGATATTCAAGACTAAAACCATAAACCCTACACGATTAGCTATACATGGTGACATCACTGTGTAATAAATATGAAGATTTGCAGTAAAATATTTGAACTACAAAGCAGTAAGAGAAGCAAAAAGGACCTTCTTTGTCCCAAATATATCGTCTTCATCGTCGTCAAGATCTCCAAAGCTTCTCATATTACCTAATAAACAACCACATCCTCAAAATCATAATTACATAAAACAGATACAGTTACAAAGATTATTAAACTAAATTAAGTCGATTAACTAAGAAAACCTGAACGCCTTGCAGCATTTTCCCCGCAAAATCGCCTCCAAAATCATCTTCCTGTACATCGAAGAATTATGCCAAAAAAATAAAGCTGTAAAAAAGAGGAGAAGCCACAATATATGGACTGCAATTACAGAAAGCGGTGGATGTATGAAAGCTTACGTCATCAACCAATAGAGGAGACCGCCGAGACAACGGCAGTGCTAGGGCGTTCAAAACAAGATGTCAGCGGTCAACGGAAAATCAATCAGCGTGGAGCGAGAGTTAGGGCACGAGACGACAGCCAGCGACGCTACAACAGCGATTGACGGAGAAATCGTCAGCGAGGAAGAGAGCTAGGGCGCAGCGTGTTTTTTTCCCAAATTCAATTTTTTGAAATGTTTCAATTTTTTTAAGTGTTGTTTTAATTTAATAAAAATATTATTTGAATACTTAAAATCTATTCAAAATATAGCGTATAATTTATTATTTTTTCAAGTGTATTAAAAGTATTGATTTTATTTAATAAAAGTGTTCATTCAAATAGTTAAAAGTGCTATTAGATTTTTTTTTTTAAGTATATTAAAAGTGTTGATTTTATTTAATAAATGCATTATTCAAGTATATAAAAGTGTTATTTGATTTTTTTTTCTAAATATATTAAAAGTGTGGGTTAAATTTAATAAAAGCACTATTCATATCTTTAAAAGTGTTATTTGATTTTTTTCTAAGTGTATTAAAAGTATTGATTAAATTTAATAAAGGTGTAATTGAAATAGTAAAAAGTGTTATTTGATTTTTTATTTTATGTATTAAAACTGTTCATTTAATTTAATAAAGGTATTATTCAAGTATTTAAAAGTGTTATATAATTTTTTTAAATGTATTAAAAGTGTTGAATAAAAGTATTATTCAAATAGTTACATTTGATTTTTTTAAAAAATTATATTAAAAGTGTTTATTTAATTTAATAAAAGTGTTATTCAAATAGTTCAATTTTATTTTCTAAATTTATTAAAGTACTAATTTAATTTAATAAAAGAGTTGTTAAAATAATATAAAAAATTCTAAGTGCATTAAAAGTGCTAACTTAAATTAATAATTAAAAGTGTTATTTAAAAGAGTTAGAAGTGCTAGTTTAAAATGTAAATTTAAAAGTGCTAATCAAATACATAAAAGTGCTAATTTAAAATGTAAATATAAAAGCATTAATCCAAATATATAAAAGTGTTATTCAAATACACAAAAGTGCTAATGTAAAAGATTTGAAAGTAAGAACATTTAGACAACGGTCAATAAACGTTGTCTTTAGTCTAATTTTGGCAACAAGAAACTACAACGGTTCCTAACCGTTGTCTATCAAGCATAAGTTTGGATCTACAACGGTTGGTCTAACCGTTGTATTTCAGCGCTTTTTTTGCAACAAGAAACTACAACGGTTGTAAACCGTTGTCTTTCAGCGCAAAAATATGGATCTACAACGGTTGCGATAACCGTTGTCTTTCAGCGTTTTCTTTCTGTTTAACAACGCATAACTACAACGGTTGGCTAAAACTGTTGTCTATCAGCAAAAAACTAAGCTGAAAGACAACGATTCTACTTTAGACAACATATTTTTACTTTAGACAACGATTTTTTTAAAACCGTTGTCTTTCAAGCGTTGTGTAAGCTCATTTTTCTTGTAGTGAAAGGGATCATAGGGATAACCAACAAATAATTCAAATAAAACCGTACTTGATAAGCCTAGGTTCTAAATGATCGATTAAACACGTAGGAACGCAAGAGACGGCACTCTCACCCCCTCACTAATTACAAGTAAACAACAAGTAATCAATGTGCCTTAATGAGGTTCTAATTAATCAACCAAGTATCCTTGTGTTAACCAAATATCTATTTCAATCATAAAAGTATACCTAACACCTATGCATCAATTCAATAAACCAAGAATCCTTGAATTAATTAAACCAATAAACACAAGATCAAGGCAAACTTAAGCAATCAAATCATACAAAACATCATTAAGACAAGTAATCACCTCAACAAATGAACACCCAATCACCAATTCACCAAAATCAACTCATCGAACTTTTGATCACTTCACAGCTACCTCTCCTCCTAGAATGGATCTTGCTCACCAAATTGTTGTCAAGCTCGATTCTTTGCTCATTTTTCACCCTTTTCCTAGAAATGAGTCAACACTTGCATTAAAGTATTAGTTCCACAAAATTAAGCCCATTAACTTAAGATTTGCAACCAGATACGATATAAAATGATCATCAAATATCATGCAAGAATGAACCCAATCAACTCCCCCAAACTAAGAGATTTGCTTGTCCCCAAGCAATAAGACAACTAAGCACATTTGGGTGAATTCATTGCAATCACGTTCAACGAGCAAAAGAATGAAATGGGATGATCAAACTCCTTCAATGAAAACAGGTTTCAATGCAACAATCAACTAATCACTCAAGAATTATCATGTTTAGACGAATGCAATCTCGAATGCTCAACTCAATGCTCCTCCCAACGAGTGTTTCACTCACTCTCAAGTGTATAAAGGCATGATAAGCACTCAATCATCAATCCACAAAAATGAACACCATAAGCTTGCCAATAGACTCAATCTCAATTATTTATTTTATGCTTCAAACATGAATCAAAGAGGACTTTTTCAAAGGTTGTAATGTAGGTTCTTTGGAGAAGGGTAGGTGAATTTTAGGACAAGTAACTCATTAATTAGTAGAGCGGATGAAAGTTGACTAAACAATTCAATGCATTTTCAAATACAATTCACCACAAACTCTTTTGAGACTTTCTTGCATTTTCAAGCTCAAAATTGAATTTTTCTTTCTTCACATTCATTTTCCATTTTTTTCGCAATTCAATTTTTTTTTTTCAACCCTTCTTTTTTTGTCATCAACTTAGCAAATCAAACCACCACACTTTTCTTTTCACTTACCATTCTTTTGTCAACAATTCATGCTCCACTAATTATAGGGACAAAAAGGCTCATAAGGATAGACAAAATGGCTTTCATTTCACAAACTTACCAAAGAATAAGGATTTTAGGCACAAATTGGCTTACTAGGGAAATTAGTGTTTTGGTGGGGTCAAATTTGGCTAATTTGCTTTCAAATCAAACAAGGTCTCTTATCATTTCCACATAATCCACACAAAACTCAATTTGAACAAGTCTCTAGGCAAATTCTAGCATGCAAATTCATGAACGATGCACTCACCAAGGAATTAAACCGCATAACGTGTACGATTTAAAAAGCACAAAAGCTCACGAGTTCAAAATGAACAAAGAGTATTGCATTCTTGTCTACACTCATCATTACAAGTCAATCAATCATGATAGCATTATGTTACACATCCACCTATTAACACATCCAAAGTCTAATGAATCCACCAATCAATCACATGAGCTCATGATCGTAACCTCAACAAATACCTCCATTCACAACAATACTCATCACAATCAATTTTTCAAAAATTTTCTCATAAAAATGAGAGGCCAATTGGCACAAACAAAAGATTGCACAACTATCCTACCCCCAAACTTTTTCATTGCCATGCAATTAAAAATTTGGTAAGATAAATAGGGCAATTTTGTTTGTACACAACTACCTTCAGAAAATCCACCAATCATCTCAACAAACAAAAGCATCACATCGAATTAACCACGAGTAAAGTTAACATCCAAAACATCCAACGAATAAAAATTAATACAATCCCCAAATGACATGAATAACAAGGAGTTCAGAATCAAAAGGAACAAGAGATAAGAGTCTTGATACCACCCCTAATCGATTCATTGTGGAGGGTATAACTCGGAAAATGCCCTTGAGCCACGTGCCACTCGTACATTGCTCATTTGCATCATAAGCTGTTCATCATGAGCAGCCTTGTTTGCCGCTTCCATCTCCATCATCCGGCTCTCCATCGCCAATCGTCTCTCCTCCATGCTGCTCATTCGAGTGCCAAGCCCCTCTTGCCTTTCTTCCAAGCTTCGCATACGGACATTCATAGATTGCATGCACGAAGTTAAGTGTTGCATTTCCGTTCTCCTCACGTATGTGTCTTTGGAGAGGTTGAACTCGTTGTGGTGCTTGTGTCTCCATCTCTTACTGCATCTCATTAGCTTCTTCATGGACTTGGGCACGGCTAGATTCTCCTATATCACTTCTTGGTCTCTTCTCCCGTCCTTCTCGTTTCGCCATGCATAAAGACACGTACACACTCTTCATGAGCTCGAGAGTTCATCCGTCAATTTACTCTGTTTGTCACGGTGATGAGAGATGGGTTGTTCATAGGGAACTTCACTCCATCATGCATGCAAATACAGATTGTGTCCTCTATCTTCTCAATGACACCCATTCTCGCCAACGTCTTGCTATCCAATCTATTCCCCCGTCTAATGGCTTCTCATCCGAGCTAGGCTCCCAATTGTCTCCCTCGGCTATGTTGACTACCAATCCACCAATTGAGCAATTCTTCACCTTGTCTTGTCTTCCCAATCTGCCCAATCAAGTAGATCCCAAAATTCAAAGGGATACGGTTAGCCATGCAAAGTACAAGATATATAGCTCTTCGTTGTGCACCGATCCACATTCGTGTCTAGCAAACAATGTGTTTGCTAGAATCCGATGTGCTAGCCGGAAAACGGGGTTCAAGATATTGGACGCTTTAGAGCGTGCCACATCAAACACGCATCTCTCGTCGCGAACTCGTTCGAAATGCTATCCCACATCGCATTTTTGTCGAAATCTTCCATTGCTTGATAATAGTAGATGGGGACATTTTGTCGAGTCTCAAAGATGATGTTGAGCTGCTCTCTACGCAATATTTTGTTAGCATTCCCTCTTCAATTTGATTTTGTATGGAATGTCCTTTTTGTCCGTGTACACCTCCAAAGTGCTTAGAATTTCTAGCACCGGTGCCAAGTAAGTTTCACTTCGGACCTCGAGAAAATCTTTCCATCCTATATTGTCGAAGAGTTGCTCCACTTCTTCCTTGATTCCCATCTTTCTGGCCACCACCGGATTATAGTATCGGGTGGGCCTCATCTTTGTCTTCACCAACTTCACAAACTTTTCAGCAAACTCATCCCTCTGTGGGCCAAATACAATTCCATAGTCCGATGGTTTTTTTCCACACAAGGCTTGGCACCGAGCATTCATTTCCTCCTCGCTGAATTTTTGCTCGATTATGAGAAGTCGATGCTCTTTTACTCATTTTCTGCAAAAATCATTCATTCCATGAGTAAAGCATATGCAATTTCTTACACCAATTTCAAAATTTCCATTCACAACTCTTGTCACTTCAATTTCAATCCTATCCTAGCACAATTTGCAATTAAACTTAAATAATCACAAGCAAACATGAGTCTCTTATAAGTTTAAATCATGCTCAAGGATTTTTAACAATCTAAGCAACACTCATCTCTATTCATTCACACAACAATCAACTTTTTCAACAATTTCCCCCTTAGCCAAGTCAACTTCACAAAAATATATCAAGAGAAATTTTGAAATTGACCTAGCATTTGAGTAACCCATGACATATATGAATTAACAAACTCAACTACATGAAGAAAATTGCATCAAAGCATCAACAACACCTCTTACCTAGAAATTTCGAATTAAAGAGGCATTACAATGCAAGTTTCAATTTCTTTCAAAATTTCAACAAATTGGCACAAAATTGACAAGGAATTGGGATGCCCATAACATATAAACATTATTCAACATCAATTCTAGGCTATTTCATCACATTCATCATCAACTACACAAAATCCCCAATTTTTCAATAAGAACCCTAAGTAGAGAATGCCTTAATTAATCCTAGAGAATGAGAGAAAGAGTAGTGAATGAGGAATAGAAGCACATACCTTGAGGTTTTGAGAGTGAAACGGCTGTGTGGAATGACCGAGTGAAGTGGCCGATAATTTCAAAGAGAAAAATGTGAGAGAACGCGTGAGTGTTGTTGCGTGAGTTTGTGTGTAATCTTTTGTTTGAGTGTGTGAAAGTGTGTGAATAATGCTGAAATGGGGGTTTAAAAATAAGGGGAAGGGGTTAAAATGCAATAAGAGAAAGAAGAAGGGCCGAAAATTTAAAAATCTTACCCGAGACGCGCGACTTCGGCCGGACCATTTTTCCACACGGTCGAGTCGTATGGCTCTTGGTCGAGTGACAATCTTTCCGGTTCCATGCGACTCGGCCAGACCTTCTTCCACTCGGCCGAGTCGCCTATGCTCTGGTCCGGTGGGATTCTTTCTGTCATTATTCAACTCGGCCATCACTTCTCTCACTCGGCCGAGTCACTTGGGCCATGGTCCGGTGAGATTTATTCTGAACTGCCAACTCGACCTCCTCGGTCCCCACTCGGCCGAGTCATACTACTCATGGCTGAGTGGAATCTCTTCTGACATTCTTACTCGACCAAGTGATCCCCTACTCGGCCGAGTCATAGTTCAACTCGAACTCGTCCCTGTTTTCTCACAAATACACCATTTTTCTCAAATAATCAAACCTTTTTAGCCTTAAACAAATAAGCATCATACCCCAACTCAACAAGACACCAAAATTAAAACACAACACACCAATAGAACATTTTAGTGCAACACGAAATGAAAAACGAACACACACCCCCAAACTTTTTTATTGCCGTGCAATTAAAAGTTTGGAACGCGAAGTGTTTCAAATAGAGTGTGCACTAAATAGCTAATAAGCCCAAAACAACAACAACAACAACAAGAGCTCAATCACAAGCATAAAAATCCATCAAGAATTACAATTCAAGGCATGAATATAACCCGACAAGGGTGTGCGCGGTGCAATGTCAACATGCTCAACAAATAAAATCCCCCAAACTTAGACATTGCAAGCAAGTCTAAGTTCGAGCCGGGGTTCCTTACCAAAAATTTATCTATATTGCACCTCTTGCACCCTTCTTTTCTTTTCACATCCCACAATGTCTCCTTGAATCTCGTAAATTTCCACACTCTTATTAGCACAAATCATCACCTAGCACAACCAAAACACACTTATTGAAAGAAAAAACGAACACAAAACAAAGAAAGCGATAAAAGGATGGGTTGCCTCCCATCTAGCGCTAGGTTTAACGTCCTATGCCGAACGGAGCGTGAGTTGCTCAACTTTCCTCCGAAAATTGCTCGTCCACAAGGCCAATTTGAAAGGGTACAAGATAGTGCTTGATTCTATGACCGTTAACAACAAACTTATCACCTCTCTCATTTATCAATTCAACGTGGCCATTAGGAAATGCTTGAACAACCACAAACGGACCACTCCATCTGGTTCCCGAGAAGAGCTTCAATCGAGAATTGAATAAAAGCACTTTATCACCTTCCTTAAACTCCTTTCTCTTTATCCTTTGGTCATGCCATTTTTTTGTCATCTCTTTAAGCAATTTAGCATTTTCATAAGCATTCTCCCTAAATTCTGAAGCTCTTGGAGTTGCAAAATCCTCTTCTCACCACACAAATCACTATCCAAATTCACCTTCCGAGTAGCCCAATACGCCTTATGCTCCAACTCCACCGGTAAATGACATGCCTTTCCAAACACTAATTTATAAGGAGACATCCCAATAGGAGTTTTGAATGTCCGTACGGTAAGCCCACAACGCGTCATTCAACTTCTTAGACCAATCCTTCCTTGAAGTACTCACCGTTCTCTCCAAGATCTTTTAATTTGGCGATTAGACACTTCGGCTAGTCCGTTTGTTTGAGGATGGTAAGGTGTGGAGACCTTGTGTGACACTCCATAACTAGTTAAGACATTAGCCAACAATTTGTTCACGAAGTGGCTACCCCCATCACTCACCAACGCTCTTGGCACCCCAAATCTTGCAAAAATGTTCCCGGCAACGGCGCCATTTTGATCGTAGTATTTTAGTGATAAGAAATTTGCGACCAAATATATCGAACCTAAGGGACTAGGAATGAAGTGAAGCCATGAAATACCACGTTTTAGAGAATTATAGCGGCTAGTCAAGATTGCAAAATTGAAGCAACAAAATAACAACACAAATCCAACAAGAAATTAACCAAACACTAAGCAAGAGTACCAAGGATGAGATAGTAGTGCTCGGGTGCAAATCACCAAAAACTTCGTCAATTTCGGATCATCAACAATCAAATGTTCATTCAAAAGGGATCATAGGGATAACCAACAAATAATTCAAATAAAACCGTACTTGATAAGCCTAGGTTCTAAATGATCGATTAAACGCGTAGGAACGCAAGAGACGACACTCTCACCCCCTCACTAATGACAAGTAAACAACAAGTAATTAATGTGCCTTAATGAGGTTCTAATTAATCAACCAAGTATCCTTGTGTTAACCAAATATCCATTTCAATCACAAAAGTATACCTAATACCTATGCATCAATTCAATAAACCAAGTATCCTTGAATTAATTAAACCAATAAACACAAGATCAAGGCAAACTTAAGCAATCAAATCATACAAAGCATCATTAAGACAAGTAATCACCTCAACAAATGAACACCCAATCACCAATTCACCAAAATCAACTCATCTAGGGGTCATTACACCCAAGCACATAAGAAATTTAGCGAATCATGGCTAATTGAAAGAAACCCATGAACAATAAGTAAATAGAAAACATGAACAAGCTGGAATTAATTAACAAAACTGAAGATAAATGGTAGAAGTCACCTTGAAGGAGTCTAATACAACTTGTATGCTCAATTCTATCAGCTATAACTCTTGGGAAATTCAAATCCTTCCAAATGCTAAGAACACCTATCACTATGTGTAAATGTGTGCAGAGAGTAATTCTAAACTAAATCCCTATGAAATGTGCTAAGTGCGGAAAAAAACCCTTCCATCACCTGAATTGGGGGTATTTATAGTGGGGGCAAAGTTACAAATTCTATTTTGCAATTAAGGGCCTCGAAAATGACACAATTATACTCAAAATCGCGCAAGAGTGGTCCCACTCGGCCAAGAGGAGTTTCACTCGGCCGAGTGGTCAAGTTGCTGGTCGAGTGGCATTTCGTCGGCAAAATGTGACTCGGGCATTTTCACCCCACTCGGCCGAGTCACCATGCTCATGGCCGAGTGGAATTTCTTCTCGGAATGGGGTGACTCGGCCACTACCGCCTTCACTCGGCCAAGTCACCTTTGCTATGGTCGAGTGAAATTTCTTCTGGCTTGCCAACTCGGGCATATATGTCTTAACTCGGCCGAGTCGTATAGGCCGTGGTCGAGTGGGCATCTTTCAAGAACAACTTGACACGGGCATCTTCATTTCACTCGCCAAGTGACTTCAATTCCTCTCGTTCTTGACTTTTGACCCTTCTCCAAGATTTTTCACTTCATCAAAACTTGTGCATCGAACTTTTGATCACTTCACGCCTACCTCTCCTCCTAGAATGGATCTTGCTCACCAAATTGTTGTCAAGCTCGATTCTTTGCTCGTTTTCACCCTTTTCCTAGAAATGAGTCAACACTTGCATTAAAGTATTAGTTCCACAAAATTAAGCCCATTAACTTAAGATTTGCAATGAAATACACCAGATACGATATAAAATGATCATCAAATATCATGCAAGAATGAACCCAATCAATAACATATACACTTAACAATCTTCAATTCCGGACCTACGAGCGTCGATCAATAAACTAATTATAATTCTATAATCTACGAGTGGATACGAGCATTTTCACTACAAATAAATTGTGAAATACCGACGGACCAAATTTCGTCACAAATACCGATAAAATACGACAAAATATCGCCGGAATTTCAAATTTGATTTACCTACGAAATTTTGCATTTTTATAAACAAGATTTTCCGACAAATATTTGTCGGTAATTACCGACGGATAGGTTCGCCGGTAATTAGCAATGGAATACCGACAAATATCCATCGGTATTTACCGACAAATTAATTTTTCATTGGTATTTTGTGACGAGAAAAATACCGATTTAATGACCAATTTTACAGACGGAAATCATCAAGAAGCCCGTCGGTAAATGACTATTTTTTTGTAGTGTTTGATATATAATACCACAATTAACGAGGATTGAATACTTACCAAAATGTTTGAGATCTCTCTCTTTCTCTTTTTCCCTTCTCTCTCTTCCCTCTCCCTTCTCTTTCTTTCTCCCTTCTCTCTCCTTCTCTTTTTCTCCTTCTCTCTTTTTCTCTTTCCTACTTGTATTCTTCCTTTTCTTAACGTAAATGGCGGCTAAGCAACTTAGTTAACTTAGGAGGTAAGTTACTTTTTATTTTATTATTATTATTATTATAAAACTTATATTATACATATATTATCTTATATTTTATATAATAATACATTATACCATAATATACTTAACTAAGTATTTCTATTTTAATTAAACATATCAAGTTCTAATACTCAGTTTATTAAAATCAATTACATACATATCTTAATAATTCACCTAGTGATTTTAGGATATTATAATTGTTGTCAAAATTATCACTGTAAAAAATCTTTCGTCGTTATTCTCCATGTATGGCTATCTAGAAAGAGGGAAATGTTTTTTATTTTGTGGGATCGCCTTACGTTTTAAGGATCTGATCTAATCTATGGGTGATGCTTTCTAGATCTGATTTCATAACTCATTAGAAATAATAATGCATAAATTTTTTACATTATTTTAAAATTTTGCAGATTTTTCATCCATTTACTACTGTTGAAACCAAAAATGTCAATAAAAGAATTATTTCTAATTATAGGTACCAAAAGTGAAATAAAAAAATCTCTTGCAACAACTCCTATAGTATTAAACATTAAATTGTTATCCATATTTATTTTCATTTTAGAGTGGTTTTATAATTTAAAATAAAATATGTTTAATTAATATTTTTTTATTTACAAATTTTAATTTTCAGGGTTCATATAATTTAATATTTAGTTTAAAATAATTAAACAGATTTAATATATTGTCTAATAATTTCAAAATTTATTTAAATCGTTTAATATACATAAACAAATTAAAAATAAAAACTATTTTTCAAGCATATCACCATAAGTGAAATGAATAAATTTCTTTAGGTGATCGTGTTTTGCAATTAACCCTCGAGAAGAAAAAAAAATATAAACTGTTGTAGGTATGTCTCATACCCAATGCTTCTCAATAAAACAACTTTTTTTTTTTTCCTGACAAAAATAAATAAAAAATTAACCCTCGAGAGGGAGAATACAAATAGAGAATTGTGATTGTTATTTAATTAATTTATTTTCCCTATATATTTTCCAACCGTGGAAATCATAGTCTGACTCTCGATCTAAAGTGAAATTCAACAATCACATAATAATGTTAACTTAAGTTTAAGTAGAAAACAAGAACCGAGAAAAAATTAAGAATCACAAAATAGAAATATATATTTTTGAAATTTTTGAGGTTTATACAACGTACAACAACAACAACAATACAATAGATAACTTCAACACATTTTAAACAGACACAACGAGAATAAGGTGAAGGTGAACTTCTTAACGATGGATATTGAAATTAGTCTCAAGTCCTTCCATAGCATCCTCTAAGCATATCACATCTACCTTCTCCTCTAGAGTAATCATTATTAGGAATGTTTCCATCTGCATATGTATAAAAAAATCGTTAAATTATTACATAAGCACTACCATTATATTTAAATGAAGTTATCGGTTTAGAATTTCCCTAACTAATATAAATTTAAATGAAAATAATTATAAATAAATCATAACTATTCGTAGAAGTGATGAAACCGATAAAATTATGCTTGTTTTGGGATAGAATGTTACTTCTCGCTTGTTTTAGTTTAAGATTAAAAATTTGGACTTTAATCGATGTTCTTTTTTTTTATTTTTTTGCTCAAAATAGTCTCAACCGTTATTTTTAGGTCCAAAACTGTAATTTTATCTCAATCCCTTGAAACCAAAATCGCAATTTATCATTTTAATTTATAGGATCAAAACTGTAATTTTTTTATAACAAAAATTGTTGAAAAAAACTGCAGGTTCATAAATTAATGTATATATAAAAAAATACCATTATGCAGACCTCATTCTCTTGACGCCTAAAATATAGTTTACCTATTACAGTCCTGGTGTGATTTGATTTCCTTTTAATTGCATCTCTCTCGGTATTACAAATTTACCTTGCACTTATTACTCAATTAATGTACCTACACAGTGTTATGATAACTCTAGATAAGCCATGAATCACGTTTATGGTGGGCCATTGTTTGGTTTTAAATTAAGGCTCAGGTTATATGCACACACTTTTTTATTAAGATCACCCACCTAAAATAAATTAAAATTAAAATACATTTCAAATGACCGAAATGCCCATAATACCTTATTGTGGCACATTGATGCACCCACTTTCACATTTTGGTGGAAGGAACCACCGGTGAAGGAACCGTTTGGTGGGTGATCTTCCAACGTCCATTGTTCGTCAAACGCTCGACGTATATTCAACAATGGTCTTCCAACATCGTCCTCCACGTGTTTATATAAGTTTTATTACTTATTTATTAATTTTTTTCATATGTACAATTAGGATTTTTTAAAGAGATTTATATTATGTTTGTGTGTTATTGTTGTTCTTTATATTAATATTGTTGTTGTTGGGTTATTTTGGGTGCTAATGAACGTAAATGTGATGATAAATATGTTGTAGAAGGTATTCGCGCGTTTTTGTTTCCAAAATTTTCGACTGATTTTTGAAATTTTACCCAATTTTCTAACAAACATCCGAAAATTGTGCAATATTTTGGTTTTTTCCTGAAAATTGTGCAATATTTCAGTTTTTATTTCGAAAATTGTGCAATATTTCGGTTTTTTTCGAAAAATATGCAATATTTCAACATATTTTTCCGAAAATTGGAGACGTTTTTTCGATTTTTTCTTTTAGAAATTTATGCATAGATCTTATAAAAGGGCCTAATAAAAGGGTTATAAAGAAAATGTCGTAAATCTTAATAGATTAGGAAAAGTAAAAAGGTGAATGATCTTTTGTATGATTTTTCGTTGTAGTGCAAAATATTTTTTTCGGCGTCCGATTTTGGAAAATCTTTCCGAAAATCAACAATAATTTTGGGAAAGTGTATCGAAATATTTACTCCGAAAATTTTCTTTTGACAATATTTTTTCCGTAATCCTACATTCGACAACTTCGATCAATAACCAAATTCAACAAATTACATTCTCGATACAAGTTCAACAAAATAGTTTAATAATTCATAACCAAATAAAGCACAATTACTAATTCAGAAACTTCATACAAATTAAAACAACTACTTCATCTTCTAGGAAAACATAAACTTAAACATAAGTTATTTGAACTTCTTATACAACCAGATGAAAATAGTTCACGAGAACCCTCTTTGTTTACTTGCTCTCCCTAATCACCTCCTAAATCATCTCCCGAATCCGAACCTTCATCCTCTACTTCATCCTCTCCCGATCCTTCTTCATCATGTTCAACATTCGTGGTATCATTTTGTTCTTGTGGTTTTGGTTGTTGTGGTTCATTCACTGCTCTGTTTACTGTTAGAGGCGAGGTCGCCTCCTGTCACCTTTCACCGAAAAACACAAAAAGATTATGTTTAAAAAATGACAAATAACCGAAAATATTGCATCAGAAATTAGAAAGTAGGGGATATGAGACATACTATCACAATTATGCATATAATGATCATAAAGACAAATATGAGAAAAATTGATTGATTAATCATTTAAATACTCAATCACTTAATTAACTAATTATTTCATCAAAAAGATTTTATCAAAAACAAAAATATAGTTTCTAGGAATTCGGCCAAAATGGAGAAAATAGTTAAGCACACATCAAAATAAGCTGCAGGTTTCCCTCAATTATACAATTTTTACTGTCCTTCATATCCAATCAAAGCATAATTTAATTATTTAGGTAATTTCTACACTAGCTAAAGTAACGAACATTAACTATCTCAATAGGAATTGCACATTGCCCATCTTTGATTTTTGTTCAAGGAGAGAAGCATTCTGCCCGGAATGAATGCATGTATATACACATTATACAAAAACTACCCCATCTAACTTAAAAGGATGCCCGTGCCCACTGTCTGAAATTTCTCCTTTCTAATGCAATAAGTATGGAAAAGAAGAAAACAATAGTGATCAAGAAGTTGCTTGTAAAATGCTAAAATCCAGCCGCTAACATCTGATTGTGCAAAAACATATGACAATTTTATTACAGGAGTAAGATATATCATTTAAGAACATAAGGGTTGGTGTAATTGTTTAATTACGATGGACGACGTTCAATGCAAACTACCAGTTTTATTAACTTCCAAAAGGATCCATGCTCATGACTCACTATATTTGTTTTCCTTTTTCACAAATAAGTTTCTGATCATTATTTATTTCAACAATCATTTTGATTGTGGAGTTATCAAGTTTACTTTTTGTAAGAAGCTTAGATATATGACACAAGCTTATAGATGCTAAAATGCTTGTAAAAAAACACACAATACAGTTTCTAGGAATTCGGCCATCCAATTATCCAAAATTGATAAACAAATTTGACCATTTAACATACAAAAGCAGAAATCAGGTTTCCCAAAAAAGGGCAGAAAACAGGGTAAATTTTTGCATCACAAAGTCAAAATTGATAACATTTTCGAACATAAGCAGTCGAAAACTGAGCAAACTTTCGAATAAATCGATCAATTTTTCTGCTAATTTTCGAAAAAAACTGTAGAAATCTGAGAAAAAATTCAGCTGAAAATTTCGAACTTACACCCATATTATGGACAACCAGAATCGAACTAACACCCATATTAACAGTCGGGTTTTTCTCTCTAGCTAAAATCACCATAGCGTAATTAAACACATGTATTCTAACCCATCTTTCTCTCAAATTTTCAAACTAACTTAAAACATGTGGGTTTGTAAAAATCTATTTTTATGTATTAAACACATGATTTCTACCCAAAATTCCTAACATCAACACATGGGTTTCTGTTTCTCTCAAAAATTAGAACCTAATTACTAACCGGACAAATTTGTTCTTGTCATAGAAGTGGGCGGTGGCGCGATGGGGACGGTGGCACGACGGGGACGGTGGCGCGAGACTTCTTCTTCAGCGACAGACTTCTTCTTCAGCAGGTGGGTGTGCGATGTTTTTCAAGTGGAACACAAATGGAGGAAAACGTGAATAATAAAGGGTATTTTAGAGAGATATTGGGGAGTGTACTCAATAATTAGTGTGTGTTTTCATACTGTGGGTGATCTTAATAAAAAAGTGTGTGCAGATAACCTGGGCCTTAAATTAATTGATCATGAAATTGAATTGTTTGGGCCCACAATCAGCTAGCTCTCTATAGGAAAGAATCCTCGTATTAGACTTTAAATTAATATAACATGCAGGCCAAGATAATAATGTAATTTATTTGACCACTCATTTAATTGATGTGGTGGGCCATTTCAATTAATTGATATTGTATTCCTTTTCTTCTTTCCTTTGCAATTAAATTGCAAATTACAATCTTGCAATTGAACCCCTTCAAAATGGCCGTGCCATTGCTCAAGAAATGGGCTTCAACACTTTTTTTCTTTTCTTGAACTCAATTAATTCTTTTCATATTTTTTTGGACTCTTGATGTAGCGCCCCAAGTTCTCTTCCTTTTAAAATAATATCACTTTGGGGTGGCGCTACTAAAATACCATTTCAAACTCATTTCAGAGATACGATAATAAAATTATTATCTTTATAAACGGAAGCTATAACCAAATTAAAAATAATACCCCAAAGCAACCGTAAATCGGTGATACGTACTTGAGAAAGAAGAATTTAACAAACCTCGCTCACATGCGATAATTACACATCAAAAGAAAAAGGGCAAAATATGTTTTGTTACACGTTTAACTAGTATATTTATACTAGTCAAACAAAAGAACCATTATTTTTCACTCCAAGAAGCATAACTCATAATATATACAATAATTACACAACCGAACCAAAAGATACGTTGTTGCATCCTTATTGTCCCTCCACATCAAACTCAAGATCTCAGAATAATGGATATGAGGGGTGAGTGTTTCAAATACACCCAGTGGAATAATCTAAATGATTGCACTAATAAAATGTATATGCAAATAACACATAACATGAAAACATAACTCATGTGCACATTGTACGGGCCATTACCCGGCTTGAACATTGTACGGGTCATTACCCGGCTTGAACATAGTACGGGCCATTACCCGGCTTGAACATAGTACGGGCCATTACCCGGCTTGAACATAGTACGGGCCATTACAGCTTGAATATAATACACATAATACGGGTCATTACCCGGCTTAAACATAATACGGGCCATTACCGCTTGAACATAATTTCACAATTGTTGCATAATCATGACATATATCACTCACATATCACACCTTAACATAGCAATCACAACATGGAATGTTAAACTCAATTACGAGTGGAAATTATCCCACCCGATTAGATATGAGCACTGTTTTGGAGCGAATCGCTTTTATGCTTCGAGGTTCTTCTCGCCCCGAGCTTACCGAAGAGGGAAAAGAGAAGGAAAGTGATGATAAGAACGTCAAATAATTTCAAAGCTACATATAATAACTTTTACCTTATCTCGATAAATTATACTTTTACTAATCTTATTGGTTATCTTATAATATATATATATATATATATATATATTCTATTTAATACCTCTTACAAATATATTTGTATATAAATACACTTTATTAAACACTATAAAATATTTAAATTTTCTATTTCAATTAGAAAAATTATAAAATTATAATACTTAATTTATTAAAATTAATAACATGCATTAATAATTCATATAAGGATTTGGGTATTACACTTGATTCTCTTTCAAACCGACTTAATAAATAATAGGTACATATTTTACTTTAAATATTCTCATTTTCCTACAAATAAACAAAACAACACCTTTCTCGACAATTAATAACAATTAGTCAATTTAGTGATGGTAATTGAATGAAATCCTATCAAATTAAATAAATAAATCACATGAATTTTTAACAATTATCACATTAATCAAATGAAGTTCAAGATGATCTTCAAATGACCTTTGAATGTAAGTCCTCACCGACTAGCCTCGCTCACCTAGTCCGAAATTTTATCTAGTGAAACTTACTACTTCAGCTTGTTTTATACAATATCACCGGTCATCTTACTTTACATGAGCTTATCTAACCTATATATTTTAACTCATCAAAACTATTTCCCGATCTAAAAATTTCCCTTTTTAATGAAGTTAAAACTACAAGAAAGAAATGAACTGACAACCGGTGTTAGCGAGTTATTCAAGAAACAAAATAATTCAAGTTTAGCATTTTAGGCGCAAAAGCATACTTATCAACAAACGATTTCACACTAGAGCAACTACTCATATTTAAGAAAAATTTATACATTAAGGGTTCGCTTGGTTGGGAGTATTAGAAGTAGGTAACGAGAATGACTCATTAATCATTTCCATCGATAATGATTGGTAATATTTACAATTTGGAATTGATTTAAAAATAAAATAATCACTAATTTATTTTGATTACATAATCTCCCTTTTATAATCAATCATTTAACAATCATTCAGCTTTTCCTCCACTAAATTTTTTTCTCGCTCAAATATTTTTGTGCTCAACTTTCTTTCCAAAATTCATCAATGGGAATCAATTACTAGTCATTCCCATTACCTAATTCTAACACCCCAACCAAGCGGCCCCTAAGTCTTTTAAGAAAATATACTAAGGCATAAAATTTTATCATATTAATGAAATACTTATAATTTTTTTAAAAACTACAAGGTTTTATGAATAAAAAAATGAAGAACTTAACAAAACTTGAATAAGGCATAAGGCATAGTAAATCGATAAGTTCCAATACACATTTCATTCATTCATTTTCGTATAAATACATTTACAGATTAGCGAGATAAGATATAAAAAGATAAAAAAAAAAAAAAAAAAAAAGATCCTTATCTAATGGTCCATCTTTCCGCTTGTGGACACTCGCCAATAAAAATCCTCTTCTTCATCTCGCTTTAACTCCTCGGGATCTTTGATTCCTAATTTGTCCGGCTCCTTGGATGACCCCTTTGACCCAGCCTAGGTCAAATGAGCCATCTACAACGGTTATTTATAACCGCTCTTAATGGTCTCGATTTCTTTTCGTTTAATTTTTACGGATAATACATAGCAGTTAATAATCGCTATAAAATTAATTTAAACCGCTATAAATTTAAATTAAAAACTGCTATAAATTTAAATTTAAAATGTGATTAGCATCGATAGATGCAACACGTTTTTCCATATCTTTATTTTTTAATTAACGTTTTTTTCCATATCTTTTTTTTTTTTTTTTTTTTGAATTAACGTTTTTTTCCATCCAATTTAAATTCTGATAGCTTACGTTGTTATCAATATTTTTTTAAAACACGTTTTCATCGCCCCTAACCTAAAATTTTTATCTCTGAATTTTTCATCCCTAGCTTTCACAAAGTGCCCTAATTTTTACTGTCATTCCAAACCCGTTGCTTCGACCGCGCCCGGCCATCGCCTCCACCGTGCACCGGTCATCTTCCTCTCGATCGGCGTTATTTGGCCCGTCAGCCGTGATCACAATTCAAAGCGCTCATTGTTGTTCCCTATTCGTAGCAGCTTGGTCGCACATCGAGAGACTCGGATTAAGAAAAAGGTAAATCAATATTTGCATATTTTTGAAGAATTGAGTCTCTTTATCGATCGAATCTTCTCTGTGCTTGGAATTGTTGAAGTGGGTTCATCATTCTAGTTGATTAATTTATAATTATGATCGGTAATTGATGGTTTCACACTACTTGTAATTTGTTATATATACATATATATATATATATATATATATATATATATATATATATAATTGTATGAATTTTAAGGTTTATGTTTTATTTGAAGAACACTTGAAGATAAACAATAGAAATATAGAGAGAGAAGGGAGATTAGCAAGTGCAAACTACGAATCATACTAGGTTTTCTCGGGTTTATGTTTTAAAGAAAATGACAGATATGGCAAATTGGGATTGATTTTTAATCTTTCGAGGTCATGGATGTTTATAGGAATAAAATTGATATTTACCAACAACATGTTATAAAATTGGGCACGTTAATCGGCACTTTATTATCATATAATAATTAATGATTATGTTTGTCGGAGAAATATTTATATATATGCCAAATGAAATGATTCGCTTGATAATCCTAATATTAAAATAAAAATATTGAATCATTTCGCAGTATTTATTGAAGTGTCATTGTTTAGTACACGAAATGTCGTTGATTAGTATACAAAATGTTGTTGTTTAGTGATTTTGAAAAAAGAAAAAAACAACACATAAAATCAAGCATTTTCAAATTAGTGATATTTTATTTGTTAAATAGAGGCACTTCGGTGACACACTAAAATGAGAGTTCACGTGAATCCGAGTTCATAGGAGATCTACTTAAAAACACAAACACTTTTAAATAGGGCCATTTACAATAAGGTAGAAAGAGGTAAGCCTTATTAAAACTAGGTGTAAAAAATTTGCAATGTAAGCACAAATTTATTTGCACGAAGCACAAAAATTTGCACTTTTACACTGTTTGTAATTTTGCTAATTTTTACACCTATTTGTAATTTTTCCTTTTAAATAATAGCATTAAAAATATATAACCTATATATAGGGTAAATAATAGCATTAAAAATAATCAATCAAAAACTTGAAACTAAAAAAACAAAGAACACCGCACTATGCCAAAATCAAGCATGACGATGGTGAATCCCCGTTGTCGTAGGGTTTTTCACACTGCCTATCAACCCGTAGTCTTAGGGTTCTGGGCATTCAACAACGGTTTTCCACCGTTGTCGTAGGTGTTTACCACAACGGTTAAAAACCGTTGTCATAACTTCATTTAACCGTTGTCTTAGGCTTTTACCACAACGATAGTTAACCGCTCGATTAGGGTGAATTTGTGCGTGTTTTTACCGTGGTTTAATTGCTAATTCTTATATATTTTATGAGCATGTTCTCCTTATTCGTACACTTGTGAGGTTTTACGGTTGTGAAAGGTTTTTGTTGGTTTTGTAGGTGTTGATCATTTATTTAGTACGATTCAACCTTCCATCAAACCTCACCTATGTTCATATTCTCGGTAAAAGTGAAGCATCGAGTGGAAATTAGAAAGGCATGAAGCCGAGGGTCGAAACGCAAGTGGAATCGTCAAAATCGGAGGTTGAATGCACTGTCTCGAGCTCATCTCGAGTCAGGTCTCGAGTGAAGTCTCGAGTCGAGATACATCTATGGATCGAGTCGAGACGTAAGGGGATTTACGTGAGCAAGCCGCCACGCCTCGAGTGGTGTCTCGACTCCTGTCTCGAGTGGTGTCTCGAGTCGAGACAGTGGTCAACTCGAGTCGAGACGGCCAGGGAAGGTCGAGACGAACAGAGTCAACCTGCCTCGACTCGAGTCGACAAATGTCTCGAGTCGAGACAGCTTCTGAGCGCTTTTTGCAGAACTTAATTTTTCGAGGGACTCACTTGCAATTTCAGCCTTTTCACTCGAGCCCCGCTATAAAAGCCCAATTTTCTGAATTGAAGAGGAGAACTCATTTGGGAACAAAAATCCACACTTAGATAGAATTAGCTTGGATTAGAATATAGAACTCTTTTTCCCCTTTCCTTGTTCTTCAATTTCATAGCTTGATAGCTTTACTTTCTCATTAGATTAAGTTTACCCATAGCTTATCTCAGTTTAATTCTTCAATTCAAGCAAGGAATTAGCTATTGTAAGGATCTATTGCAAATTTTCATCCAATTCAATTAAGGTGATATTTCCCAATTTATTGCTTTCATCTAGTTAATCATGGGTAATGTTTCTATTGCTTTGATTTCCATTTTGTTGATCAAATTAGCCATGGGCTAAACCTCTTGATTGCTTGGGTGTTGGAATTACATATGAATTTGGTGTTGAACATGAATTGATCACTTTGATTGGCATGTGTTGTGGTTTTAATGCTTCTACTAATGGGCTTTGTGATGATCTCTTGATTAATTGATTTCATTAGCTTGATTCGTTGAATTGGTATGTTACAACGAGAGTTGGATATGCTTAGGATAGGATTAAGTGAACTAATTGATTGATTTTGATGATATTGATCGTAATTGATTGCACCGAGAGGTGAATTAGTTGCTAGATTCCCCAATTAGTGGACATTGCATGCCTAGGTGTGTAGTGAAGGGACGACCACTAGACATTAGTACCCGATTGTGAACGTGTTTAGGTGATCAACGGTCCTAGGAGCTAGCTTGCTAGATATTACGTGATCGCTCTTAGCTTTGACCATTTCCATGCCTTGATTTGTGATCGATTTGTGTGATACCCGAAGGATTGTGTAAGGAAGACACCCGAGCGATCGTTTCACACACTACTTGCACTCGTTAGAGTTTTTATTTGCTTCCTTTGTTATTTGCTTGCTCTTGTTTGTTTTGTTGTTGATTTAAGTGTTAGCATCCGGATAGCCACTATAATTCTATGGAAACGTATGTTTTCGAGGCTCCATTGTACTCCTAGTCCCTTGGGTTCGATATTGTGTTTGGTCGAAAATACTTGTTGCTAAAATACAAGCGATCAAAATGGCGCTGTTGCCGGGGACTAGTTGAGGACACTTAGGTGGAACTTGAATTCTAGTTGAGTGGATTTACTAGTGGCATTTATTTTTGTTGTTTTGTTGTTTTTGTTTTGAGAATTTGATACTTGGTTTCTTTTTGGTAGGTGCTTATTCGAACTTTGAAAATTGATAACGAAGCTCCACAAAGAAGAAGGAATCGGAGAAGAAATCGAAGAACTTTTGATAGAGAAATGGAAGGGGATCCACCCCCACATAGAGACGGGGTTGCTAATGAAGGAGAAGGGGAGATAAATATTCAAGGCATCCATGTAGAATAGAGAGGTGCCCAACCTCAAAGAGATGAGATGGCCTTTCCCGTGAGAGTAAATGCAAACATCCTCAACTTCTTGGCAACTTCGGTGACTCCATTGAACTTCATAGTATCCGCCAACACCAAAACCGATCCAAATGCTTGTGTGGATCATCTATCCCATCTCTCCCCTCAAATTGATTCTCCATGAGAAGCTTGATCATAGCAGGCGCGATCTCGAAATTGTTAGCTTGGATATTCGGCCTAGCTAACCCATCATAATATTCCCGTAATTGAGGCTCAAAATAAGCACGAATGGGTCTACCTTCCCTTTGAGGTGGGGGATTTTGTGGATTTTGATTATTAGGCAAAGGTGGTGGTGGAAGATTGTATGGAGCAATGTAATTTTTGGTATTGATATGGAGGATATGGTGGATATGGAGGTGGGTATGGATATGGATTTTGGCCTTGAATTGGAGGAGGTGGGTATAGATATGGATAAGGGTAAGGGTAAGGGTAAGGATTTTGGGGATTTGGTGGATTTTGTTGCACCATCTCATCTCTTTGAGGTTGGGCACCTCTCAATTCTACATGGATGCCTTGAATATTTATCTCCCCTTCTCCTTCATTAGCAACCCCGTCTCTATGTGGGGGTGGATCCCCTTCCATTTCTCTATCAAAAGTTCTTCGGTTTCTTCTCCGATTCCTTCTTCTTGGTGGAGCTTCGTTATCAATTTTCAAAGTTCGAATAAGCACCTACCAAAAAGAAACCAAGTATCAAATTCTCAAAACAAAAACAACAAAACAACAAAAATAAATGCCACTAGTAAATCCACTCAACTAGAATTCAAGTTCCACCTAAGTGTCCTCAACTAGTCCCCGGCAACGGCGCCATTTTGATCGCTTGTATTTTAGCAACAAGTATTTTCGACCAAACACAATATCGAACCCAAGGGACTAGGAGTACAATGGAGCCTCGAAAACATACGTTTCCATAGAATTATAGTGGCTATCCGGATGCTAACACTTAAATCAACAACAAAATAAACAAGAGCAAGCAAATAACAAAAGGAAGCAAATAAAAACTCTAACGAGTGCAAGTAGTGTGTGAAACGATCGCTCGGGTGTCTTCCTTACACAATCCTTCGGGTGTCACACAAATCGATCACAAATCAAGGCATGGAAATGGTCAAAGCTAAGAGCGATCACGAAATTTCTAGCAAGCTGGCTCCTAGGACCGTTGATCACCTAAACACGTTCACAATCGGGTACTAATGTCTAGGGTCGTCCCTTCACTACACACCTAGGCATGCAATGTCCACTAATTGGGGAATCTAGCAACTAATTCACCTCTCGGTGCAATCAATTACGATCAATATCATCAAAATCAATCAATTAGTTCACTTAATCCTATCCTAAGCATATCCAACTCTCGTTGTAACATACCAATTCAACGAATCAAGCTAATGAAATCAATTAATCAAGAGATCATCACAAAGCCCATTAGTAGAAGCATTAAAACCACAACACATGCCAATCAAAGTGATCAATTCATGTTCAACACCAAATTTATATGTAATTCCAACACCCAAGCAATCAAGAGGTTTAGCCCATGGCTAATTTGATCAACAAAATGGAAATCAAAGCAATAGAAACATTACCCATGATTAACTAGATGAAAGCAATAAATTGGAAAATATCACCTTAATTGAATTGGATGAAAATTTGCAATAGATCCTTACAATAGCTAATTCCTTGCTTGAATTGAAGAATTAAACTGAGATAAGCTATGGGTAAACTTAATCTAATGAGAAAGTAAAGCTATCAAGCTATGAAATTGAAGAACAAGGAAAGGGGAAAAAGAGTTTTATATTCTAATCCAAGCTAATTCTATCTAAGTGTGGATTTTTGTTCCCAAATGAGTTCTCCTCTATTCAATTCAGAAAATTGGGCTTGTATAGCAGGACTCGAGTGAAAAGGCTGAAATTGCAAGTGAGTCCCTCGAAAAATTAAGTTCTGCAAAATCTGCTCAGAAGCTTGTCTCGACTCGAGACATTTGCACGACTCGAATCGAGACAGGTTGACTGCTCGTCTCGACCTTCCCCGGCCGTCTCGACTCGAGTTGACCACCTGTCTCGACTCGAGACGCCACTCAAGACAGGAGTCGAGACACCACTTGAGACGTGGCAGCTTGCTCACGTAAATCACTTACATCTCGACTCGATCCATAGATGTATCTCGACTCGAGACTTCACTCGAGACCCGACTCGAGATGAGCTCGAGACAGTGCATTCAACCTCCGATTTTGACGATTCCACTTGCATTTCGACCCTCGGCTTCATGCCTTTCTAATTTCCACTCGATGCTTCACTTTTACCGAGAATATGAACATAGGAGAGGTTTGATGGAAGGTTGAATCGTACCAAATGAATGATCAACACCTACAAAACCAAAAAAACCTTCCACAACCGTAAAACCTCACAAGTGTACGAATAAGGGAGAACATGCTCATAAAATATATAAGAATCAACAATTAAACCACAGTAAAAACACGCACAAATTCACCCTAATCAAACTCCCCCAAACTAAGATTGTTGCTCGTCCCCGAGCAACGAGACAATTAAGCACAAAGGGTGAATTTGATTTCAAGAAATTCAACCAGCATTAGAAAGCATAAGATCATCAAACTTGATCCATGACAATAAGCATCAATGTCAATCATCAACCAACACAAGAATATTACATGCAATGACTAATGTAAGATCACACACTCAAATCCATGTTCCTTCCATGAGGTATTTTGCTCAACTATCAAAAAGTTTTTGGACGTGTATGCACTCAAAATCAATGCACAAAAATGCACACCATATGCTTGCCTATAGACTCAATCTCCATTATGTCTTTTTGTGCTTCAAACATAAATCAAAGAGGACTTCCTTACGGTTGTAACGTAGGCTCTTTGGAGCGTGGTGGGTGAATTTTTGGCAAAGTGACTCAATCATTAGTAGAGCAATAAGAGTTGATTAAACAACACAATCCAATACACTTCAATTAAATTCATCAACCATCACTCATTCTTTTGCTTTTTTCTTTCATCAAATGCAAACACCCCCACTCCTTAGAGTCTCTTTGTCTTTCACTTTCAACTCTAACTTGAATTTTCTTTCACATTTTCTTTTTTTCTTTCACCTTCATTGCACACTCAATCTTACTTTCTTACAACCCTTCTTTTCAATTTCTCTATTCATCTCTTGCTATCAACTTCCACACACAATCTTTTCTTTCAACCATCATTTCAACAATTATGCTCTACTAAAAGTATATGGACAATTAGGCTAAAAAATGAATAACAATGGCTATAATTCACATGGCTTGCCAAAGAAAATTTGGATTCAAGGCTCAAATTGGCTAACTATGGAAATTATTGTTTTGGTGGGGAAATTTTTAGGCTAAGTGACTTTAAAAACCAAAAATGGCCTCTTGTCATTTTTACGAATTCCACACAAAACTCAATTTTGAGTCTCGAGGCAAGTTCTAGTATGCACAAATGTGATCGAATCTCTCAACAAGGAATGAAACCGTAAAGATGCACGGATCATTAGGCTCTAAAGCTCACACGGTTTCCATGAACATGAACTCAAGCATGATTACTCACACATCCACTACACATATTATCTCATGCAAGCTTCAAATCAACACATCACTCATTTCACTTCACTAGTTCAACTTTCCACTATCAATTCACATGCCTTTTGAACATCTAAAAATCATTCCTCCCAAATACATCCATTCACAAAAATGAACTCAAAGATTTTCAACAATCATCCACAACTAAGCTCAAGAATAATCATCGAATCAAAAATAAAAACAACATCCACAATCCACCAACAAACATCCAAGAAATTACAAACAAACATCACACAATCATTAATACATCCCATCAAATCAAGATTAAAAACAATCTTCTCAATTCAAATACAATCATCAAGAGGGAAGAGATACTGAAATTAAATCCGAGAGATACCACCACTCATGCATTCGGAGGCGGAGGCGGAGGAAAATAGCCTTGAGAGGTGAACCATGAGTACATCGCCTCACTGCATCTGAAGCCGCCTCATCTCAGTTACCGAGAATTTCCTCCGTAATCTCCCTCTGCCACCTCTGCTCCTGCTCCAACCCCACCACTCTTTGCTCCAATCCAGTGTCGTGCAACGTCGAGCCTCCATCCTGTTATGCAATCTCTCTCCTGCTCTACAAGAGTGTCGATACTCGTTACGACGATGGTAGGTATGTGCCATCACCTCGGCAACCGGCTCTCTTCTTCTTGGCGGTGGCGGTGGTGGTGGATCTCTCCTCCTCTTCTTCATGTTCTTCATCCTCTGATCGACTTGCATCCTTGATGACTCACCTCGTTCTCTTCTAGGCTCCGGCTCATCCGCAAGTCTCCAACGGAATTCATCCAAGCTCTGTGCTCCCGAGAGGATAAGTTGAGGTTCGCCACACTTCCTTCAATAATTGTGGTCAACTCCGGTTTCGGAAGTGGGAACCATCCTCGGCCTCGAGATTAAAGTAATAACATCTTCGAACCTTCTTGAGCATCTTCATATTGGCTAACGCCTTCAAATCTAGTTTCATTGGTCCTTTAAGAGGTTGTGCTCGAGTTCTCTCGGCATCCCACCCAAAATGCTCAGCGAGATGAGTAATCAATCCTCCACATTGCACATTCTTCACTGGTTTCTTCGACGCACAAACCGATCAATCAAGTAGTATCCAAGGTGCGTGTGTAGGCCTTGAATCATCCGGTACATGACGAATAGTTCGTGCTCTCTCACGAACCCGGCCTCAAATCTTGAAAACACGGTTTGGCCTATGATCTTGTGGATGTGCCGAGTCTTGGGTTACGTATCTGCGAGGCCTTAGTCTTGCTTGGACGAAAACCGGGCAAATCATCCTCGTTTCTAGGCTGCAATCGATTGCGAGTGCAGCGGCATCAAACCATTCATCGGATGGGGCGTAATATGGTTCCGTGTTGAAAATTGTTGCGAGCTCACTTGCTGTCAACGTCCGATCTTCGTTTCCTAGTCTGAAAGTGATGCTCGTTGCAAACCCCATCGAATTTTGCCCATGAGCCTCCACTTGTGCTCAAGAATTCCATCATAAGCCCCTTGTAGGATGGCTTCCGAATCAAAATAAAATCTCCCCATCCCACTCTCCGGAACAACTCCTCCACATCTCCCCTGAATACCAAGAGCCTCTCGGCGCATCCCTCATCATAATACCGAGTTGGTCTGAAGCTCATATTTCCCAACTCGATAAACCGATCAACGTAAACGATGCCACCTTCACCGAAGTTGATACCGAAATGCTTGGGCTTGAGCCCACATCCTGAAAGCATAAGCTGGTGTATCATTCGGCGCTCTTCGGCCGGAGTACCACGCCATATCATATGGCATTTGAGGAACCAATTCCTCCTCTTGCTCTTGAGCTCCTTCGTGGGTTTCTCCTTCTAGGAGGCATTTTCTTCCTACACAAAGCAAGAAGAGTAGTTAAGTATATAGACCATAGAATAATTAAGGACCTCTCACAACCTCAACTTGTTACCAAATTATGCAAAACTCAAACACAAAACAATACACATGAGTTTAACAATAATTCAATAACAAGACATGCAAGAATTATCCTCACAACTTCAACCCTTAGCCAAAATAACTCCAAACAATTCGAAAAGGGGCATGCAAGGATTATCTTAATTACTCAACTATTACCAATCAACATCAAACCATGAACTCTTCCATGTTCTAGCAACAAAACCTAAGCAATCTTCATGCACAATTCACTCTCAATTCACACAAATAGACAACATTTCAAAATATCTCCAATTATGCCTAAATTGGAACCTAAGGGACCAAAATTCAAAATTCATCACAAATTGGAATTACCCATCTCAAATTGAACTCAAAATCATCAAACCCATGACAAATAATTCATAATTCATCAAGCAATTGATCCAAATAGGCATTAATCGAAGAATCCCTAATTTCCCAAATTCTAGGGTTCATACACAAGTTCACCAATAATTCATAAATTCATGGAAATTAAATAGAGAAAAGTGAAGAACACATACCTTTGTGTGGATAAAGAAGTGAAATAAGAATACTTCAAGCACTTAGAGTTCCGGCTCGACCCGAGAGAGGAATGGGAATGGAAAAAATCGTCCAATGCTTGAGGGATTTTGAAGTATTGAAGTGTTTGAGATGAGGGATTGTTAATTTGTGTGGATTGGGATGTTTATGATGTGAGAATTTGGAGAGTGTGGACGTTTCGTGTGTTTTGAGGGAAGAGGAGGCGTCTCGGTTCGAACAAGAATGAAGGAAGTGAAAGGAACTTACCTTTTAAAGAGTTGGAATCATTTCTTTGAGCCCTGCGTCTCGACTCGAGTCGCTGCCCTATCTCGACTCGAGACGGCCTCGAGACACAACTCGAGACAGCACTCGAGACGGGTGGCTTGGCTACGTAAATATTCTTACGTCTCGACTCAACCTACTTGGCCTGTCTCGACTCGAGACAGGGGGTCGAGACACCACTCGAGGCATAATCCTTAGCTCACGTAAATCTCCTTACGTCTCGACTCGAGTCGGTTCAATGCCTCGACTCGAGGCAAGAGGCTTTTCGAGCACTTTTTCACCTTTTTCTCCTCCCTTTTCAACACAACACTTATACACCAAAATCAATGCATCAAATATTCCAAAATCCCACACATTTCTCAGCAAAAATCACCAAATATAAGTCATCCAACAATGATATGCAAAATAAAGCACAAACCCCTTAACAACTCCACAAAATTTTTCCACGATTACCACGAACCGTGAAAGGCAAGTTAATGCAAACGAGAATTGCTAAGCGAGCACACCCCCAAACTTTTCATTGCTAAGCAATTACAAGTTTGGAACAATAGTGTAAGCAATCTAGTTTGCACAAAACTATCCACAATTAGGAACCACAAGGCTACAAAACCACAAGATACAAGCGGATAAAAGCTCAACATCCTACACCACTAAGCATACCCCTTACATAAAAGCTCCAAAACATAACAAGTGACGTGCGCCTGTGCAATACCTAAATCTAACCCCCAAACTTAGACATTGACAAGCAAGTCTAAGTTCGAGCCGAGGTATACCTTAATAAACCGGCACGATAGTTGCACACGTCCCTAGCAAATAAGCCCCATCTCCAAATGAATCCGGACAACCTACAAGCAAAACAAGGGAACATTCACTTATTAAAAACAACAAAAACAAAGAAAGAAAGAACACGAAAACAAGAAAACCAATGGGTTGCCTCCCATCCAACGCTATTTTTAACGTCCTATGCCGGACGGAACTCTAAGAGTTCAAACTTCCCTTAATTCAATCTCATGGACTACCCCTTATCCTCAAGGGAGTAGTAAGGTTTAACTCTATGCCCATTCACCGTAAATTCTTCACCTTTCTCATTCACTAAATCCACAAAATTGGATGGATGAACTTTCTTCACTTTGAATGGTCCACTCCTCTTCGATTTCAACTTCCCGGGAAAAATTGTCAACCTTGAATTATAAAGGAGCACCTCATCACCCTCGAGAAAATTTCTTCTTTGTGATCCTAGCATCATGCCATCTTTTTGTCTTTTCCTTGAGCAATTTAGCGTTTTCATAAGCATTCTCCCTAAATTCTTGAAGCTCATGGAGTAGCAAAATCCTCTTCTCACCACACAAATCACTATTCAAATTCACCTTCCGAGTAGCCCAATACGCCTTATGCTCTAACTCCACCGGTAAATGACATGCCTTTCCAAACACCAATTGATAGGGGACATCCCGATAGGAGTTTTAATGTCGTACGGTAAGCCCACAACGCATCATTCAACTTTTAGACCGATCCTTCCTCGAGGTGCTCACCGTTCTCTCCAAGATCTTTTTGATTTGACGATTAGACACTTGACAAGTCCGATTGTTTGAGGATGGTAAGGTGTGGAGACCTTGTGTGACACTCCATAACTAGTTAAGACATTAGCCAACAATTTGTTCACGAAGTAGCTACCCCCATCACTCACCAACGCTCTCGGCACTCCGAATCTTGCAAAAATGTTCCCCTTTAGAAACTTCGATCACGGTTACGGCATCATTGTTCCTTGTTGCAAGCTGCTTCAATCCATTTAAAGACATAATCCACGGCTAGCAAAATATACTCATTGCCAAAGGAATTAGGAAACGATCCCATTAAATCCATGCCCCAAACATCAAACAATTCTACTTCAAGAATGTTGTTCAACGGCATCTCATCCCTCTTCGATATGTTCCCACTTCTCTGCAATTGTCACATCTCATCACAAAGTCTTTGCAACTCTTGAACATTTTTGGCCAATAGAAGCCCGATTGAAGAATCTTAAAAGTGGTATTTTCCCTCCATAATGTCCACCGCAAGGTGATGAATGACAATGAGTCATTATACTTTCCCATTCCTCTTGAGGCACACATCTTCTAATAATTGAATCAACCCCTTTCTTGTACAAAAAGGATTGTCCCAAAACTAATCTTTCACATCCTTTAAGAAATTCTTCTTCTCATACCGGTTCAAATCATAGGGCAACCTTCCTACTACAAGGTAATTAGCATAATCCGCGTACCATGGCCCTTCTTCTCCATCCTCCTTGGTTTTGATAGCAAATAAATGCTCATCCGGAACTCCTCTTTCACTTCACCCCTTTCTTCATCATACCCTTCATCATGCTCCAATCGTGACAAATGATCGGCAATTACATTTTCACTCCCCTTCTTATCCTTGATGTCCAAGTCAAACTCTTGTAGGAGTAGAATCCATCGGATCGAGTCTTGGCTTAGAGTCTTTCTTCGTCATCAAATACCTTATGGCCGCATGGTCGGTGTAAACGGTGGTTTTCGCACCTACTAGGTAGTGTAATTGAGGTGGGTAGAATTGAATGTCTTGGACGCATAATAAATGGCTCAAAACTTCTTCTCCCTCACTTGTCCCAACACTATACCCATAGCCTAATCACTAGCATCACACATCACCACAAAAGGCTCCTCCCAATTTGGTGCCACAAGGATAGGCGTAGAAATCAATGCTTCCTTTAAAGCTCTGAAAGCAAACAAGCAATCATCATTAAATTCGAAAGGAACATCCTTCTCAAGCAAATGTGAAAGGGGTTTAGAGAGTTTGGAAAAATCCCTTATAAATCTCCTATAAAAACCGGCATGTCCAAGGAAAGAAGCGGATTTCCTTGATATTTGTGGGTGGAGGGAGCTTCTCTATGGCCACAACCTTGGCTCTATCCACTTGAATTCTGCATGAGACACATGATGGCCAAGAACTATCCCATCCACTTACCATAAAATGACATTTTTGCCAATTTAGGACGAGGTTAGTTTCGTGGCACCTCTTAAGGACACTTTCAAGATTAGCTAAGCACACATCATATGAATTTCCAAAAGCTGAAAAATCATCCATAAATACCTCCATCACATTTTCAATCATATCATGAAAGATAGACATCATGCAACGTTGAAGCGTTGCGGGAGCGTTACACAATCAAATGGCATACGCTTCCACGCATACGTTCCATAAGCACATGTAAATGTAGTCTTCTCTTGGTCTTCGGGGGCAATCATGATTTGATTGTACCCCGAATAACCATCGAGAAAGCAATAAAATGCATGTCCACTCACACGATCCAACATTTGGTCCATAAAGGGAAGGGAAAATGGTCTTTGCATGTAGCCTTATTCAATTCTCTATAATCTATGCACACTCTCCAACCGGTCACTACCCGTGTAGCAATGACCTCGTTGGAGTCGGTGGTAATCACCGTCATCCCTCCCTTTTTACTCACCACATGTAAAGGAGATACCCACGGGCTATCACTAATAGGAAAAATCATACCGGAATCAAGGAATTTAATCACCTCTTTCTCAATCACCTCTTGAATTAAAGGGTTAACCCGTCTTTGAGGTTGCACTATAGCCTTACTACCCTCTTCTTCCCTTATTTTATGCATACAAATAGATGGGTTAATCCCTTTCAAGTCATCAATACACCAACCCAAAGCACCTTTGTTCCTAGCTAACACATGCAATAATTTCTCAAGTTCATTAGCACTTAAAGTAGAAGAAACAATCACGGGATACCTCATTTCTTCATCTAGATAAGCATCTTGAAGGTGATCGGGTAGAGGCTTGAGCTTGTCCTTCTTTTCCTCCAATTTAGGCACCTCTTCTCCTTCTATTTTCAAGGGTAGAAATTTGGGTTGCCACTTTCCATTGATCACATCCGAAGGTGTGCGTACGTGTTTTGCAGAATGTTGTCACGAATGTTGGCACATTCGAAGAACAACACAGACAAATAAATAATCGAGAAATGTACACAGCGGAAGTCTTAAACACGTTTGCAAGATGGATATAAAAATTTTCGTATAGACTGTGAATAAGTCTATCTTGCCAAACGGCGTATTATCACTAATAATTGTTAAGTGATACAATCGGTAAAAACATAAGCTATACCGTGAATGGATCAACGTATATAGTGACTAGATAATATTCAATCTAACCTATCACTAATACAAAGAAAGATCCAATGTTGGTTGAAATGTTGGAACATTCACCAACGGAAGTACCGAGTATGAAACTACAATAAATTCTATAATCTATGCCAATAGACTATGCTAGATTGTGTTTCCCTCAACTTCAAGTTTTAATCTTCATAGCAGCCGTGTATTTATAGATAAAATCTGGACTCTTAATGCTTGAAGATAACTTCCACATCTCCCTTGAAAATAGGTAACTTCCTTGTAACTTCCCCATGATCTTTATAATCTCTATTGCTTGCTTCTTTCAACCGCATGACTTAGGTAACTTCCGTAAGTCTTCAATCCTGAAAGAACAAGTCAATAACCAAGACAAAACGTGGGTTAAGGGTTAGTGGAAGTGGAAGGACGAATTACGATGTTGTGACCGAGAATGTTGGCACATTACGAGTAACACTCGTCATAACATCAACAATCTCCCCCAATTCGGCCTTTCTCTTTGGAACACACACGATGTTGCAATAATATGCAGAATGTGTACACAATAGAGATAAGTAAATTAATATCAAGTAAATGACATCTTTTTACTTAGCCAACACAAACATAAAAACACTAAACACATAACATCACAAAGAACAAAACATACACTTAACATAAAATAAAATAGAGCTAACATAAACAATATAAAATCAGAGCATGAATACAAAATAAAACACCATACTAGACTTAATAAAAACTTAAATCGGAGCTTTAACTAACCAAAAACATATTAACAAAAATCGGGAATTAAAGATAAAACTCTTAACATAACAAAACTAAAATCGGAGCAAAGTATCACGAACTTACCTAAATACCATAATACTATTAAGTTCATCCACATAGCTAACACATAATATAAGTTCGAAAAGACATAAACATAAAAACGAGAAAAAAATAAATTGAGTCTTTACAAAAAGCAGATAAAGCTTATAAATGAAGGTTTAGGAGAGGATTGGGGTGTAAAGAATAACTTGTTTGCATCTTCAAGAGTCTGCACGAACTCCCCTATCTTCAAGCTTCTCTATCTTGAAAGCTCCCCCTTGCTTAATGTCCCCAATCATCCAAATCATCATACGGTACAATTAGATCTTCATCATCCCAATCTCTGCATCTATCTTCTCGGCATCTACGTCCATATTCGAGCTTTGGGTCCATCATTGTTGTCGAGATTTGTGGGCACATTACGGGTTTACATTTGATCTCGAGTACACAGGCGCACTTGTTCGGCTCGAGAAATATCGACATCCGGTCCTCCTTCGGTTCCATCATCATTAGCATTTCCTCCTTGAGTACATTCGGCGACAACATCCATGTTGGAGCATCAACTTGGCGGCAACATCGGGTCCTACTCCCCCTGTGACGGTAGAAAGTATAGCTTCCCGAGACCCTTTTGTGCATTTCAAGGTTGCTCAACAGACATTTGGCATTTGTGATTGAGTTTTCCGTCATAGCAATCGATCTCGGATGAATTGCGGCTGTAATTGCGGAGTGTTGGCGGCGTGTGTGCCAACATTTCTCGGCACATCGGCTGGTTGATCGGTAGGAACTTCGAGTTCGGATGCATTAGGATCTCTGTAGGGTAGATCAATCACACATGGTCCAGTTCTCAAAACATGAGAAATAGCTAAACTTAGTGCAAATGAGTGATAATCTCATTGTTCTCCCTTTGAAACCCTTGAGCGAAATCAATGAGTGAATCGGACTTGGGTAAGGCGGCAACCACTTTGCTTGACACTTTCACTGAATATGTCATCATATTGTCAAATATTGTTTTCCCAAGATTAAACTCTCTCGGATGTCCAATCTTGTACATCGAGAATAGCACCTCACTTGTCAAAGTGGTTGTGTTTGAAGAAGGCGGCCGAGTTATACACAATTAATTTGTGAAGAACACTATAAAGGCTGAGTCAAGGAGGAATTCATCCTATATCTCCATACATTAATCCTTCCCCGGTGATTACCTTTATGACCTCATCCAAATCAACAACTTTGAGGATCATCACCATCCACTAGTTCTCAAGACCTCATTAATAACGCAGTGGAGTTATCACAATGACCTTTCCACTAAACTTCACTTTTCCAAAGTGCTTTGAATTAACCCGGAAACTACGACTTTCAAGTTTGCATAAAACTCATAAACCCGATCTACAATATAAGGAGTAGCAAATTGTAGAGAGTGCATTAAGGACCTATCGGTCGGGTATCGATCAAATTCATACTCACAAAATCATCCGTCTTAACTATCCTTTCTCCAACTATCACTCTAGTCCGCAAAGTCCTAAATTTCTCACTATCCACACCATTATAGCTATTATCGAGAATCGAGATGAAGACATATGCAAAGAGGAATCTGTATGTACCTCATCGATTTAGCTACGCTTGCTTCGGATGACGAGACTTCAGTCGAGATGATGATGTGTCCATTGGTGTGCCCAACATCCTCCGGCACATCCTGCGGATCTTTTGCTTCTTTCCTTTTCTCCAAGCTAGCAGCCATTTGAGCCAATGTTTGATCCATCTCTGAATCCTCGGTACTCCCCCTAGGGCTAAGCACCGGAACATCGGCTTCCTCACTAGCTACTCTCTCTGGATTTGCTTCTTCCACTTCATCGCGGAGGAAGTCAGTCGAAACACCTGGATAGGCTTCGAAGCAACGCCATCATCATGCTTACGCTTTTTGCCGGTTTGAGAATAGTCCACCACGGCGTCCCATTGTTCTATACGAGCGGCGTTTACATCCCTTGTCCTCTTGAGCTCGTAGCCTTTTGTCGAGCAGTTGAAGGCGGGCGGCGGGATTCTCCGGTGTCCGAAGATTCGGAGGATGATTCTTCCATGGAGTATCTTAGGTGATTGTTGCGGTGTAAACACTAAGTGTTTATCTTCTGGAAATCCAATCTCCACGTCGCCTACCTTGACAACGGGGTAAATTATGCATTTCGAGAGGGTTTTGAGCAGCATAGACTATTTGATCGGTGGTGGCTCCTTCAGCTAGTTCCACCGTCATTGGATAAGTTTCGAGGCGGGGCTTCGCTAGCTTCGTGGCCGACCGGTTTTGGTGGCGTTCCGCCCAATTTCGAATATCGGAGGATTGAATATCGGGGTTTTGGATTTGAGCAGATGTCATAGGCCGAGAGAGGAACATCAATCGAGCCAGCCCTAACCGAAGAGGGCGATGTTGGGTTAGAAGGGCCAACATTTAGGAAACATTTTCGGCCATTGAAGCTAATAGGTGTAGGTTTTGAGAAGAAGATAAAATTCTTTGGAGAGGTAGAGTGTTTCGAATGTGAAGGTGAAGAGCCTTTCCCATCAGCCATGATAATTAATAACTGCAAGCACTATTCAAATTAAATTAATAAAATAATCAATTTGAATTGCAATATTAAAGCTGATTATCAACTAATACCAACAAGTGCAAACATTAATACCTTCGAACACTTGTGTCGATTTTGAAAACCAAGAGCAATGTGTAGAGCACACAGAATATTAAGAACCTTAAATAGGAAAGAAAGAATGTAGAAGTTGTGTCCACATCGGTTTTGAGAAGAAGAAATTTAATCACATCCCTAAGAAATAGGCATTAGAAAATGTGGAAGTTATAAGAGAAACATGCAAAAAACCACTTAATAAAATAAAAACGTGCACAATAAAAATAATTAGATTAAATAATATTGCTGGGAACAATTTAAAAATAATAATTCATCATAGAATAATATCAGAAATTATCAATCTCATAGAGGTAAATATACATAAAAGAACCGAGAATGTTATATGGACAATGTCGGCACACACACTTCTCAACACGGTTTTTACATGATATAAAATCATTTGTGTTGCACTATATTTTGTTTTTCTCACTTTTAATCACATTGATCCATTTTTCCGAGAAGAGATCATCGTAGTTGTCGACTCAGGTGTCCCATAATTACTCGATGGATTGTGAATATATTGATGTATCCAAGTCATCTTTTGAAAAGAGAACATCGTAGTAGTCGACTCCGTGTCCCATAGTTACTCAATGACATAGCATCTAATTGTGAGTTAATTTCATTGCATTTAAGAGAAGTGTGTCCGGGACAAATTTTATTAATCACGAGGTTCTAATACTATTTACACGAGGAGAGTTTGACAACACTAAATATTCTGATACTTAGAAAAATTTAAATAAATTGTTCTAGTGTTGCTTCAAATGTTGGCACATTTGTCACAACACACAGCAATGATAACGAGATCTAATTTGTGCATAAACCTAGAGATTTTCTAAGAGAAGAAAACCTCTCATTATCCGGGGCTTTAGTAAAAATGTACGCAATTTGCTTCTCGGTTGAAATGTATTCCAACTTTACAACTTCTTTTCTCTACAAGATCCACTAATGAAATGGTGCCTAATACTTATGTGCTTAGTTAACGAATGTTGCACGGGGTTCTTGGATATATTAATTGCACTTGTATTGTCACAATAAGCGGTAAGAGTATTGCTCTCCAAACCGTAATCATCGAACATCTTCTTAAGCCATAGAAGTTGAGTACAACAATTTCCGTGGCGATATATTGAGATTCAGTCGTGGATAAGGACACACAATTTTGTTTCACGACTATGCCATGAAACAAGATTGTTACCCATGTAGAAACATCCTCCACTTGTACTCTTTCTATCATCACTATCACTGCCCAATGCATCACTATACCCGATCAAGGAACAATTAGTATCTTTGCTATACCATATTCCATAATCACGTGTGCACCTTGCATATCGAATTATTCTCTTAACCGAATTCATATGAGATTCTTTAGGATCGGCTTGATAACGTGCACATAAACAAACACTAAACATGATATACGCTGCTAGAAGTCGGATATAATAGGCGCCAATCATCGACCTATACAATGTTGGGTCAACATTTGTGCCAACACTTGTCTTTACACAACTTTTGTGTCGATCCCATAGGTGTCTTCATGTGTTTAGCATTGTCTAAACCAAACCTTTTCACAAGATTTTTGGCATATTTATTTTGACAAAAGAAAATACCATCTTTGCATTGTTTAATTTGAAGACCTAAAAAGTAATTCAAGTCTCCAACCATCGACATTTCAAAGGTAGTGGTCATTTCATGTACAAATAATTCAAGCATTTTCTCACATGTAGAACCAAATACAATGTCATCAACATATATTTGAGCAATCATAATGTCATATCCAGAATGTTTAATAAACAATGTTCTATCAGCTTCACCTCTATAAAAACCGAATTCAACTAGAAAATCGGTTAATCTACCATACCATGCCCTAGGTGCTTGCTTTAAACCATATAAGGCTTTCTTAAGTTTATAAACATGATCAGGAAAATCATGATTCTCAAACCCCTTAGGTTGTTCTACATATGCTTCTTCCATAAGAATTCCATTTAGAAATGTGGCTTTAACATCCATTTGATGCGGTTTTATGTCGATGTGGCATGCGATAGCAAGTAATAGTCTTATGGACTCGATTCTAGCAACGGGAGCAAAAGTCTCATCAAAATCAATTCCTTCTACTTGTGTATAGCCTTGAGCTACTAATCTAGCTTTGTTTCTTACAACATTGCAGATTCATCGAGTTTTGTTTTTAAAAATCCATTTTGTACCAATTACATTCACATCATCGAGGCCTAGGCACAAGTATCCAAACATCATTCCTTTCAAATTGATTTAACTCCTCATGCATTGCATTAATCCAATTTTCATCTTTCATAGCTTCATCAACATTTTTAGGTTCATTGAAAGAATGAAAACATTCAAAGTTCACCTTGTTACACATAGAAGTCATACAGTTGATCTTACCACATGCCTTGCATCAAAACTCGATTTTCTCCTTGTTTGTACACACAGATTGAGAGCTTACCTATGATGCATTGTTGTGGATGATTTTTGAGAATTCTAGAAGATGGTCTTGTAGCGAGGATAAGGCATAGTTCGATAGTTTACGGAATTTGAGGTGATGTTGCTTGAGATGTGGGCACATTTGTAGCAACATTCTCAAGCGATTCGAAATTTGAGAACTTTGCATCTGCTCAATAAGATCGGACACATCTTCTTCAATAGTATTATCTCGCAAGACTTGCATTATCATCAAAAACAACATTCATAGACTCTTGAGCAGTGCTCCAGTCCTAAGATTATAAATCCTAAAAGCTCTCTTGTTTCTAGCATAACCAAGAAAGAAACCCTTATCACTCTTTGAATCAAATTTATGAAGTTGGTCTCTATCATTGAGAATGTAACAAACACATCCAAAGACATGAAAGTATTTCAGATTAGGCTTTTTGTCATTCAAAAATTCATAAGGTGTCTTTGTGGAATTAGGTCTAAGATAAACTCTATTTGAAATATGACAGGCGGTATTCAAAGCTTGACCCCAAAACCTTTTTGAAAGTTTCTTGGATAAAAGCATTACTCTAGCCATTTCTTGTAGAGTTCGATTTTCCTTTCGGCTACACCATTTTGTTGAGGTGTTTTAGGAGAAGAGAATTCTTGCATTATGCCTTTATCTTCACAAAACTTAGTGAATAAACTGTTCTCAAACTCCCTACCATGATCGGACCTTATTCTCTTTATCTTAGTGTTATACACATTCTTAAACCTTTTGTAAAGAATTTTGAATACATCAAAAGCATCGATTTCTCTTTAAGAAACTCAATCCATGTAAACCTTGAATAATCATCTACTATGACAAAAAGAATATCTCTTACCACCAATGCTTTCAGTCTCCATTGGTCCCATTAAATCCATATGCAAAAGTTGAAAGCAATGTTTTGTAGTACATTGTGTCGACATTTCATGCGACATTTTGACTTGTTTACCACTTTGGCGGGATCCACACACATTTGACCTATGTATTTGTAACTTAGGCGGACCTTTAACGGCATCAAATTTTAACAATTTGATTATGTTTCCTATAATGAGCATGTCCAAGTTTTGATGCCAAAGTATACTTTCATCGGTTTGAACATTAAAAGCATGCTTGATTAAGTCGATCAAATAGCAATTATCAAGTGATCTATTTCCAACCATAAGACATTTATCATCAACTGTTTAGCACATAGCATGAACTTTTGTCAAACTTCACATGCAAGTCATCATCACATAATTGACTAATACTAATCAAATTTGCAAGTAAACCTTTAACATGTAAGACTTTTGTCAAGTTAGGAAAACCGGGAACATTTAATGTACCTATACCAATAATTCTACCTTTTGAACCTCCTCCATATGTAACATTTCCACCATCATATGCCTTATAATCGGTGAGATAATTTTTTTCACGGTCATGTGTCTAGAACACCCACTATCAAAATACCATAGTCCACGGAACACATGCTTTTAAAGATGTATAGACAACATTACATACGGTATTTGACTTTTTCACCCAGTAGATTTTGAACGAGGTTTTGAAAAGATTCTGTTGTTTGTTTGAATGTTGAGCGAGAATGTGGCAACATTTTCAAAGACATTTTAGAAAACTTTTTATCTGCATCATTCTAAAGCAGTTTGGTCGTTTGTGACCCTCGGTAAAACAATAATGACAAACATCCTTCTTTTCACAATCATTTTTCAATTTTTCGAGTTTCAACGGAAGGTTTTGTAAACACAACGGGTTTGTTATTATTTAAAAGCGAGTGATATTACCATTATAACCTAGACCATGTCTACTTGTACTTCCAATTATCGTGCCTCATCAAGTTTGGTGAACTTTACGAATATCTTTTGAAATTCGGTGTTGTTCCTTTAATGCTCTTTGAGGTTGCAAATCTCCGGATCTTTTCTTGTCAATAAGACTTCAAATCTTATTACTAACTCCTTTTGGTATGACTCTTCAATAGTCATGTCCTTCAAGGTTTTTGAGTGGATTCCAACTCCTTTTCAAGCTTTAGATAAGCTGGACTTACAATCTTTGCAAACAATGTTAGAAGTACCTTCATCTACACAAGAACTTGAGAAACAATTAAATTACGGAACCTCAATGTTTCCTCGAATGTTGGCACATTTGACTCGACATCGAGAATCATCCGATGGAAATCATCAAGTGTATCATCATATAAAATTCTTGCGAGAAAAAGCAAACTCCTCATTTTTATCGAGAATCATCTTCACCATCGGACTCATCACTTAAGGTAGCATTGAAATTTACCCTCTTTCTCAAAAGAGTGTTGGCACGTTCATTAGCATAATGACCAAAACCAGAACATGCATCACATTTTAACATTTTTCCTATATTACGGATCATATTTGATCTTGTTACCTTTATCAAATTGCCTTGGTTGATTATCATTCCGATTTCTATCGAGGCAATTGGCGTGAACTACCGATCTGTTCTCTCTCTTGATTCTTAATTTGCAAATTATTTCTAAGTCTATTTGCTCTCTTTTTCAAAAATGCATTAAAGCGCTTAGTCGGGAAAGCAATGTTATCGGCATTATCGGCACAATCGTCACTAACATCTTCATCGAGAATCTATTTCGGTAACAAGCGGTTGTTTATCAACACATGAAAGTCTCTCCTTTAAAAACGAGAAATTTTCCTTTCGGATTTCTCACTATCTCTTTGGGAAAAATTCATTTCATACGTTTTCAAAATACTCACCAACTCATTTTGAGTAATAGCATCGATATCTTTAGCTTCTTCAATAGCACATATCTTAGCATCAAAGCGTTTAGGAGCAGGTTCTTAAGATTTTATGTACTAACCTTGTATTGGATATAGCTTCACCAAGTGCTTGAGATTCATTGGAAATCTCGGTGATTCGATTCATTGTAAGATGATATGGTCTCATCTTCCTTCATCCTTAAATTTTCGAACTTGGTTCCAAGCATCCCTCAACTTCGTCCTTCTTACACTCTCGGATCCTTCACAATGTTCTTGTAATTTCTCCCATTGCATCTTTTGCAGATACACGATTAGAAATTATTTTGAACATGGAAACATCCGTAGAGGTAAATAAGGCATTGAGTGCCTTCGAATTGAAGCTGGCCGTTGTCACCTCATCATTTGTCCATTCTAACTCCCTCTTGATTTGAGCTTCGATGTATTGTCGATGCATTTGGAACAATCGGTGGATTCCATCGGTCGATATACTTTCACTCCATGCACGTTCATCAATGGACTTGATGTACATGCGCATCTTAGGCTTCAAATTGCATAATTTGTACCATCTCACAAACGGGTGGTCAATTGGGTACATTGTTAGGATAATCCATTGCAATAAATCACACCAAACACGAGGATCTAAACTCAAAATAACAAGTTTTATGGCTCGATACCACTTGAAGGTGTGCGTACGTGTTTTGCGAGAATGTTTGTCCACGAATGTTGGCACATTCGAAGAACAACACGAGACAAATAAATAATCAGAAATATACAGCGGAAGTCTTAAACACGTTTGCAAGATGGATATAAAAATTTTCGTATGGTATGAATAAGTCTATCTTGCCCAAAGCGTATTATCACTAATAATTGTTAAGTGATACAATCGGTAAAAACATAAGCTATACCGTGAATGGATCAACGTATATAGTGACTAGATAATATTCAATCTAACTTTATCACTAATACAAAGAAAGATCCAATGTTGGTTGAAATGTTGGAACATTCACCAACGGAAGTACCAGTATGAAACTACAATAAATTCTATAATCTATGCCAATAGACTATGCTAGATTGTGTTTCCCTCAACTTCAAGTTTTAATCTTCATAGCGGCCGTGTATTTATAGATAAAATCTGGACTCTTAATGCTTGAAGATAACTTCCACATCTCCCTTGAAAATAGGTAACTTCCTTGTAACTTCCCCATGATCTTTATAATCTCTATTGCTTGCTTCTTTCAACCGCATGACTTAGGTAACTTCCGTGGGAGTCTTCAATCCTGAAAGAACGAAGTCAATAACCAAGACAAAGCGTGGGTTAAGGGTTAGTGGAAGTGGAAGGACGGAATTCGATGTTGTGACCAGGAATGTTGGCACATTACGAGTAACACTCGTCATAACATCAACAACATCCTTTATTTTCTCATCAACTTTTGCCCCTACAATCATTAAGAAATATGCAACGAAAATTCATTAGAGCTCACCCAAATGCAATGCATGCAAATTTCTATTTAAGAAAGAATATGAATCAAGAGACAAAGAAGAGTTTGAGAAATCTTCCCATTCATCTTGAATGACCCCGTAATTAAGCTAACAAAGCTAACACTCTCCGCATGGTCATTCTTCTCCAACGTCTTTGTAGATAGAAAACTTGATCTCCTCATTGTTGAAGCAAAATTTAAGCTCTCCATCTTTCACATTGATCATAGCCTCCCCGTTGCAAGAAAGCAGTCTTCCCAAAATGAGAGGCACATCTTGATCTTCTTCCATGTCCAATATCACAAAGTCCGCCGGAAAGATGAAGCGATCCACTTTCACAAGCACGTCCTCAACCACTCCTCTAGGCCTCTTAATTGATCGATCGGCAAGCTGGAGTGTCATAGAGACCTTATTAATATCACCGAGATCAAGCCTTTGGTAGATAGAGTAAGGCATAAGGTTTATGCTTGCTCCAAGATCACATAACGCCCACATTGTATCACTTCCACCAATTTCACAAGGAATGGTGAAACTCCCGGATCCTTGAGCTTTTGTGGCACACTCTTTTGGAGCAAGGCGCTACACTCCTCTGTCAAACTCACCGTTTCATGCTCTTGGAGCCTCTTCTTCTTGGAAATTGCATCTTTAAGAAACTTCATGTGAGTGTGGCATTTGTTCCAAGGCATCGGCAAAAGGTATGTTGATGTGAATCTTTTGGAAGATTTCTAGGAATTTAGCAAATCTTTCCTCCATCTTTTTGCTTCATGTACCTTTTTGGGAAAGGAGGCGGAATTGGTGTCTTGGGCACTCCCCATCTATCACAAGGCACATGCTCTTCTCTTTCTCTCAACTCCTTGGCCAATTTCCACTTTGGAATTCGAGTTGAACACTCCCCTTTTTCTAGCACCTTTTCCTTCTTCTTTATTAAGGCTTCTTCCTTCCTCATCCCTTTTACCTCCTCATCTTCATCAAATCTTTCAAACTCATTTTCTTCCTCTTCACCACCCTCTTCTTCAATCTCTTTCTTCTCGTGAAAATTCCCCCTTTCAAACTCCCCTTCTCTTGGCATTGATGGGCCATCGTACTTAGTACCACTTCTCAATAGAATTCCCTTGCATTGCTCTTTTGGGTTCACCTCGGTGTTTGAAGGAAACTTCCCCTTATTTTGTAAATTTCCCAAGGTGTTGGCTAATTGACCCATTTGGAATTCAAAGGTAACCACGTTTCCATACGTATGCATAGAAATGAAGAAACCACGTTAAAATGTGACAAAAGCATGCACAAGGTAACACCATTAGTATTAACCATGACTAACAAACATATATCCGTATGTAATATTGCTAGGGAAAAACAACATACATCAACGATTTCTTTAAAAATTAAACACAAATAAATGAAATGAAACGTTAATTAACATAATTTAGTAGTTAATGTATTATAGAAACCAAAAACTATACAAGAAGAATATAAATAATTGTTGCATATTAACTACTTCCAAATAAATTAATCGGGAACGGAAGAGTAAACAAAGCACTAAGCCAATATATATATATATATATATATATATATATATATATATATATATATATATATATATAATTATGCTTAACTTAGAATCGAGATATTTGAGATAAGAGATGAGAGTAGACTTTTTTTTCAATCATCGGTAAATGTTAGTTTTTGTTAGTTGTTAGTAGTTAGTTCACCAATTCACCCACACACTCCATGATAAAAATTAATATTTATTAAATATAATTTATACACCCAATAATATATTTTTAGAAGAATAATTATACATTACTAAATAAAATAAAAAATCTTGGCGATGGCAGCACTAGTAGAAAATATTCAATTGCCCGATTATCCAATTGAAAAGAGTCAAAATCTGAAGACTAAGCGCGTGGTTTATAAATTAAAGTGAGATATTTTGTAAAAAAATTAAGTGAGATGTATATTCTTGGTTTTTATTTACATCTCGGTCAATTCCGACTTAATTAAATATATATTTTTGAATGGCTTAAAAACTTGCTTATGAGACCAGTGCTCATGTGCATGAGACCGAATACATCAGCTTTTTAATAAATTGTTATCGGCTTTTTAAAAAAAAGTGATACAGAATTAATATAAAAGTGATAACAAATTAAAAAAGTGATAACAATTTATGAAAAGTGATAACAATTTATAGAAAAAAGTGATAACAAATTATGAAAAAGTGATAATAATTTATTAAAAAGTAACCCAATCTCATGTTAAATGCCGTCTCATACACGAGACGGGCGATTCTGAAGAGTGCCGATTTTCATGAATTATATAAATAAATTAAAATCAACAATTATTTTTTCTTTTTTAAAATTAAATTTGTAATTCAACAGGATATGTTTCCTCTCCCTCTCTTATATATGCATATTTTAGCATAAGCTGCATTTTCTCTCATCTTAAATATACTATTTCTCTTGATTTCTCCATTAATTAATTCTCTCTTCCTTTCTGCAAATATGTTCGCGTTCGGCTTTTACATTCAAGGACGGTT
>JAUZNL010000029.1:0-53391 GCA_030762865.1 Paraleonurus japonicus
TATCATTTTAGTAATTTTTAAAGCTATTATTTTTGTTTCCTCATAGTAAAGTTATTGTTAATTGTTGTGAAAAATTATAATTTTTTTATCGTTGTACGGAACACATTTTGACGACGGTCTCACTCATATTATTTGTTAAACATATCCTTTGTGAGCCCCTAGGGGCATAGACGGATGGTAAGTGGGTAAGGTAGTGGAGCATATACACTCCGATATTCGGGTTGATTCCGTATGGTGACAATTCTTTTCTTTGAAATATCGTGCACATTCCTCGATTTACAACCCGTCGACCAAGGGCCTTTGGCACAGGTGAGGAGGTTTGCGATTTGGATATTTCCTCCTTATTAAAAAAACATATCCTTTGTGGGTATTAATTAAGGTTAGAAGTCGTTTTTTCTTTCATTGAATTGAATTGTTAATGATAAATTTCCACTTAGTAGTTATGATTGGTGAGAAAATTGATTGTTATGGTGTGATGCAATTAATACACCCCTATATGTGATAAATTATGAATTGACGAGATATTAAAACTTGATTAATTATGTTTTGATATACATAGTTTTGTGTAAAAATTAAAATAGTATCATATATGATACGAAACTCTACTTTAATTTTTAAAATTTAATTTTTAAAATGAATATGATCGGGTTAATGTTATAAGTCCATGAATGACAAAATATTTATGTAATGGAACTGTCCACTGTTAGGAGAAAAATATATTAGTTTTGATGAAGTTAAGATGAGTGTAAAATAAGATGACAGATTGAATCATTGCATAGCTTGGTGATGTAATGAAAACTTGTAATAGACTAAGTACTTAAGACGAGATGAAGAATAAGCTCAAAAGAAAGCGGATGAAGACAAGCTCAAAAAGACAGATGAAGACAAGCTAAAAAAGACAGATGAAGACAAGCTCGAAGGCAGATGAAGACAAGCTCAAGAAGGCAGAGATGAAGACAAGTCAAGATCAAGACAAAATAACGACTCGACACTTCAATGTTGGTAGAATATAAAGACATGAAGAAAATCGGATGAGGTGGACCACGTCGAAGATGAGGAAAGAAGACAACTTAAGTGTTAGAAAATCAAGCGGTTATAACAAACTTCAAGAACATTTATAAGCTGATTAAGAAGCGATTCACAAGATTTAGTTAGTTGGTTATAACAAACAAATGAAGAAGTCAACAATGAAGTTACAACCACCAAGCATCGGTTCTCTATAAATAGATCCTTTGTATAGAGTACATTAACTTTTGCAGTTACAATTCACAAGCAACTTGTAACCTGCAATCATCACTTTCATTAAGTTCGTACTCACACAAAGAACGTTACTATCGTTCATAGTTTTTATAGTGTTTATAGAACACTATCATTCATATCTTCAAGCCAAAAACAAAAAAATTCCGAGAAATCAAGAAGCTAGGATAACTTGTAAGTGGAGATCTTCGTTATGTAAAGCTGTAAGTAGGCGAGTAAGGAAGAAAGTAAGTAATGAAGACCCTTTCACATGATTGTGGAAGGAGAGTGGATGTAGGATTTTTATAAATACGGAACCACTATAAATTTGTGTGTTCTTTACTTTCTGAACTTCTTCAAGTTACTTTACTATTTGTTTTTTATCTCATTTATCAAAACATTTATTCAAGGAATTATCAATCGAATCAAGTATAAATAATATACTTCATGTAAAATCGATACTTAGAGAATCTGAATTAATTTGGATTATGCTGGGTTTAATTTTGAAAAGGAAAAATTGGATAGGTTGAAAATCTATTAAATCCCCCTCCCCTTTCTAGATTTTACTGTCTAGATAACATTTGATCGACCGAGACCAACAAGTGGTATCGAGTAGTGTTAAAAGCTTATTTACGATATATTGGAGGTCTTGAAATTTCTTGAATTGTGTTTTTGCAAAATTCTTTCATCATCTTTGATTCACTAACCCTGCTAATAAGTTCTATTGAGTTTCTTGATAATCATGTATGCGATTAAGAGCAAAAATACTAGGAGTTTGCGAGAATTTTCCATTGAAGATTATGATTACTTTGGAAGTTTAGGATGGAGAATCATCTGAATGCTATTCATGATCGGATGGAAGAGATCACGGAGGATGGTCTATTAAGTTTTACCATGAAATTGTGAGTGATGGAGCTGAATCCTCGAGAATCCGAGGGTGAGGCGTGAAAAGAAGAGTGTCTTGATTTGACAAATGATGAGAGAAAGATTCACAACTTGGATCAAGTAGCAGAACGAGAGATTATAGAAACACCGAGTAAAGATTGGATTGAAAAAGTGAAAGCTGTTAGATCAAGAAAGGTTTTGATAAGTTAAAAAAAGATCAACCCAGATGAGCGAGACAATATCAAAGAACAGTGAGGTCAAGTTAGATACTAAGCTGATCGAGACTAGGTCGAGGATCGACAAGTCACCAAGACTGAAAGGTCTGCAAGTCATCGGAGACGAACTCAAGTCTAGTCATCTGCGGAGACAATTATGAAGAGCTCGAGGCAGAGGTCAAGATAAGCCGAGTAGAATAAGAAAGACAAGTCTTCACCAAGTCAGTGCACGACTAAAAGGGAAAGATCAGTGGAGATGAGAGCGATTTTCAAGATTAAGTTTGTTAAGCGGATTTTAGTTTGTTAGAACTAAGTAACAAACTAAGCTGTCTTTTGAGACTTATAAATAGGTCTAGTTTTTCATTTTATAGATACGAATAACATACTATTCACGATACTCGATTTCTATTTTCACATCTATTCTCAAGTTTTCAAAAAGAGTTTTCAAAAGTTTTGAGTGTTTGTAGAACACTTTCTTATTACATCTTCAAAGCACCTATCAACTGTAGAATTAGATTTCGTAAGAGTCTAGGAGTTTGAAGATTTGAAGATCTTTATAAGTTGTAAACTTTAAGTTGAATCGTAAGTAAGTAAAGTGGTAAGAAGAGACACTTCTTCAAGTTGAAAAAGGAGAGTGGATGTAGGATTATTCATAATCCAGAACCACTATAAATCTTGGCGTTCTTTATTGCTTTCATTTACTTATCTGTTCATATCAATTTGATTTATAATCAAAGTTCAATTTCGAATTAAAGTTAGACAAATTATCGATGTGCTTTTGATCCGAATAAAGTTGAGTTTAACAATTAATTCCGTTGTGTAACTTTGGTGTTTTGAATAAGTTTTCAAAGATTTGTAAAATCTGGAAAATCTATTCAACCCCCTTCTAGATTTTCCTAGAAAGGTGATTCAAGTTTCCTTTAATCTACTCAACTATGTAGGACCAACAAGTGGTATCGGAGCGGTGTTAAGGCATTACGATATTGATTTTAGGTCTTAACCAAGTTCCAAAATCTGTTCTTGATTATCTTCATCTTCTTCATTTTACTAAGCGTACTACTAACAAGATTGTATAAGGTTTTGTTTTCTTATCTCATCATGTCATCTGGTAAGAACAAGAAGTCAAGGAGTCTACCTGAATTTTCAATTGAAGAATATGACTATTGGAAATTCAGATGGAAAACCATCTCAAAGCAATCCATGATAGGATGGAGGAGGTTCTTGAAGAGGGACCTATTAAATTTTATCATGGAGGCACCGATAATGGCACCGAGTCTCGAAACCGAGTCGACAGGAAAAGAAAAGTTCGAGGTGACAAGTGATGAGAGGAAAATCCACAACCTAGATCGAGGTAGCCGGGAGATGAGATCATAGAAACTCTTGCCAAGGATTGGATTGAAAAAGTCAAAGATGCAAAAATCGGCTAAGGAGATGTGGCGGACACTTGCAAATGTATGTGAAGGTTACGACCAAGTGAAAGAGAATAAAAGGCTGCGATGCGTATTACATGTCTTTGACACTTTCAAGATGAAGGATAATGAAACTTGAGTGGATCGGCTAGATGTGAGGTTAACAAATCTTCTCAACAAAGCAACCGATTTAGGAAAGAATTATTCAGAGAAAGAGATCAATAATAAGACATCTTGAGATCTTTGACCAAGAGATGGAGAGAAAAGTCTAATATCCTTAAAGCAACCCAAAATCTGTCTTCTATTACTCATCATACCTTATTCTCTCATCTTAAAGCTTTGGAGTATGATATTCGAGATAGAAGATGAGGAAGATGAGATGGAGTCAAGCACCTCGTCCAAATCATTGCCTTTGTCAACAAAGAAGACAAGATGACAACCGAATCTGTAGGAGCCGATCTATCTACGAAGGAGCAGATGGCTTTGCTCACCAAAAAGGTATGACAAATTAATAATGAAATATAAAGCGTAATAAATTGAGATTTGCGAGTAAGAGACAGATCCAGATCCAAGTCAAGAAGAAAGGAAGATGATTCTACAGATGATGATAAGAGTAGGAGCCGAGACAAGGAGGTTCGAATCTCCTGCTAAAAGAAATCCTAATAGCCCTAAATCGGATCGGAGTGATACTTGTTACACAGTAACAAGCCGTGACACTTCAGCTATGATTGTCCTCGGTGACTCCTAAAGAAAGAGAAGAAAAAAGGAAGAAGAGAGACAGAGATTTGCGAGATCAAAGAGCTCTTACAGGCTGAGGAAAAAGAATCAAGAAAATCATCATCTTCATCATCCTCATCTGATTTTGGGTGGGACGATGAAATTTGTCTTATGGCCAAAGAGGTAGTCTATTATTCCTCTTCGATAATGATTCTTATAAATTTGTTTGAGATAATGATCAAATTGTTATTCAAGGGTTATTGAGAGACCTAAAGATGTCCTTATGCGCTTATAAACAGCTAGAGACAGAAAATTTGACTTTAAAAGATCGATTTAGATTCTAGCCAAAGGCAAGCGGGTGATGAACTACTCGAGTCGGAGAAAACATTCAAGGGGAATGTTTGCAGTGAGGCTAGTACATCGGCCCACTTGTCTGAAAGATTAGAAAATAAATTGAAATCTTTAAAAGACAAATTTGAGATGATCTGTCTTGAGAATGAGTCAATTAAGAAAGACAATGAGAAGTTTGTCTTCAAAATAAGTCAACTTAATAATTCACAATCAGCAATAGATCACATCTTTAGTACTTCTAAAAATCCCATGATAAAACAGGTCTTGGTTATGATAGAAATAGTAAATCGGATGTTCGAAACCTAGGAAATTTGTGAAGGCATACTGAAACACCAAAAAGAGATTAAAATTGGTCCTTGGAAACCACTTAGTCGAGATAAGGATTTGCATCTCCCAATCAAAACTAAAATTCATTTGAGAATTCTATATCGGACTAAGAGAGTTCCAAGAACTAAGATAAGAAGAAATTCTTATTATAGTCCTTTTGATGGGAGAAGTAGATGTTATCCCACTTTTCCTAAGATCAAGAAAATCACTAAATACAATACAACAAATTATCATTTAAAAGTGATATGATTGTAGATAGATTTGGTAGACAGAATCAAGTCTGATTTATTATTAGGTAATAAGATGTTTGTTTGGTTACCCAAAGTGATGTTTGACCTTCAAGGACCCAAGATCACTAGGGTACCTTATAACTAATCATTTTACGAGGATTCACGAGGACTATCACTCAAGGAGGAGATTTTAGCTTCAATATGGTACATAGGCAGTGGTTGCTCACAACATATGACTTGTAACAAGAAGCTACTATCAAATTTCCAAAATATTGATGGTCCTAGAGTACTATTTGGAGATAACAATTATGGGCAGACTAAAGGAATATGTACCTTGATTATCGGGGATGTTCGGGTATACGAGGTATATTTTGTAGAGGGTTTAAAACATAATCATTATCTGTTTCTCAACTTTGTGATAAAGGTTTTCTTGTCAAATTCTCTAAAGATAAATGTGATATCTTAGATAGTTCCTTAGACAAGGTACTTCTAATCGGCTTCAGACATGATAATGTCCATGTGGCAAACTTTAATAGTTGTTCCAAAGATACATGCACGGTAGCTAAGGGTGGAGATGACCTCGGTGGCTATGGCACAAGAGGCTTAGTCATCCGAACTTCAAGACTCTTAGTAAGATAGCTAGAAAGAATCTTGTTAAAGGATTACCCGAGAAATTTTGTTCTACCGATCGAAATGTGATGCATGTTAAAAAGGTAAACAACCCAAACACTCATTTAAAAGTATTAACACCACATCATCCGAAAGAGTTTTACAACTTCTTCATCTTGATACATTTGGACCTGTTTCACCTCTCGGCTTGATGGAAGGAAATATACTCTTGTTGTGGTAGATGACTTTTCTAGATACACTTGGGTTATATTTCTTTTCAAGAAAAATGAGGCATAAACAAGATCCCCGATCTGTCGTGCATGCATTCAAAATGAGAAAGGTGTTAATATTATTAAAATAAGGAATGATAAGGGCACCTTGAATTTTTAAATTCTTGTTTATCTAACTTTTAAATAAGGAATGATAAGGGTAAGATTCCAAGAGTCTCATATATTCGAGCTTTTGGTTGTAAATGCTTCATCCATAACAATGGAAAGTCTAAACCGAGGACCTTTGATGCTAAGACGGCTAATGGAATATTCTTGGGATATTCTAACACTTCCAAAGCATACAGAGTCTTCAACAAGACAACTCTTTGTGTGGAGGAAACTCCTCATGTGGTCTTTGATGAAATGCATTCTTTCTCGAGATAAAGTGAATCAGTTACTAATGAACTAGATAAAATTGAGCTAACCAAGACTAAACATAGAAGCTGTTTATCTGCCTAGTCTTGATTCGTATTCGAGATGAAGAAGAATCCCCATCCGAAAATCAGCAGACAATCCCACTCCGGACACCATACGAGGAGACACCCTTGACATCGGTGATCGGCCGAAAGTCGGCCAGAGATGAAGGGGGAACGTCGGCTCGGGTAGAATCGGATGAGTTACTGCTGAGTCTCAAGATGAGGATCCTTCTACTCAAATAGGCAAGAGGATGAGAAGTTATCATCCATCTAACCAGATTATTGGGGATCCATCCAAAGAGTGTGCGAATACGAATTATGGTTGATTCTCAAAGTCCTGCTCACCGCTATGTATCACTTCTCAAGCCTAAGTCTATTGAGGAGGCTTTATCGAATCCAAATGGATAAGCGCCATGCGGAAGAAGCTGCATCGATTTGAAAGGCAAAATGTTTGGGAATTAGTGGAAAGACCCTTACATCGAAAGATTATAGGCATTGAAAGATTATAGGCACCAAATGGGTGTTTAAAAACAAAAGCAGATGAGAACAACGTTATTGTTCGTAATAAGGCAAGATTGGTAGCTCAAGGTTACTCACGATGCGAAGGGATAGACTATGATGAAACCTATGCTCCAGCTGCGAATTAGAAGCAATAAGGCTGTTCTTGGCATTTCGCTTATAAATCTTTCAAAGTCTTTCGAGATGGATGTCAAGTCTGTATTCCTAAATGGTGTGTTACTTGAGGAAGTCTATGTGGAGCAGCCTCCTAGGTTTAAGATCAATAACAAGGTCTATAAATTCCATAAAGCCCTATATGGACTGAAACAAGCTCCCGAGGGCTTGGTATGATACCTTATCTGAATTTTTTATTTCAAATGGTTTTTCAAAAGGCAAGATAGATAGGACTTTGTTTAGAAAGGAAATAGATGGTAACATCTTGTTGGTTCAAATTTATGTAGATGACATTATTTTTGGTTCACCTAATCTGAAATTATGTGAAGATTTTAGTGTTCTCATGAAAAATAGGTTTGAAATGTCAATGATGGGTGAATTAACTTATTTTCTAGGATTGAAGATTAAGCAAATGAGTAAGGGTATTTTTATACATCGCACTAAATATGCGAAGGACCTGATTGAGAAATTTGGGATGACTACTAGTAGGGAAGTTAAAATACCCATGGCAACTAACTTCTCTATGTATTCGGATGAGCGGGGATACCCACGGATGCAACGGAGTATCGTGGGTGATTGGACCTCTTCTCTATCTCACCGCAAGTAGGCCGAGACATAGCCTTTGCGGTTGGGGTATGTGCAAGATTCCAGTCTAATCCCAAGAAAATTCATCCTGGAGACTGCTAAGAAAATCCTCAAATATCTCAAAGGGACTTTGCAAGTTGGAGTTATGGTACCCGGTGTTGACAACTTTGATGGCGGGATATTCGGACTGATTTTGGAGGATGCAAGATTGATAGGAAATCCACCTCGGGAACTTGTCAATTCTTAGGCAACAAATTAATTTCTTGGTTATCTAAGAAAGCAGACATCTGTTGCCACCTCCACAATCGAAATTTGAATACATGGTCTTTGGAAGTTGTTGCTCTCAACTCCTCTGGATTAGTCGGCGGCTTAGAGATTATAATATTCAAACATCATCATTCCTATTTCTTGTGATAGTAATAGTGCAATAACCATGACATATAATCACATTACGCATTCTAGGTGTAAACATATAGACATCGAGTACATTATTTCATTAGAGATCATGTAGAAAAGAATGATATTAGAATTGAAAAGATAGCCACTTTGAATCACAAAGAGCGAGATATTCTTACAAAACCTTTAGTGAATCTAGATTTAAAGAATTGTGTTTAGAATTAGGATTACTTGATGCATCATTGGCTGATTTTTAATTATCATTGCTTGCATCATTAGTTGTTTTCCTTATTTCTTTCTTTCCTTTCTTTATATAAATGTCTAGAAAGAATTATTAGACTAGATATGAGTCAAAGGACAATCGGGTAGTGATATAATTGATTTCTGTTAGGAATCAAGAATCAAGGATTAGTCATATTGACCTTATCGACTTGATGATTACTTATCCGACATTCGGTAAATTAGACTAGGGCACAATAGTCGGTGATTTCTTGAAAAAGCAGATGACTATCTCGCACCCTATCCGATCTACCTCGGCCTGCGATAGTTTTGATGAGTTTGTCTACGAGAGCAGTGTACTTTGATAGATCGGTTTTAAAACACTCTAATCAAAATCACCTCCCCTTTGTCTACACATTTCTTGAAAAATATTATTTTCAAAATAAGCTGTCTCAAGTCTGTTAGTTTTCAAATAATCTTGATGAGTTTCAATTGAAAATGTTGTGTTCAATTAATGGCATTAAAATTTTGTGTTTTTCAAAAGCAGACTCGGAGGAAATTCTTCAAAAATATAAGACAAGGTTACTTTTGACCAAGTCCGACAAAACCCGATCTGAAATAGGAAACATTTATGCAAAGAAAGGTATATTTTGGCTTACGTCAGGTATACTAATTACCTCTGCATATAAAGCGAGACCTATTAGCCGTCTAATCCGTAGGATAAACGGTTACTTTTACACAAATCAAGGCAGCGTTAATGCCACGCGCTGAATTGAAGCGGTTTTTATCGCAGAGCCGTTGATATATCTCACGCGCCTTCCTTAATCAATGGTTAAAAATTATTTCCGAGATCGTGCCACGTATCAACTTCCTAATTTTCCCTCTCTCTCTTCGTGGTTTAAAAACTTACCTTCTCCGTTTCAAAAATTCACTTTCACATTTCCCTGCTTCAAATTTCTTGCCAAAATTTTTCTATCTCTCGAAAATACTCAAATGTCTTCCACTTCTTCTAAAACACCAAAACCCCCACTTATATAACCGCTTCCAAGTCGTTTCAAGATGAATCTTACGAAATTGTCAAACATAAACTCAAAGCCGAGATGTATGTGGACTTTGTTACTACATCGGGACAAAGAATCCGGGGAGATTCTGGATTTATTAGAAGCATCGAGATTACGAGGTTTTGTTCGATGAAATCGGCAGAGAACAAAACAATGGATTTTATCGGAGCGAGAACTTCAGTCAACGGTGTTTTCTCGAGAGAATGGGTTCGAAAGCGATTGTTGAAGGAACACAATTGTCGTACACCAAAGAAATAGTGGCGGGATTTACGATACTACGGCGGATGGAGTGAATCCTTTGAGCTACAAAGAAGATGAATGGGAGCGATCAATTGACATGTTTGCAAGAGTAACTTACGAGAGGAACTTCGAAGGGATCTCAAGAAAAATCTTCTTAGGAGAAAATACAGATCGTTGATGACTATTGTTACTAAATCCATCTTAGGAGATCGAGTTCTCATGATGGTGTAACAAAGTCCCGATTATGTTGTATGAGGGCAATTTTTGATGGTATAAGGGTAGATTGGGCGGATTTGTTGTTTAGGCGATTGAAGGAGGAAAAAGCGAGGTTGGTGTATAATCACGATGAGGGTGGTATTTGGGTGCTCAATCAGTGTGAGCCTTTTCAACAAGATCACGGTACTCATTGAAGGGTTAAATAAAAGAATGGAGACAAGGGAAGGCTGGAAAAAGTACTCAAAACAAAAGGGTTTGTTGACTAAGCACGAAAAAATCGGTGGGCTGCAGTTCGGATGGCGAGTCGAGGACGAGGCCCGAGAATAGAGAAATCAGGCGGCAGCGGCATTGGCCCAAAGACAAGCGGTCGGGGTACAAGGAGGTGATGTCCACTGAAGTGAGGTACCAGCGGTGAGGTGAAGTACCCATTCTTTGAGGAGCAAGTAGGCAGGGAGGCAGTGCTTGTAGAACCAGGTCATAGTCATCGAAGTGACTAGACTGATGTTCCTCTCCAAAGGAGATCCAGAGAAGGTTAGTAAAAGGCTGCAGACGTAAGAAGCGAAGGAGAGTCATCTGCTGCTCCTTCAAGCCTACTATCGAAGAAGTTATTACACTAGAGATAGCGGCAGCAGAGGTTGAAGCGAGATGTGCTAGAGGAGCCCACTCGAGAGGACTGTATCGGTCGAAAAGTAAGTCTCAGTAGGTACATCCTCAAACATCTCCTCCTTTGATAAATCCCCATCCCACCTAGGCGATGAAGAGGTGACCCAGTGGCACCTCCGAGCCTCTTGAACAACCTACACCCAAAATAGTCCAAACACAAATCATCTCAACCCAACCATCTATCACTCCACCTCCTACTTCATCTCCTCAACAATCCCCACCTCCTCAACAATCACTTCCGTAAATTCCTCCTACTTCTTCCCAAACATTTGATTTTCTAGACTTTCTCTCCACCAAATATCCCATTCCATCTCCCCAAATAAGTCCAATACACACTCCCAAACTCGACGGATCTATGGGAAGCTTCGAGATTTCCCTAAGATCGAAGCTCAAAAGAGATTACTTGGAACTCATTCCTGAACTTCGATTCAATTCAAGTAATGAAGGAATCGGTAGAGATTTGGCTGGTTCACCGGTGAGGACAGTGATTTGGAGGAGATGAGCTTGTTCATTGAAGAGGTTGGCCGGGAGAACCTCGTCTCTGGGAGAGGGCGGTGTTAGAGTCTGCGGGGTTCATTTCAATCTCATCCATCTTGTGCTGAAGAGCAGCCTCCTCAATCACTTGCGAGGCTGTCTTGGTTTGCCAGAGACCTCACCTTCCGCTCCTCCTAGCGGCCCGGGATCCACCTTCTCCTCTATCCTAAATCACCGGAGAAGAAAATTGAAGACAAGTTCACTCGAGATGCTTACAACAAAGACAACAGACATCGTAGACTCACAGGCATTACTATGGAAGAAATGCTCAAAACATCCGAGGTAAACTTCTTATCCACCATTTCGCATTCTGTTAAACTCTCTGTGAAAGAAGAATTAGTGAAGTAAGGAAGGAGGTTGGTGAGCCGAGGAGCCGAGTACAAGTGATAATCGAGATCTTGGGCGATGAGATTCTCGCAAAATCAGACCACAGCTTCCACCTATTTTCTTGTTGTCAAGGAGCAACTATCTATGCTTCTTGATGATGTTAAAAAGGGGAAGATGTGGAAATCATTAAAGCAGAGCTCAACCGAGATAAAGCTCTCAACGATCGGCCAAACAGATGAGCTCACCGCCCTGAAGATAAGGATTGGGCGAGATAGAGGAAGCAATCAAGGCGAGATGAGCGAGGCCGGGAAGAAAGAAGGCTGAGCTGAAATCGAAAGGTTTATGGCCAAGATTAGAGAAAGAAAGGAAGAAGCCAAGGCCAAGGCTGAAGCCGAGAAGGGCAAGGGAAAAGAAGCTGGTGGCGGTGAAAAGGAGTAAGGTGAAGGAGCTTGAGCGGATCTCATCTCTGTCGAGACAAAGTTTCTTTGGCCAAGGCTGCAGGGAAAAGACCACTCGAGAAGTCACCGGTGACGAATCTGATTGAAGAAGAAAGAGACAGACGCATTAAAACCGAAAAGTCTATTATGGCCGCAGAGAGGCGAAGAGAAAGATAAAGTCTGCGAAAGAAGCTAGCAGGATCTTTGATAGATCCTTGAAGAGATGGGTGGTTCCAAAGAATGGAGGAGAAGCAGATAGGGCATGGGTTAGGCCACAGAAAACCGATGCTCCTCCGAGAATGATTGCTCATCCTTCTTGGGGCTGCTGAATACATGAAGTATGAGGCTAAGTGGACCTTCTTTTTGGTACATCTCAGCCGAGGAGTCGGAGCATCATCTGCGAGGACGAAGCGATAGCATGGCACGATTGGATGGAGAAGGAGAATCCGACTTGTACCAGAAACCGATCGATGAAGGAGATGAATGGTACAATGTGGATTTGGTAGCTCCACCTACTCAACCATTCGATCAAGATTGCAAATGATTGCTCGATTGACAAGGAGTTGATCAGTCAACTATCAACTTCGTGAGTAAATCAGATGAAGTTGACCGATCCTAAGGAGATTCTTTGAACTAAGAACGAGGATATTTGGTGGATGCGGCTCAGGAAAAAGATAGATGGGCCAGATTAGATAAGCTTTAAATTTCCTTATCTTTTATCTCTTATCGATCCATATGTAAATATGTAAATGTGCTCCATGTCTAATGAGATGACCGGATCTTATCCGAACTACTTGTTTTTTAAAGTTTTTTTTTGTTTAAGAAAACTTAAATTTTGTTTTCTAAGTATTAATCATCGAGAAAATTTTCATCTCGCATTTAAAATTTTTCTAAAATTTTTTTCTAAGTCTTAAAATTTTTAAGTCTTTAAAAACTTTCTAAATCTTAAAATTTTCTAAGTTCTAAGACTTAAAATTTTTACTAAGTCTAAAAATTTTGGAAAAGTCTTAAGATTTAAGAATACTTTCTTAAAAGCTTTCTAAGTGTGAATTAAGTGCTTTAACTTGAATAAATCGATTTGAAGTGTGAATGTGTTACGATATGCCTATCGATTATCTTGATTAACTTTGACTAACTTCATTGTGAGTAAGTTTTATAGTTTTAACATCATCAAAAAGGGGGAAATTGTTAGATCAAGAAAGGTTTTGATGAGTTAAAAAGATCAACCCAGATGAGTAGACAATATCAAAGAACAAATGAGGTCAAGTTCCGATACTAAGCGAGTCGACTAGGTCGAGGATCGACAAGTCGGTGAAGACTGGAAAGGTGCAAGTCATCTGGAGACGAACTCAAGTCTAGTCATCTGCAGGAGACAATTATGAAAAGTTCGAGACGAGGTCAAGATAAGCCGAGTAGAATAAGAAAGACAAGTCTTCACCAAGTCACCGCAGACGACTAGGGAAAGATCAGTGGAGATGAGAGCGATTTCAAGATTCAAGGAGTTATCAATCGAATCCAAAGTATAAATAAAATATTTCATTGTAAAATCGATACTTAGAGAATCAATTAATTTGGATTGTCTAGGTTTAATTTTGAAAAGAAAAATTGGATAGGTTGAAAATCTATTCAATCCCCCGTTCTAGATTTTCCATCTAAATAACACTTGATCAACTGGGACCAACAGTCTCATATAAGTTTTTATTTAGGATATGTTCGGTTGGGGATTTGATGTCAATGCGGGAAAGTGTGTTCAATCAAATACGAACCATAATAAAAATAAACGACTCACAAATAAAATAACAAACAAATTAATTGATTCATCATCTCAAAGGAGAGTATCCCATATTTTCATTTATCAATCATCCAACCCTCCAAGAAGGTAGTGTTTAGGTTTAAATACAAGATAATGCTCAAATGGGCCAAAGCCCACTCGCTTTTGGAAATAACAAATAACAATAAAAATTGAAGACATAATTAGATTCATATGTTTGTTGACTCTAAATTCTCTAAATAATTAGAAGCGGCTTCATCTCCATCGCATGTGGATGTGCACACCCACTACTCATTCACTTTTCGTATTTCCACATTGACTTCAATATTCATCCCTATAAAATTTATCTACCATTTATTTTCACAAAATTCAATACAATCATATAAGTATAGTATAATAATTAATGTTTTTGAATTAAACATTTAATACTATTAAATTGATATATTTTAATTAAACAAGTATTATTATTTAAAAATATATAAGCAATTGCATGTTGAAAGCTGTTAGGAAGAAAGTTGTAGTTAGTTTTGATGAGTTAAAGTGTAAAATAGGATGACCATCTGAGTATCTTGTATAGGACAAGTGAAGTAAGTAATAATATGTAAATAAAGCTAAGTACGAGATAGCGAGACATAGGATATACAATCAATCGAGATGAGGATCGAAATCGGATGAGGACCGAGAGATCGAGATGAGGATAAGAAGTCGAGACGAAGACAGTGTGAAGAAGACAAATGAGATCAAGAACAATAAATAATCATCAAGACAAGGAACGAAGACAAAGACAGAGTGAGTAAAAAAGAAGACAATGAAGTGTTAGGAAATTTCATATAAATGTCAAGAAGCGATTATAACCAACCAAGAAGAAGTTACAAGATTCAGATTAGAGTGTTATAACTAACTAAAAGCAGAATCCACAAGGAAGTTACAACTACCAAGGAAGATCTCTATAAATAGGGATTGAAATCAAAATAGAGTTACTTTTGAACTTTTGTAACTTCACGAGTTATTCACTCACATTCTATACACACAACATTCAAATATTGTAATCACGCGCACAAACGTTCTATACGTTTCTAGTTCTTAGTGTTTGTAGAACACTTTTCACGTAACATCTTCAAGCCATTGATTTTCGTAAATTAGGAAGAAATTATTGTAAGGTGAAGATTCATGTTGTAAGTAAGTAAGAAGAAAGAAGGAAGATAGTAAGTGAAGACCCTTCTTCAAGTTGAAGAAGGAGAGTGGACGTAGGATCGTTTGATCCGAACCACTATAAAGCTGTTGTGGTCTTTATTACTTTTCATTTACTTATATGTTCATATCAATTTCAGTTTATAATCAAAGTTCAATTTTAGAATTAAAGTTAGACAAAATATCGGTGTGCTTTTGATCCGAATCAAGTTGAGTTTAAAAATAATTTTGTTGTGTAACTTTGGTGTTTTGAATAAGTTTTCAAAGATTTGTAAAATCTGGAAAATCTATTCAACCCCCTTCTAGATTTTTCCTAGAAGGTGATTCAAGTTTCCGTTAATATACTCAAATAAGTGGGACCAACAAGTGGTATCGGAGCGAGTGTTAAGGCATTACGATATTGATTTTAGGTCTTAAAAGGATTCAAATTATCTTTTGATTATCTTTATCTTCTTTATTTCTCTAACCCTGCTACTAATCGGATCGTATAAGTTTTTGGGTTTCTTATCTCATCATGTCATCTGTTAAGAGCAAGAAATCAAGGAGTCTACCTGAATTTTCAATCGAAGAATATGATTACGGAAATTCGGGATGGAAAATCATCTCAAAGCGATTCATGATAGAATGGAGGAGGTTCTTGAAGAGGGACCTATTAAATTTTATCATGGAGGAACCAAGATAATGCTTGGCAGAGGCTGAAACCAGAGTCGAGACAGGAGAAGAAAAGTTCGAACTGACAAGTGATGAGAGAAAAATCCATAATTTGGATCGGGTAGCCGGGACGAAATAATCGAAACCCTAAGCAAGGGCTGGATTGAGAAGGTAAAGAGATGTAAATCGCTAAAGAAATGTGGGAAACTCTCATTTGGAATTTGTGAAGGATCGGAAACGAGTTAAAGAAAACAAATTACAATCAGTATTTTACACTTTTAAGATGAAAGAAGGAGAAACCATTGATCAACTAGATGTTAGATTGACTAATCTTCTAAATAAGGCGGTGATTTGGGAAAAACTTATTCAGAGAAAGAAATCAACAACAAGGTGTTGAGGTCGTTAAGCAAAAGATGGAGAGAGAAAGCTAATATTCTCAAAGCTACTTAGAATTTGTCTTCAATAACACATCACACTCTATTTTCTCATCTCAAAGCACTAGAATATGATATCCAAATCGAAGACGAAGAAGATGAAGTGAATCTTCAACATCCTGGAAAGACAGCTTGTGTTTCTTCATCAAGAAGAATCCGAGAAAATCTCCAAGGCATCTGATTTATCAATTAAGGAGGAAATGGCACTTTTGTTAAAAGCGATATGAGAGGCTTAAAATGAAGTACAAAAGAAATAAGAGAGATAGATCGAGTCGAAGGAATTATAAATCGGATAAAGAGGAAAAAAGTTCAGATAATGATAGGAAAAATGATTAGACAAGAAATCACAAGTCACCAATTAGAAGAGGAGATAGTAGCCCTAAGGCAGACGAGAGGAGATATTTGTTATACATGCAACAAACCTGGTCACTATAGTTATGATTGTCCTTAACTCACTCCAAGAGAGAGAAGAAAAGAGTAAAAAGCGGGACAAGGTATCTTGATCAAAGAGCTCTTCTAGCTGAGAAAGAAGAAGTTCATGAAACATCATCATCCTCATCTTCATCTGATTTTGGGTCGATGACGATATATATTTAATGGCAAAAGAGGTACATTACTATTCTTCTTGAGATAATGATTGTGATACCTTATCGAATCGATCCTAGTCTTATAGATAAACTTTTGAAAGACTTGGAGGCTGCTTTATCTGCGTATAAACAGATAGAGATGAAAACTTTAATTTAAAGAATCAAATTACTGATCTAACTAAAGTCAATCAAACAAAGGATAGTGAGAAACTAGACTGTACATTCAAGGGGGAATGTCGGTGAGACTATCACTAACACCTTGTCCGATAAGACAAACAAGTTAGAAAAGGAATTGAATTCTTTAAAAATAAAATTTTCAAACATCTATTCTTAAAATGAGTGTTACAAAAGAACTAATAGAGAATTAAATCTCAAGTTAGGACTTTTAAATAACTCTCGAGACCACAATAGATAAGATCTTCAATACTTCACAAAAGTCTAATGATAAGACTGGATTAGGTTTTGATAGGAGTAAGAAAAATGATCCAATAAAACCTAGAGTTTTTGTTAAAGCAACTAAACCAAAGGTGGAGACTAGATTTAGTCCTTGGAAACCTAAGGAATTAATCACCTCATCTGATACTTCAAAAGAAAACACAAGAGGAAAGTTGCTCCTAAGGTCAAACCAAAGACTAAGTCAAAGTCTTATCCTAGGTATAATAACTTTGATGGAAGAAGTAAAACATATCCATTTTTACCAAGATACAAGACGATTACAAAAGATCGGTTAAACAAGATTGATCTTGAAAGTCTTATCTTAGTAGATAGATATGGATGTAAACTTCAATCTATGGTTTTAAGGAACATTGATATCTTTGTCTGGATACCTAAGTGTCAACTTAACATGAAAGGACCCAAAGTACAAAGGGTACCTAAGCATTAAATCATGTGATTGCGGGAAGACAAGAAGATAGTAGAAAGAGGAGATATTATTGAGGTTATTTGGTATATTGATAGTGGTTGTTCTAAGCATATGACCTATGAAAGACGTCTTCTTTCTAACTATCAATCCATAGACGGTCCAAGAGTAATGTTTGGAGATAACAATTATGGACTTACCAAAGGAGTAGGGACATTGATGATATGTGATATTCAAGTAAATGAAGTCTACTATGTGGAAGGATTGAAGCACAACTTACTATCTGTTTCACAATTCTATGATAAGGGGTTAAGTGTCAAATTTACTCATAATGCATGTTATGTGCTAGATGGTATCAATGAAAATATATTATTAGCTGAGTCGAGACAAGGTAACATCTATGTTGCTAATTTTAAAAGTTGTCCTAAAGATACTTGTCTTGTTGCCAAGAGTTCGAGATGATTTAAGTTGGCTATGGCACAAACGTCTTGGTCACTTAAACTTCAAAACTCTTAACAAAATTGCAAGGAAATCTTTAGTAAAAGGACTCCACGATAAAGTATTTTCAAAGAACCATGTGTGTGATTCTTGTCAAAAAGAAAAAGCAGACTAAAGCTTCTTTTAAAACAATAAGTAACACCTCTCGGCTTTAGTGGAAGAAAATATACTTTGGTAATTGTTGATGATTTTTCAAGATTTACCAGGTTATTTTCTTATACAAAAAGAATGAGACTATGATTAAGATTCTATAATTTTTTAAAATGGTTCAAAATGAAAAGGGACTAACTATTGTTAAAATTAGAAGTGATAAAGGTACTGAGTTCCTTAATAAGCTTGTTACTAACTCTTTGAGAGAATGGCATAGCTCATGAAACATCTCATTGTACAGACGCCACAACAAAATGGAGTAGTTGAAAGGAGAAAGCAGAACCTTGAAAGAGGCGGCTAGAACAATGTTATCCGAGTACAACACTCCTCACGAGTTTTGGGCGAAGCGATTAATACGACTTGTTTGTTCAAAATAGAAGTTTGATTGTTAAAGATAAATGCAAAACTCCCTATGAAATTTGGAAGGGAAGATCCCCCAAGATTTCATACTTTCATATATTTGGTTGTAAATGTTTCATCCACAACAATGGTAAATCTCAATTAAAAACTTTTGATGCCAAGATAGCAGATGGAATATTCTTAGGATACTCATTTGTATCAAAAGCATATAGAGTTTTTAATAAGACAACCTTGTGTGTAGAAGAAACTCCACATGTTGTATTTGATGAATCTTCTTTTGAGTATAGTAAGACAGATGACATCACAAAGATATCGTGATCCGAATCGATGACTATTAAAAGATCAACCATAAAGTTCTACAATCAAGAATCGATTCGAGATGAAGAGAAAGAACTAGATTCAAACAAAGAAAAAGAACTTGGAAGCTCTTTCTCACCGGTGATCGAGACAACCAATACCACAGATGATCGGGTAGAGTCATCGAAGGTAACATAGAGCCATCTGAAATAAATATTTACGACAAAACTCCATCCATTGTAAAAGATAAAGGTAAGAAAGTAATGTCATATCACCCAATGAGCAGAGATAATTGGAGATTTAGAATCTGGAGTCAGACAAGGACCCAACTAAATCAAGATTGCATGTTCGGTTGCTATGTGTCATTACTTGAACCTAAATCTATTACTAAAGCTCTAATCGATTCCAATGGATTAACGCCATGCAAGAAGAACTAAATCAGTTTCAAAGACAAGATGTGTGGGAGCTTATGGAAAGGCCTCATCATCAAAAAGTCATTGGAACGAAATGGATTTTTAAAAACAAAAGAGATGAAAATAATATTGTGGTTAGAAATAAAAGTCGATTAGTTGCGCAAGGTTATTCACAATCGTAAGGGATTGATTATGACGAAACCTTTGCACCGGTAGCTCGTCTGGAAGCCATAAGATTGTTTTTAGCTTATCTTGCTTTTAAAAGATTCATAGTTTTTCAAATGGATGTTAAGTCAAGCATTTCTTAACGGAATCTTAGGCGAGGAAGTATATGTAGAGCAACCTCCTGGTTTTGTCAAAGGAGACAAGGTTTATAGATTGAGGAAAGCTCTATATGGACTTAAACAGACACCTAGAGCATGGTATGATACTTTGTCCGATTATTTAATTCAAAATGGTTTTGTTAAAGGTAGAATTGATAGAACTCTTTTCGAGAAAAGAATTTGGTTGTGATCTTCTATTAGTTCGTATTTATGTTGATGATATTATTTTTGGATCAACTAACATATCTTTATGTGAAGAATTTAGTCATCTTATGAAAAGTAGATTTAAAATGTCCATGATGGAGAGATGGCCTACTTTCTTGGACTTCAAGTCAAACATGACAAAGAAGGGAATATTCATTAATCAAACCAAATATACAAAAGATCTTATTGAGAAATTTGGAATAGGTACTAGCCGAGAAGCTAAGATACATATGATGACAAACTTTTCAATGGATCCAGATGAGAAGGGAGAAGACACAGATCAAACCGAGTATCGAGGTCTAATTGATTCATTATTATATTTAATCGCTAGTAGACACGATATTTCATTTGCGGTTGGAGTATGCGCATGTTTTCAAGCTAATCCCAAAAGAAGTCATCTTGAAGTCGCAAAGAAAATTCTTAATTTCCTAAAAGGTACGATAAATGTTGGACTATGGTATCCGGTGATGACAACTTTGAGTTGTCCGGATACTCGCATTCAGATTTTGGTGGGTGTAAGATAGATAGAAAATCTACATCCGGTACTTGCCAATTTCTTGGTAGTAAGCCGATTTCATGGTTGTCTAAGAAACAAACCTCTGTAGCTACTTCCACAACTAAAGTGAGTATGTGGCGGTGGAAGTTGTTGTTCACACGGTGATCTGGATAAGTCAACAATTAAGGGACTATAATATTATCACCAAAGATGTACCAATTTTTTGTGATAGTAATAGTGTCATAGCTATTACCCAGAACCCAGTCTTACATACTAGATGCAAGCATGTTGACATAAGACATCATTTCATTTGAGATCATGTTGAGAAAGGTGACATCGAGACTTGAAAAGATTCGACCGATTTTCAAAAAGCCGATATCTTGACAAAACCTCCGCAGAGACAAGGTTTAAAGAACTATATGTAGAATTGGGATTATTAGATGCTTCTTTAGTAAATCTATAATCTTATCTTATGTTATTCATTCTTTGTCTTTCTCAATTAGTTTACTATGTCCGAGAAGAAGTTTCGAGGCAGTAGAAGGTCATATGGAAAATCACAGAGTGATATAATTGATCTCCATTAAAGGAATCAAGAATCAAGGATTAATCCATTGATCTTATACCAACTTGATACTTACTTGTCCGACATGAAGTAATTCAAACAAATACATATTAATCGTCTGCTTTACAATGACATATGAGTATATGTACCTTATGCGAATTACTCACAAAGATTACTAATGATTTGCCTAAGTGTTGTTGATCTCAAAAGAACAAGATTTGATAAACATATCTCAACATATGACAAGGTCTACTTATCCAAGTGATCATGAAACAGACTATGATGCTATCAATCCAGACAAGGTGGAAATATCGAAGTATATTCTAAACTTTTTAATCAAGTTGATAAAATTATGCATATTATTTCATATAATTGATATATGAATATAATATCATAATCCTCTTATTTTATTCAAAAATGAATGCACTCAGTATATTGAAAATATTTTGTTTTACAAAATAAAAGCGATAAGGGTTCTAATTTTATTTTTATTAAAATATGTGTACTTTTCATTTTATCTTTCCAATTAACTGAAAAGTATTTCTCAAATAAGTAACTCGTGTCGAAGAAGTTACTACGGACCCGAAATTTTATCAAATCAAGTTTTGAAATTCACCGAGTAACCTTCACGCTGGAAATGGAGGCGGTTTACGAAATATGAATCGTCGAAATATCACGCGCGACATATTTAATATTATTCTCTGCACTTTTCAAAATAAATGTCATAATTGCATTAATGGCGATTCGAAAGCCTATATTTACCCTTTTCGAGGCAATTATTAGTTCTATAATTGTTTATTATTATATATTTCCATATAAATAGGCGTACGTGTGCATAATTTCATTTACGCACACATAAAAACCTTTCATAAACTTCTCAAACTTTTCCTTTCCCTCCCAAAACCTTCTATATTCTTCAATGGTGGAATCAAAGAAGTCCAATATCAAGTTTGAGTATGATTTGAAATCTATCGAGAGAAAACGAAATCGAGATGTTCGTTGAATGGGATATTTCAACCGATCCCGAGACCAGAGATATACTAAATTTGCTTGAATCCAGAGGTCCGAAGAAACCTAACTTTGGATGATCTCATTCTTGAGTTTCTAACGAGAACAAAATCAATCAAATCGGTTTGGAATCTCAAATTCGAACCAAAGGAAAGAATAGGAAGGTGGTAGTGTCGATTGAAGATTTAGGTGAAATCTTCGGATTGAGCACGATTGGAGAAAAACCATTCACTTACAAGGCATCGGAGTACTTGGAAAGTTTCCGACTAATGGCGAGAAGGACTCACCGAGAATACGGCAGCAAATCTGAAAAGACCTATGCTAAAACGGAGATATAGATTGCGATGCTAATTCGACCAAATGCATCTTGGGTGAGCAGCAAAGCCATGATGGCTTTGTGAAGCTTCGAGAATATGTTGCCTTAGGGCTATAATCGATGGAGCCGAAATAAATTGGGTAAGGGTGGTGTATTCGAGGCTGATGGAAGAAAGGAAAAGGTTTGTCAAAACCCCGTCTCATCGGAGTGATGAGATGGTCCTTAACCAAGATCACAAGTATGATGGCTAGAATCACCATCATACTTGAACATAAGCTGGGTCGAGACAATTTGGATTGGAAGGAGGGGTGAAAAAATATACCAAGCGAAGGGACTTTTGGTCAAAGATGAGAAGATCTTTAGACCATCGGACTCGAGAGGGAGGCAGGGACGCTCGGCTCAACCGCCCGGCCAAAGGAAGAAGGCTTCAAAAGCCAAGAAAAAGGAGGTTAAGATGGTGTTGGAGGATGAGTCCTCATCTGCTGAGATGGAGGAAGCGAAGATGAGGAAAGCGAGACAGCTTCTCAAGAGGGAAGTGTCTCACCGAGATGCAGAGGGTTCCTGACAAGGAGAAAGAGTCGATGTCTCATCTGGAGATGACCAAGAAGAGGAGCTAGCCCAATCTTCATCTTCCTCATCCGAGGATGAAGAACCCCAACCCTCCACATCCAAACCTCGGTAATGAAGAGGCGAGGCAAGACCGCTACCTCCGAGCCTCTAAAACGGTCCACTCCGATAAGTCCAACCCAAATCCAACCTACAGATGATCCCTTTTCTTTCCTATCCTCTACATCATCTGAACCAAATCTATTCCTCAACCTCCCCAACCCATCCGGTGAAATGGGTCCCTCTGAGACTTCCCTCGAGAATTCTAGGAAAGAAATTCCTTCTCAAAAAGGAATCACCACTAGCAGATGAGCCCGATCTTCTTAAGGAATTAATTGATGTATATATTTTAAGAAGACTCAGATTAGGCTCATTCGAGGAGACAACTATCTTAATAGCAGAGGCGGGGAGGGAACAATTTATCCATCCTGGGAAAAGGAAGTACTCAAAAAGGCAAAACTCAAATCCTTCCAAGATATCTTGACCGAAAATAAGTTCTTCGACTACATCCTACAAAGGGTATATCTTGGAGATATGGAACCGAAGGAGGTGGAGACATTAGAGAAGGTGGAGGAAGAACTAGAAAAAGAAAAAGGCTGAGGAAGAGGTGGTGAAGTGGTGAGAAAGGAGCCGAGGTGAAAGAACCTGAGGGAGTAATCGGTGGAGCCGCCGATGAGCCAGTGAAATGGATACGGCTAAGGAGGCACAAAGCAGAGCAGATGACAGAGCGTGTGCCGGTGAGGTAGAATCAGATTTGCCATCATCTTCAATGCATTGGGCGATTCTCCTCCGATTGCGGTTGAAGCCGAAATTCCTATCGAGGAGATAGATTTAACTCTATCTTCTCCATCTGAAGAAATTGCGGGGGCCCTCTGTATACGTATGCGTATCCGATTTCAATGCACGAAGGAAGAGGTACTTAATCAAGCGAGCTAGTCGAGTGCTCTGCATCTTGTTCTGGAATTATCACTTCTTCAATCAAAGAGAATGTAGAGGTCTGCAGTTCATGAGAAGACAAAGATAGACCTCTACTTCTCAAGAATCGAACATGAAGAAAACATTGCTAAGGTTAAGCAAAGAAATCGCTGAGGAAGAAAAAGCTCAAGGAGAATGGGTGCGACAAGATGTCTTGAATGCTTACTCGAAATCGGAGACTCTGTTGAGGAGAAAGTCAAAGAGTCATGGATGGCAAAGGAGGGATGTTTTTCTCAAGTACTTAAGATGGGCACGGCCATGGAAAAAGATAGACAGATGAATATTTTGAAGAATTATTTGGAAGGAGAGTTCCGACAAGCTGAGATAGGGCATAAAAAGAGATACGATCAGCTAGAGCAAAAGACAGGATTTGTCAAAAATGAACTAATGGGTCAGATTGAACAAGTAGCCACTATCTGCAATACCCGATTTCTTTGATGTCAAAAAGGGGAAAGTAGTGAGCTCAAGAAAAGGATAGATGTTCAAGACGACAAGATCCCGGCTTTGAATCTTAAGCTTGAGGAACTATACGAAGAGGCATTAAGAGCAGAGGAAGAGAGGAAGAAGACATTTGATGAAAAGTCTCGAGAGAGTGTTGAGGAGGCGAGAAGAAGGACAAAGACAATCGAATCCACTGAGTCCGAGCACGAGCCTGAATCTCGAGAAAGAATTGCAAACTACCGCTGACCCTATCCCCATTCAATCAATCATATCTCCCTCATCCTCATCCAAAGCATTTGGGAAAACTAAGGCTTCAAGCCAACTTCAAAACCCAGTGAGATAGAAGAGGAAGAAAAAGTTCAAGAGGAGGAGGGAAGAGAAGGAGAAATACAAAAGAAGGGATGCCAAAAGGAGGAGGGAGCAGGAAAATTTTATGACCGAAAACAGAGGAAGTGGGTCCAGACGAGTAGGGATGAGCAAGGAGTCGAGGTCTTCCGACCATTTCATCGAAGCGATGTTGTGCGAAAGAAATCTTGCTGATGGGAGATTAGGAGATGTGGAGATCTTACGAGGCGAGAATGGAGTTTTGCTTTCCATGTCCTGTAAGAAGATTAAATGGGGGCTACATCGCTTTCCATGTCCTGGTTGGAGGAGAAGGACTCTAAATTCTATCAATACCTAATCGACCTTGCTCACAAAGAATTCAATGCACGTAGTCGCACCCGCCTACTCACCGATGGAACCTCCTAGAACAAGAGATGGCCAGCTAGATCATGAACGAGTCAAGCGGTGATTATAAAAGCGGTGAAGCCGACCTAGGCGAAGGAGGGGAAACGGTGTCTCTAAAGAAGAGAGTCTTTGACTGGTCGAGTATACCAAAAGAAGACAGGTGGTACGATTAAGTCTATCTTATACTACTTGTCTGATTATGCGCCTTGATAAATGTGAAAGAATGTGAAAGTTTTTTTGAATATATGTGAATACATGATTGAACTATTCTCATAAACTTGGGTGTTTAACTAACTTGTTTTATTCTCAAGCTTCTAATTAAGTCTTGGTAAAATTAACGTGCTTATAAATTCATAATACCAAGTCTTCCGAAACACTCGTGGGTTTGAGTCACCATTTGCCCGATCGAAAAAAAAAATCAAAGAGTTTAACATGATTTAAATATCAATACTCAAGAAATTTTTTATCATATTACCTATTAATAATTTATAAAGATATATCGAGAACATATTTAATGTCATCAAAATTTATATGAGGCCGTCTCATGGAATTTTTTTGTGCGGCATTTACGAATAAATTATCATTTTGATGACGGTCTCACATAAGTTATTATTTTTATTTTCCTCGTACTAAAGTTATTATTTTCTTTGTGAAAAATTACAGTAATTTTGTTTATCGTTGTATGAAACACATTTTGATGACGGTCTCACATATATTTTATTTGTTAACATATCCTTTATAGGTATTAATTAAAATTAAGTTATTTTTTCATTGAATTGAATTGATTATGACAAATTCGCACTTGGTGGTTTGATTGATGAGAAAATTGATTGTTATGGTGCAATGCAATTAATACACCCCTATATGTGATAAATTACGAAATGTTGAGATATTTAAAACTTGATTATGTTTTAATATACATAGTTTTGTGTAAAAATTAAAATGGTATCTCATATATGATACAAAAGCGATTGTTGTGATGAGGCGTGTGGCGTCGTTTAACATACTTTTTCCTCCGGTTTTCTACCTCGTTGGAGCTTAAATGCATTTGTTTCTTTCTTTTGCCATGGATGCTTTGCTTTAGAAAATCTTTCTCTTCTTGGACGAAGAGGAGGATGAATTGGTTTTGGATCCTCAACCGAATTCTTCGAAGGGGATATGTGAAGTATTGTGTCGTGGGGAGAGTCGTTAGTGATCAACCAATTGTTTTCAATCTCCTCGGATCTCGAATGGCTTTGATTTGGAAACCTAGTAAAGGAGTTTATATGAAGGAGATAGGGGTAACAGGTTTCTTTTTCAATTCTTCCACCATAATGATGTTAAAAGGGTTTTGGATGGGGCTCCATGGTCGTTTGGTGCCCATCCTGCAGTCTTGCATTGTCTCCGAGTGGGGATATCCCTCAACATGTCCCATTAGATCATATTCCATTTTGGGTACATATCCACGGTTTACCTGTGGGTTTTTCTCATAAAATATTGGTAAATCTCTGGGTAACTTTACGGGATGTTTTTGGAATATGATGAATCAAATCGAGCTGCGGTGTGGCGGGAATATATGCACATTAGAGTGGAATTGGACGTGAATCTACCATTAAAACGTTTCAAGAAAATCAAATTTAATGGGGGTTTGGTGCAAGTGAGTTTTAAGTATGAGAAACTTCAAACCTTTTGTTTCATCCGTGGTAAGCTAGGTCACACGGAGAGCTTCTGCGATACTCTATTCATTTTGGCGAGGCTCAAGTCGAGGCTATGCGTCAAGGTGTTAAAGGATGGGGTTTGTTTCTAAAAGCTGATGATAGGAAATTAGCACGATCGGCTGGTGATTGTTGGTTGCGTCACGAGAGATGGTGGTTTTGGGTCAAACCGGTGGCCCTAGAGTTAAGGCGCAAGCTGCGGAGGAAGGGTTTCGAGCAAATCCAAATTCGATATTTTTGAAGATTCTTGTCAAGATATCCCAAAATCCGACAATCTTGTAAGATGTGTTCTTGAGTCAACAAGTTTTCAAAATTTGAATGAAAAAGATCGTAGAGATTTTCATATAACTTCAAACCCTATCTTTATGGATTCTTCCATGTAGGAGGAAGGGGAAATGTACGATAATGCCCTTATTATTGAATCGAAGAAAAGAAAGGTTGCATCTCCTACTCACGACGATGCATGACAAGCTGAGGAAAGTTACGATGGGAAGTCCGATTCGCTGAAGAAACCGGTCATTTTTTAGAGGTGGGACCCGCCGTGCGGGCCCACCTATCATTATGATTCTTCTAAGTTGGAACTATAGAGAGCCGGGCAACCCCGCTACAGCTTACGGCGTTGTGCGAACTCGTGAAGGCTCGTAGGCACGATGTCATTTTCCTTTTTGAAACCTTGTGTGGTGCGTCTCGTATTGAAGAGATTTGTGTTAGGTTCTGATTCTTTTCTTATTTTAATATTGATTGTGTCGGGTGTAGTGGTGGTATCGGTGTGTTTGGAAAGTTCTTGGTTATTATGGTTTCCCTAATAGACAACAATGTGCTCGATCTTGGAATTTGCTTCGGTCCCTTGCTGCTGCTAATTCTTTCACGTGGCTTTGCATCGGTGATTTCAATGATATTTTGAACACCGAGGACAAAAGAGGTCGTGTGGATCATCCAAACTGGTTATATAAAGGTTTTCGGGAAGCGGTGAGTGATTGTAATCTCGAGGACTTACCGATTATTGGTCATCGATTCACAGGCTCGATGTTGGGAGCGATGAATGCCGTGGAAGAGAGGTTAGATCGTGCTATGGTCAACCCCGATTGGTCGGCTATGTTCCCTAATGCTAAGCTATCAAACTTTATCTTTGCCGATTTCTGATCACTCTCCCATCTTGGTTGATTTCGAACCGGCCGAATTTATCCGTCAGTCATCCTTTCCGGTTTGAGAATAAATGGCTATAAGAGCCGGACATCAATTCGATCATCTCAAGTTGTTGGAGTGGTTTTAAGGACCTGAGTTTTTAAAAAGATTGGATGCAAGCTGGTGAGACCTTGAGTATTTGGGGTAAACAATTAGCAACACTTTCGGGAAGAATAAAGAAGATTTGGAGAATAGAATTGTGAGGTTGCAAGAACGGTCGATGTTGTTTCGCTAATACTCTTGTTAATCTTCGGAGGGAGTTGGCTGCCTTAATTGTTCAAGAGAAAACTCATTGGAGACAAAGAGAGAAGATTTTTTGGCTAAAAGATGGGGATTTGAATACACGTTTTTTCATCAATCTGCTTACGCTCGCGGGAAAGCTAATAGAATATACAAGCTCAAGAACCAGGTAGGTGATTAGGTTAGTACGCCTGAGGATTTGAACCAGGTTGTTCTTGATTACTTCGGTGAGCTTTTTTCGGGAATGGTAGTAATATGTCTCATTACGATGCTATTGTGGACTTTCCCCCTCTTATCTCGGAGACGAGATAATTTGGAGCTTACCAAGGCTTTTACTAGAGAGGATTTTAAAGAAAGCTGTTATGAGCATGCATGCCAATAAGCCGCCGGGACCAGATGGTTTTAATCCGGTTTCTACCGAGAAATTTTGGGGTATCGTGGGGAACGACATGGCCGATTCATGCATGTCTTGGTTGGAAAATTTTAGCTTTTCGACTAATCATGCAGCACTAATGTTGTCCTTATACCTAAGTGTGAATCACCGAGCACTATGAAGGATTTACGCCCGATCTCGTTGTGTAATGTTGCTTATAAAATTCTGGCTAAAGCTTTGTGCAGCAGACTTCGAGCTACTCTTCCGAATTTGATTGACCACTGCTCAATCGGCTTTTGTTTCAAACAGGGCTACTATATGAAGAACAAACGGAGAGGGAAATTTGGTGATGTAGCCTTGAAGATAGACATTAGTAAAGCTTTTGATAGGGTGGATTGGGGGTTCCTTGAGTACATGTTGCGAAGGCTAGGTTTCGTGATAAATGGGTTTGGTGGATGATGTTATGTGTTACCTTGGTTAGTTATAATTTCGTGGTAAACAAAAACTTAATGGGGCCTATTGTTCCTAGTAGAGGACTCCGTCAAGGGATCCTTTATCTCCTTTTTGTTTATCATATGTGCTTTGAGGGTCTATCTCTTTTATTAAGATAAGCTAATCGTCGTGGCATTTTGCATGGGAGTAGAGTTTGTCGCGCTGCTCCAATGGTCTCTCATCTGCTTTTTGCAGATGATTGTTTATTATTTTGTCGAGCTGATCGTCAACAATGCTCAACTCGAAGAATATATTGCAGACATATGAGCGTGCTTGGGGCAAGCGATTAACCCGACAAATCGGGGGTTTTCTTCAAGAAAAACGTGAATGAACAATTGAGAGCTGATCTTTCGAACATTCTCGGGAGTCCATCGGCCCTTGAATACGGGATGTTATCTAGGCCTTCCTTCTCTCATTGGTCGTGATAAGAAATATATTTTTCATTATGTTAGAGATCGCCTTTGGGCTAAGTTACAAGGTTGGAGGAACAAGAAAGTTTCTAAGGCGGGTAAGGAAATTTTAATCAAATCAAGCTCAAGCAATCCCGTGTTTTTGCATGAGTGCATTCTTACTCCCTCCTTCTCTTGTCGACGAGTTGCAAAGAATGCTTAACTCTTTTTGGTGGGGTAATGGTTCGGTATCTGAGGAAGGGTATAAAATGGGCCAGTGGGATAGATTATGCGTTCGTAAGAATAATGGTGGTATGAGTTTTCGCAATCTCCACGACTTCAACTTAGCAATGCTTGGGAAACTTGGTTGGAAGTGTCTTTCCAGCCCGGATACTCTTTTTTCCATGATTTTCAAAGCTAAATATTATCTAACTAGGGATTTTTGAATGCCCCTCTAGGGCATAGTCCAAGTTATGCCCGGAGGGGTATCTGTGAGTCTCAAGACATTGTGAGAAGAGGTGTTCGATGGAGGATTGGGGTTGGCACCGGTATTCGAATGCAGGGACGATCCATGGCTTAATAGTGATTCTAATTTTTTCATCGATTACGCTCGTGTTTCTAGTCTTGAGAATGCTACATTAATGATCTTTTTATTCTGGTACACAAATGTGGGGCGTCAATCTTATTAACACTTTTCTTAATCGGGAGGATAAGAAACAGATTCGAGCACGATTCCTTGCCCGGCAGTTTCCCAGTTAGCCGGATTTGGCACTTCTCGGTGATGGTCGCTATTCGGTGAAATCGGCTTATAATTTGGGAACCGGCTTGTCCTTCGATGCTATTCGAATCTAGGCTCTGAGTGGTGAAACTTTGGAAGCTAAAAACCCTCCCCAAAGTAAAAGTTTGGTATTGGCGTTCTTTATGCGATTTTTGCCTACAAAAGTTCGTCTACGAAGCAAAGGGGTGCATCTTGATTCAGAGTGTAATATCTATTCTCTTTGGATTAAAAGCATCTTGGCATCTTTTCATGCGGTGCAGATTTGCGTTGGAATGTTGGTCCTTGGGAGGTTTTCGTGATGAACCGGAAGACGCGGCTACTAGGGTCGATTCTTGCACCGAGTTATGGCTCACATGCCGACTATTTTGAATAGCGAGAGGCGGCGAGGTTTGCGGCGTTGGGTTGGCATATTTGGCGCGAACGGGATAATGTTTCTTTGGCATGGGAAAAGATCGTCACCTCCTTTTGTTGTTGTTGCCGATGTAGCTCGGTTATTATGTGATTGGCGTGAGGCCCGATCACCACCTGATAGGTTAGTAAAGTTCTTCGAGGTTGTGAACATTGGCATCCTCCACCGCTACATTTGTGAAATTAAATATTGATGCTGCCCAATTTAAGGACACTAATGAAACTGGTTTGGGTATGGTTGTAAGGGATGAGGGTGGACAATTTATCGGTGCTCGTACCATGTTCTTTCCGGCTTAGTTAGATCGGAAGAGGTGGAGGTTATGGGTGTTTATGAAGCACTTTCTTGGATTCGTGATTTGGGGTTTAGTAAGGTGGAAGTGGAGATGGATGCTAAGGTCGTTGCGGATGCTTTAAAAGGAAATTCTACGGACGACACCTCTTTTGAAAGCTATGTGAACGCTGTCAAAGCTTTGGGTAATCTTTTTTCTTATTGTAGTTTCCACTTTGTCTATCGTGCGGCCAATAGTGTGGCGCACTCTTTTGCTAGGGCTTCGAGATCCTATTCGAGTCCTCATACGTGGGTCGAGCCTCCATCCTTTGTGCAAGGCATTCTCAATGATACTTGCTTTGGTTGTAAATAAACGTTGCTGGTTTTTTTCTTTCAAATATATATATATATATATATATATATGATACAAAACTCTACTTAAATTTTTAAAATTTAATTTTTTTAAAATATGATCGGGTTAAGGTCATAAGTCCATAAATATGCTTAATATATATGTAATGGAGCCCGTCTCATATAAATTTTTATCTAAGATAATATTTGGTGATTTTCTCTTTTCTATGGAACCCGTCTCAATCGATCTTCTAGATGTAATTCTAGGGTTCATTGTTGATTCTCTTTTCTTTTTTTTTTTTTTTTTTTTTTGTGCGGCGATATCAAGGAGCGATATCTTGTGTTGATGAATGTTGGTAATTATACGTAGTCACATGACCGTAGACCCGATAGAAGCTGAACTACCTAGTGGTACAATCAATGATGACGCTGATGATTTCGTTGACCAAGTTGGGAGCACCCAACAATCGAATGAATGGAGAGACACCTTAGCTAATTCTATGTATAATGAGTGGAGAAACAATGCATCATAGCTTGTGTTTAATCACTTTGTAGCCGCTAAGACATATGATGCATTTTCGTTTATTAATGGTGTATTAATGTAAACCAAATTTATATTTTATTATAAACTGCACCTTGATTGTCTTTCTTTATTACTCCATTAATTATTTTGCAATGATATTATCCATTTATCCTTATATTAGAATATCAACCGTGTACTTATGTAAAAATTGGTATTATTTTTACATTGTATAATATTTTATAGGTTGTAATGGAGCATGTCGATAGTAGCGATCAAGGAGAAAGTGTTGTGGCTACGGACATTGCTTGTCATCATCGTGTATGGACCATAAATGAAGAAAATATGTTGATCGGGGCCCTAGAGAACATTATTCAACAGTGGCATGAAATGTGAGAATGACTTTCGTAGTGGATACCTAAAGCAACTTGAGAAAGAAATGAAAAGGTTGATACCACATTGTGATCTACGAGTGAACCCCATATTAGCTCGAGAATTCACTTGTGGAAGAAGATCCATGGTGTCCTCAATGTTATTATAACATCTTACGGATATTCGTGGGACTCGAGAGAAGTGTTAAGTTATTACAAGAACATGATGATGTGTGGTCTGCATTTATTAAGGTCTTTCTCATCGTCCTTTCTTTGTGTTTTCATGTTTTTTCACTATATTTGATGCATTTTCATGTTGTTTATAATTTTTGAGCATGCTGGACATTGAACCTAATTATGTTATTTTTTGTGTAGGTTGAACCTTTTGCCAAGGGATACGATACAAATCATTTCCTCTATACGGAAAGTGGTGTGAGATTTTTGGAAATGAACGTGGTAGAGGAGATCAAGCCGAGGATTTCAATATTGCCATAGAAAAATAGCTGCGGAAGAAGTGAATGAGAATGTCCCTCTGTCCATGCCAAATGCTCATGTAGATAAGCGAAGTCCTCGAAGACACAAAGGTCGACACATGCCCACCATTTAACAAGAGAAAATGGAAAAAATTGAAGACCATTGACACGGCAATGAACAGATGGTAGAGTTGATGGGTAAGTTACGTGAGACTAGCGCTCTTCATCTTGAGGAGATGTCGAAGAACTTTGGATACGACAACAAGATGTCACAAAAAGATCAACATTACTCGCTGAGTTGGACAAGTTGAGCTATCTAAATGCCAATCAACGGATTAAAATAGCAAAGATTCTAGCTAACAATAACAACGATCTTGAGCTTTTCTTTAGTGCTTCCTCCGAAGATAAGGAACAAATGGTGTCCATGATGCTAAAAGGAGAGGTGTAGTAGTCGAGAATGTGTCCATGTTTATTGTGGTGTCTATTGCTATTTTGAACTTAAAACTTTCTGTTGGTAGTTTGAACTTAAAAACTTGTTGGTATTTGAACTTAAAAATTTGATGCTCGGCATTAGTACTTTTTAAAAAAAAACTATGGTGGCTTTTTTTTTTTTTTTTGTCGTGATACTATGGTGGTATTAAGACTTTGTTTATTTCGTATTTTTGTGATATTATTGTGTGAATATTTTAATCGAGTCTATCGTCGTTCGACGAGGTAGCATTGCACATTGATGGAGAAAAATATTGAGTTTTAATTAGCATTGTTAACACTAATCATTGTTATATGCGTCACGCGTTTGTTCAATCGTCAAATTCATGAAAAGAAAATCAATAAAAATTACCAAAAAAGTAAAAAAAAAAATTAATTAATTTAAGAATTAATAAAAAAGTAAAAAATAAAATTAATAAATTAATTTAAGAATTAATAAAAATGTAAAAATAAAACTAATAAATTAATTAGAGAAAAAAAAGGAAAGGAAAATAAAAATATTGCATTGTGAAGGTATATATACCACGTGCTTAAGCGCATCCTTTTTTATTAGTGAGGGTCAATTTAGTCATTTTACAATTATCACCCTCTAATCCACTAAAGTAAATATGGGATAAGTGTATCAAGACTATTATATAGCAAATGAAGTAAACATAGGATATTCATATTTTAATACCCCCTTATCACCCCATTATGGTTATCCAAGATTAACAATTACACACGAAGTAAACACTACCTTAGGGATTTGATGTGGATGTGCACATCCACCGCTCATTCATTTTTCGTATTTCCACATTGACTTCAACATTCACCCCTATAAATTACATCTGCCATTTATTTTCACAAAATTCAATACAATCATATCATTATTTTTCTCTAATTTACTCATTATTTCTCTTACTTATATTTCATCTATTTATCTCCTACTTTCTCTCACTCATTCTCCCTTCTACTTAAAATTACAAACAAATTTCAGTAAAATTGTCCTTCTCAAAGAAAGCTAAAAATAAATTCAAGAATTTGATCCCACCACACCAAGAAGGAATGATTGCAAGCAATCCATGAAATATTAGGTTATAAGCTCTGTTAATATCATACAACATAATACGGTAGAGTTATTGCTCAACCCTCTAATGTTCCAAAAGATCACAATCATTGAGTCACTCGGTCAGCTCCGTGTTTCGGCGGATAATCATCTTCATCACAAAGATTGGCCCAACTCTTGGTCGACGCCTTTCGCATGGAGGCGAGAGCATCCGAATCAACATTCAACTTAAGAACAAACATATTATCATAAATAGGCGAAAAAACAACACCAGTTTGTTTTTAAAATTATATTCCTTTGTAATTACATTATTTACTCTGGAATTCCCCTTTCTAGCCTCTACAAGCTTGGTTACATGAACTAACTTTGAGCTACCAATGTCAAAAATGGACCCTTTCATAGAAACAATAGTCTTTTCACTACGTATCTTCCCACTAAGAAGAGGGTCATCGACGGACCACCTCCAACAACTTGCTTTCCCAAATTCTCGTTAACCACCGGCTGGACATTTTCCATATGCTCATCATAAGCATCGGGCAATGAGAAAAATAATATTGTGATTTATCTTTTATTTTTATTAACTAATAAATTGCTATGTATTTATTCTTATTCTCGTTAAACAATTTACGAATCAAGCCAAAATGTCCATGATGAGTGGTTATAAGTGTATGAATAATGTGGTATTTATTTGCAAAAAGTGATGAAAAGTATTAGTTTTTGAGCTTAAAGGTGTAAGGTATCACTTCTTTGTATGAAAAGTATCACAAGTGGGGAATTAATGAATTTTTGGTGCGTTTTGTCTCGTTTTCAGGTATTTCGGTGGAATCGACCAAATCGAGCACATGGATATTCACACGAGAACGAGACAAATGAGATGGGAGAATTCGAGGGTCAAAGGTGGTCAACGGGCCGAGAAAAATCTCTGGACTCGACCACCGGTCGAGCCGAGAGCTTCGACTCGAGGCTCAGTCTATTAAAAATATGGCTAACTCTCGAAGGCCTCAACTCGAGGGCACCAAGCTCGAGTCGAGGTTCGTGTAAAAATAGCAAGCTCGAGTCGAGGCCGAGGAGCTCGAGTCAAGGCTTGGGTAATTTTAGAGAAACGTGGCCACGACTTCACCAAGCTCGACTCGAGGTCCTCAAGCTCGAGTTGAGGCCTATCTTGAGTGAAAAAATTCTCAATTTAATTCTCATGGATGAAAAACAGAGCATACATCACTTCATAGCAGTTACTTGGCAGTTTAGGGGCGAATTTCCAATTTCTAAGCACATTTCTCCTTTCTAGATCATTAGATTCATAGTTTTAGTGAGATTTTCATTGATTGTGGATTAGATTAGCCTTTAATTCTCGATTAGTCAATTGAAGTGGTAAATCCATTGAAGAAGAAGATTGCATTTGGAGATTAAAGCATTCAATTCAATATTCATTTGGCCAATTTGGTGAAGTTCTTCCTCTTTAATAATTTCTATTGCTTAATTGTTGTGATTATCATGTTGATCATGCAATTAGATTTTTCACCCATGTATTTTGCACTTTGCTCCATGGGCTAACTCTCTTGTGCTTGGGATAATTGAAATTGAGGATGATTTGATTGCTTGTGCTATAATTGTTGATGATTGTTGTTCAATTGAGATAGTTAGTGCCCTAATTGTGATGCTAATTGTGCTTCATGCATTTTTATCTCTTTTGATTGGTGTTTGATCACTCTAGCAACATACGAAAGTTGAGCTCATGCGATTAGGGATTGATCAAGTTTTAATTGTGTATGATTGTATGAATTAAGTGCTTCATAATTGAGAGATTAGTTGCACTAAGAATACTCACCTTAGGCATTGTGTGATGAATGTAGACATTATTACATGATGTTCATGCTTCCTATCTTGGTTGAATAGCAATTTGATGCAATTATAGTTTGTGATCATTGATTCCTTGGTGGAGATTATCCCCAGACACCCCTTTCCCATTTGATATTTGAAGAATTCCTAGCTTGCTAATTGTTCTATCTTAACTCTTGCTTAATTCATAGCTTAGTTGTTGTTGATTTTAATTCTAGCATTTAATAGTGTATTTGGCTCAAAAATTGTGTTTGCAATAATAGTCATTTTAGACTCGCATTTCTAGGGACTCATCGCACCACTTTTTCCTTGGGTTCGATACTTAGTTGTCTTAATATCACTTGCCGATTTTACCGCAATCAAAATGGCGCCGTTGTCGGAAAAATGATGTTGCGTCAAAGTGAGACTTAAAAATAGTTGAACGTGGCTACTTGTTGCTTTTGTTTTTATTTTGTTGTGTTCTTTGTTTTAGTTGGAAATTGATACTTTGATTGGTGGTGTAGGTGCATGATCACAAGATCTCGTGGTATACCATTTGAGCCATACAATCCGGAAATCGAAGCTACTAGTCGAAGGAATCGTGGTAGAAAGAAAAGGGAAGCTATAACAAGAAATAGAGGAGTAATGGAAGAAGACATGTTGAACGATATTGATGAACCTCATGTGGAGGAGGTTCATGGAAATGGTGAAGGGGAGTGTAAGACAATAGAGGAGGTAATGGGCATCATCAACCTCACAATGCTCAAGTTGGCCCTTACCCTCATGGCTATCTACCAAATCAATTCCCATATCCACAACCATACCCATATCCTCCATAAGCTCATCAATACCCTTACTATCCACCTCAATTACAACAATTCCCTTCTTACTATCCACAAATGCCACAAATTCCTCAAATACACCCACCACAAGAGCCACAACACCAACCACAAGCTCCACCCCAACCTATACAAGACCCTCCACCTCAAGGTAGACCACTAAGGGAGTTCTTTGAGCCTCAACTTCGTGAATATTATGATGGCATTGCTAGGCCAAGGATTGAAGCAAATAATTTTGAGATAAGTCCGACCCTCTTGAGGATGTTGAGGAGAAGCAATTTGAAGGGAAGGATGAGAATGAAGATCCTCATCAACATATGGCACAATTCTTGGAGATTTCGGATACAACCAAGTATAATGGGGTTTCCGAAGATGCAAAGAAGCTTAGGCTTTTCTCCTTCACTCTTAAGGGGAGAGCAAAAGCTTGGCTTAATTCAATTCCACCGAGAACCTTTAGAACTTGGGAAGAGTTGAGCAAAAGATTTCTAATGAAGTTCTATCCTCCATCCAAGACTGCTCAAGCTAAAGAGGCCATTTAACAATTTCGCCAAAAGAATGGGGAGTCTATTACCGCCGCTTGGGAAAGATTTGGAAATTTGTTGATAGCTTGTCCGCAACACGGTTTTCCCGATGAGCAAACTATTATGTATTTCTACACCGGCCTCAATGATTCTCGATAGAGCCTTCTTGAATGCTTGTGTCAATATGTCAATTTGGTCCAAGTCGGTGATAGAGATGAATCAAATTATGGAGAAAATTGCTCAAGATTCGTTTCAAGCAAATGTTAGTAGGGAAAACCACCATTGGGTGTCTCAAGTGGAGGAAATTGAGAGTATGAAGTCTATGATGGACAAGATTGGAGCTCTTAAAGTATCACAACAAGGGAAAATCCTCCACCACTTGCTCAAGTTGATAGTTGCCAAAGCCTATGCCTATAGAGGAAGTCAATTTCATGGGAAGACCTCCTTACCAAGGGAATTATCAAGGCAATTTCCAAGGAGGCTATCAAGGTAATTTTCAAGGTGCAAGGCCATATCAAGCTCCCTATCAAAACCGGCCTCAAGGCAATGTGTCTTCTCAATCTCAAGCCTCATTTATGCCTCATCAAGGGGGTCAAGCTCAATATAATGCCAACAATTGGAGGAGACATGAAAATTTCTCATATGCTAATCCTAGAGACGCAGTTCCTTTTCCACCGGGGTTTGATCCAGAGCTAAAGCTCCTAATAATGAAGGAAAAGCAACCACGGAGGAGCTACTTGGGATTACCGTGAAGAGGTTAGAGTCCAATGATTCAAGATTGGATGATATTGTGAAGCAAATGGACTCACGATTCAAGATGATTGAGCACCAAGTTGGGCAATTGGCTACAACGGTTGGAAAACTCTCATCAACGGTGGACCACATGCAAAATAAAGGGAAATATCCACCCATCACCGAAACCTACCCAAGAGAGCATTGTCAAGCCATTGAGCTAAGGAGTGGTACAAAATACGAAAGACCTCCAATGCCTTCTAATGATGAGAAGGAAGAGGAAGAGAAGAAAGATGAAAAGGCTTGTGATGAAGGGAAGCAAAAGGTCATTGAGGAAGAGTTAGAAGTGCTAGAAGGTGATAATGGGGAAGAGAAAGTGGAAGAAAAGAAGAAACCGAAGTGGGTAAGAGCAAGGGAAGAAAGGGAAAAGCCAAAACAAGTGGAGAAAGATGCTTTGGGGGTACCAAAAATGGTAGTACCTTTACCTTATCCCCATTGGTATATGAAGAAAGCTTTGGATGAAAAGTTTGCTAGATTCCTTGAAGTGTTCAAGACTTTGTACATCAACATCCTTTTCTCGGAGGCCCTAGAACAAATGTCAAATTATGCTAAGTTCCTCAAGAATTTGCTAGCTAAAAGAAGAAGAATTGAAGAGCCATAATTAGTGAAGTTGACCATGGAGTATAGTGCCTTGCTTCAAAGAAATCTCCCACAAAAATTGAAGGATCCGGGTAGCTTTACCATCTTATGCGATTTAGGGAATGGAGTAGTGAAGCATGCTTTGTGCGACTTGGGGGCAAGCATTAATTTGATGCCAATGTCCATGTTCAAGAGGCTTGATCAAGGGGAGTTGGGGACTACTACCGTCACTCTCCAATTAGCCGATGGATCAACCACCATCCCTAAGGGTATTGTTGAGGACATCTTGGTAAAGGTAGAGAATTTTGTGTTCCCGGCGGACTTCATAGTGTTGGAGATGGAGGAAGACAAGGATGTACCTTTGATTCTTGGGAGGCCCTTTTTAGCTACCGTAAGAGTGGTGATCCATGTGGACGAGGGAAAGCTAACTTTGAAGCTCACCTGATGAGGAGCTTAGTTTCTCAATTCAAGATTCAATGAAGCATCCTATGGAGAAAGAGGAATGCAATTCAGTGGATGTGATTGATTCATGCCTTCAAGAGGCTTGGAAAAATTCTTCTTACACCCTTCTTTCTAATGATTATGTTATTCCTACTTGTGATAATGTGTCTAATGAATCTTGTAATTCTCATATCATTGATAGGGATACATTGGAGATGGAAGACTTGAAGGAGATAAGCTTTGAAGGATTTCCAAACCATCCTTGGAGGACCAATGAGGAGGGAAAACCACTTATAGAGAAAGTGAAGGAAGCACTCAAACCACTCCGCGAGCACCTCAAATATGCTTACTTGGAGGAAAATAAAGGGAGTCCGGTAATCGTGTCATCATATCTTGCATTGAATGAGGTAACAAAATTGTTTGATGTGCTACGTAAGCACAAATCGGTCATAGGTTGGTCAATTGAAGATTTGAAAGGTATAAATCCCTTAATATGCATGCATAGGATTAGACTAGAAAAGGATCATAAACCCGTAGTGCAACATCAAAGGAGAGTGAACCCTAACATACAAGAGGTAATTAGGAAAGAAGTTGTTAAATTGTTAGATGCTAATATGTTCTTTCCTATTTCCGATAGTCCATGGGTATCACCATTGCATGTTGTAGCTAAGAAAGGGGAATAACGGTAATTAAGGGAGAAAATAATGAATCTATTGTAACTCGGGTAGCTATGGGGTGGAGGGTGTGTGTGGATTATAGAGAGCTCAACAAGGCCACTTGTAAAGACCATTTTCCTTTGCCCTTCCTAGATCAAATGCTTGATAGGTTAAGTGGATTTGAGTACTATTGCATCTTAGATGGTTATTCTGGATACAATCAAATTATGATTGCTCCGAAGACCAAGAGAAAACCACTTTTACTTGCACATATGGTCCATTTGCTTGGAAGAGGATGTCATTTGGCCTTTGTAATGCACCCGCAACTTTTCAAAGATGTGTGATGTTAATTTTCCATGGATTAATTGAGAAGATTATGGAAGTGTTTATGGACGACTTCTCCGTTTTTAGAGAGTCATTTGATACTTGTCTAACGAATCTTGACATTGTTTTGCAAAGGTGTGAGGACACAAACTTAGTGTTGAATTGGAAGAAATGTTATTTCATGGTAAAGGAAGGCATTGTGTTGGGACACCATGTATCCGCAAAAGGCTTGCAAGTGGATAAAACAAAGATTGTGGCTATTGAGAAGTTGCTCCCTCCTAAGGATGAGAAGGAGATTCGATAGTTTCTTGGTTATGCAGGATTCTATTGGCGATTTATTAAGAATTTCTCTCAAATCTCTAAACCCTTATCTCATCTTTTAGAAAAAGAAGTTCCATTCGATTTTAATGATGATTTGTTTGGTTGCTTTCAGAAGTTGAAGGAAGCTTTGATTAGTGCACTCATCTTGATCACTCCCGATTGGACGAAGCCGTTCATATTGATGTGTGATGCTAGTGATTTTGCCATGGGAGTGGTTTTAGGGCAATTGAGGGAGAAAAGATTCCATGCCATTTACTATGCCTCGAAAACCTTCAACTGGGTGCAAGTGAATTACACCACAACCGAGAAGGAGATGCTAGTGGTGGTATATACTTTTGATAAGTTTCGACCCTATCTTGTGGGATCAAAAATTATTGTGTACACCGACCATGCGGCCATTAGATATCTTATGACAAAGAAGGATGCAAAGCCTCGGTTGATTAGGTGAATCCTCCTTTTGCAAGAGTTCCATATGGAGATCATAGACAAGAAAGGGGGTGAGAATGTTATTGCGGACCACCTCTCAAGGCTAGAAAGTGGGGAAGATGTGAAGAAAGATGTGGAAGAGGTTGAAGAGTTCTTCCCGATGAAGGGTTGTTTAGCATCGAAGAAGTGTTGTGGATATGGAAAGAAGGAGAAGCTCCTTGGTTTGCGGACTTTGCAAATTTCTTGGCATGTGGAGAACTACCACCCGAGTTGAATCCCTACGAGATGAAATTATTCTATAAACGTGTCAAGCACTACATATGGGATGATCCGTATCTATTCAAGATCGGGGTTTATGGGATCTTAAGGAGGTGCGTGACTAAAGAAGAAGGAGTGGAGATCATGAGACATTGTCACACTTTGCCTTGTGGTGGATACCATAGCGTCTCCAAAACGGTGAGGAAAATTTTGCTATCGGGATTCTATTGGCCAACCTTGTTCAAAGATTGTGAGAAATTCATCAAGGAATGTGATAAATGCCAAAGAGTGGGAAACATCACAAGTAAGGATGAAATGCCACTAAACAACATCCTTGAGGTAGAGATTTTTGATGTGTGGGGAATCGATTTTATGGGACTGTTTCCACCATCCATGGGATATCAATACATACTTGTTGGGGTTGACTACGTGTCAAAATGGATCAAGGCCATTCCTACTAAGAATAATGATGCCAAGGTGGTGATAGAATTCTTGAGGAGAATTTTCACAAGGTTTGGGGTTCCTAGAATTTTGATAAGTGATGGTGGAAGCCATTTCATTAACAAGGCCATGGAGAAGCTCTTGCAAAGATACGATGTTAAGCACAAAGTGGCCACCCATTACCATCCACAAACGAATGGCTTGGCGAGGTCTCTAATCGTTTGATCAAGGGAATCTTGAAGAAGACGGTGAGAACGAATCGTAAAGATTGGGCAAACAAGTTTGAGGATGCACTATGGGCCTATAGGACCGCTTACAAGACTCCTCTTGACATGTCTCCGTATCAATTGGTTTATGGAAAGACTTGTCACCTTCCGGTTAAACTTGAGTACAAGGCCTTTTGGGCGATTAAGAGGTTGAATTTTGATGAAGAGCTAGTGGGGGAGAAGAGAGTTCTTCAATTACATGAGTTGGAGGAGTTTAGGATGCATGCTTATGAGAACTCAAAGATTTTTAAGTAAAAGACGAAGAAGTGACACGATTCTAGGCTTGAAGGAAAGAATTCAAGGAAGATGATCAAATGCTTTTATTCAACTCTAGATTGAAGCTCTTCCGGGAAAGTTAAAGTCACGATGGAGTGGACCATTTTGAGTTACAAAGGCATTTCCAAGCAGGTACTTTGAGTTGGCAAATGAGAAAGACGAAAGGTTCATTGTAAACGACCATAGGTTATTATATGCCATCACAAAGAGAAGTGGTAGATGTTCTTCATATTAAGGAGGTGCCTAGCATTAATATTGAAAGGGAAGTATGAACTCCTCGAGTTACATGCAGCATAGAACGTTAAAAATAGCGCTTGATGGGAGGCAACTCATCCTTTTATTGCTTTTTTGTGTTTGTGTACTTGTTGTTTTTGTTTATGTTGGAGAAATTTCTTGGAGTTTAATTGATGATGCTTAGGTGATTGTGTTGTATAGTGCTTTGTTGATCTTTGGAATGATTGAGCTTACTTGATACTTTAGGGGTTGCAAGTCATTTAATCATTCTTTTGCCAAACTTTGAATTTTATGCAAAAATTTAAGTTTGGGGGATGATCGTTCTTAAATGTTACTTGCATCTTGTTTGTGGTATATTGTTTTGGGAAAGAGTTTGATAATCTTGTGCTCAATTGCAGGTATACTTGCTAGAGTGGATTGTGGAGTGATGAAGTTGCAAAGAAATGCAAAAGCAAGAAGGAAAGGTGCATAAAATTTGGTGAATTTGGGCAAAAGGAAGAGACCCGGTTTTCTCGATCGAATGAGCGACCGGGCTTAAATCGAGTGAACAAAAAGGTTAGTTTGTGCATATTGGGGTTCGTTGGGGTCGTTAGGGTCGATTTTGGGTGTTTCGGGGTCGAGCCAGTCTGAAATTTCAAAAAAATTCCTGGACTCGACACGTAGTCGAGGCGCAGGAGCTCAACTCGAGCTTGAGTGTTAGAAAAATTTCGAGAAAAAGCTTTAAGCTCGACTCGAGCTAGGATGCCTCGAGTCGAGGCAAAAATTTAAAATTCAAGCTCAACTTGAGTTTCAGGGCCTCGAGTCGAGGCACGCATTTTTCGGAGCAGCTCGACTCAAGCTTCAAGAGCACGAGTCGAGGCACGGGACGATTTTAAATCGCGATTTCTCCCTTTTCTTCCCCATTTCGAACCTGCAAGCCCTAGCTTCTTTTCCTCAGGTTTTTTATTCCTTCCCTAAATTGCACGTATAATCCACACAATTGGGCCACAAATCACCATCTAATCCACTCCTTATACAAAATTCAGGAGTTTTGAGTGTTTTGAGTGTGAGATTTGTGGGAAATTTTGGGGAAAATTTTGGGTGACTCAATTTTGGTGCTTCCAAGTCCCAATCCACGAAAAGGTACATTTTTGTTCACTCATTGCCTTACATTTTCGTCTTTGTGATTGATTGATGCATGGGTATTGATAGTTTTGTCCAAATTTTGTGATTTGAATTTGGAATTTCATTGTGGCATTTTATCAAACACCTTGTGTGCATAATATTTTGGACGAATTTGAGGGTTTTGTTGGATATATTGAATTAATTGTGGAACTATATGACATATTTGTGATGAGTTGAGCTTATTGTAGTAGACCTAGTTGATTCCTAACTTGGTGAATGAGTTTGATTGAATTAGAATTCCTTGTGAATAATCCATTGATATTTGGTCATATTGCGTAATTGCTAGGATAGTTATGCTTTATATGTGATTGAAATTGATGAATTGCTTGATTGAGTGGCCAATTTTTGGATAAAATTTTTGTTGAGCATATTACATATTATTGTGAGCTTAATTGTTGTTTATTGAAGGTTGAGGCCATTTCATTAAGTATACATATTGTGTGATAAATTAAGCACTCTTATTGCCTAATTGAGTGAGTTGTGTGCTTGACCAAGTTGTTAGAGTTAGTTGATTGATTCACATAGGAGTAATTGGGGTGTTGAAGCTTTGTTAATGCATAATTCATTCATTCACATTTACTAAGATGTGCCTTGCTTCTTGAGATGATTATGGCGCTAAATCTTGCCTTGATAATGTGTAGAAAAATATTTCGAGGGGCCGATGGACACGAGTATTCCGATGTTGACTTCCAAAAGGTAGTTGACACGGTGAGATTCACAAACAAGATGCCGGCCCAAGTGGGGATTACATGGAGCGACCATGAGTGGAGGAAGTACTCAATTCTCTACGGAGAATTGCATGATAAAGTGGTCAAAACTCGGCTTGTGGACCACGATTTCATGGTCGCTATGTGAATTGAGGAGAATATCCCCGGTTATTTGAGCAAGTGGGAATGACGGGGTTTTTGGCAAAGAGGCCTCGCACGTATTTAGGCCTTACTTTGGAGTTTCTATGCACGGTTACCTTCGAGAAGGCTAGGAGGTCTAAATACCCAAGGTCAATCACCTTCGAGTTGATGGGAATGAGTATACCTTGACGGTGAATGAAGTGAATGAGATATTGGGAGCACCGACCGATCCGGACGGCACATTGTTGAAGCCAAGAAGGGAGTATAATACAAATAAATTTTGAAGACGGATATCGGATTCAGGAGCACCTGAACAACCACTTTTCAAGCCGGGAAGTCCAAGAGCACCCACATCCGTAACCCGGTCATGAGATACTTGGAAAAAATCCTCTCGGGCACAATCTTAACGAGATCCGAGGAGGATCGGTGGTGACAGAGGAGCTCTACGTCATGTGGTGTTTCCTTAATAGGAGTTCGGTTCAACGCCGGGGCCCATCTTTGCTACCTATTTGACCGAGTCAAGAGCACGAGATTTGCCCGAGTTCAGTTTGGGGTCTTATTACCTTGATAGTCGAGCACTTCGGGATTCCGACTCACAATTTGAGAGCCTTGGAGGGTCCCGATCTTACCACGAGATACTATGAGGAGGATGAGGTCTTTGGACCTAATTGGGAGGGACGTGGTGCTTTCAAAGCAACATGTTGGAGGTCGGTTCCCTCTACCGCAACCAGTCCACTTTAACATTTAAGTCGTACTTTTCATTACGATATGATTGGATAGGAGACTTTAAGCCCATTAGTGATGTAATATACTCTCTCGGTCCTTATAACCTTTCACCCTTTTCTCTCGCACAATATTTAAGAAAATAGTGTAATGAGTAGAGTGCTAGGGGTAATTTTATAAAATTTATTAATTATTATTATTAATGAAAAAAATTGGTTAGATTGAATGTAAAAAACAATAATATTTTGTGTAAATATTATAAATATAGTGAGAACAAAATTTAACTAGAATTTTCTTTTTAAAGTGTGCAAAATATTAGGTGAGAGAAGGAGTAATAAATAAATCTCTGTTTCATATATGAATCGAGCTCATATAATTTTATATCATTGAAAAGCTCATTGACTAAATATTTGGACAAAGGCGTTTACATCCCTTTATATTGGTAGCTTGCGCGTGAAGTACTACATATAGATATAGGACCGCATCGATCAATTTAAATTTTCATATTTATTTTGTGGCAAAAACTCGTATGAGACAGCGAAATGGTATAGCTCAAGTTGTTAGAGTTCCACTATCTCTATCTAAAAGGTCATGGGTTCGAGTTACCATTTAACCGATCAAAAGTAAAAAAAAAAACTCGTATGAGATGGAATTTTGAGTATCAAATATATTATGAGAGGTATCAAATATATAAGCAAGGAAAACAAATGCCTAAAAATGAGAATTGAGAAAAAAAAGTTGTAAGTAGAAGTTTCAAATATGTAAGCGGGAGTATGAATTATATATAAGACGGATTAGGGGTGAAACCCGTCTCGAGGAAAAGATTTAGGGGGTGCGTGAGGGTGCGGTCGCCCCCCTTCAATTTAAAATTTCTCTACTATATGTATGAATTTTTTTATATATTCCTTAAATTCGTAATATTTTATCATTTCGCCCCCTTGAATTATAAAATTTGTCTCCCCTTTACTTTATGAAGTAATTCGCCCCTTGAGACTGATTGGAGTGAATTGATGCATGTTTTAAGGGCCTATTTTAGTGCAAAAAGTGAGCTAAAGTGTGATTTTTGTGCCTAAATGTGAAAAGTATCACTCTTTTGCCTAAAAAGTATTACTTTGTGAGGTTTTGATGTATTTCGCCCATTTTGCGGGTAAATCGGTGGAATTCGGCCAAACCGAGAGTACCGGTATTCTTAGAATGAAAAGACGAACATACGGGACCAGCGGGGAGTCGGGGGCCAGGAGCCCTTCTCGATAAAAATTCCACTGGTCTCGAGTTGGAGTCGAGGGTGCATGACCTCGACTCGAGGTTCATCTTTGGAGGGAAATCATTTCAAAAGACAGATCCTCGGACTCGAGGGAGGAGCCTCGAGTCAAGGGATATGAAAAATAGAGGAAGCTCGACTCGAGGCGAAGCCTCGACTCGAGGCGGAGAAATTTTTAAAGAAAGCGTGTTAGCGACTTTTAGGCCTCGACTCGAGGGCTTGAAGCTCGACTCGAGGAGTGCCCAAAACCGAAAAATTCAGCTTTTAAGCCATTGAAAGCCAAAACAGAGGAGAGTTGATTCTAGCGGTTCGGAGCGGTTTCTAGGAGTTTCTTTGAGCGAATTTTACATTTTGTAGCTTGAATTTCCTTGTAATTGCATTAGATTGTTAGAATTGAGAGAGATTCCACATTTAGTTCATTAGATTAGTAGATTGGTTGATTGTAATTGAAGTTTGCGGTGAGAATTGGGAAGAATTGAAGTTGTATTGAAGCATTGTACAAGACTAATCATTCTTATTTTTGCCTATTGAAGCTTAATTGGTGATGTTCTTACCCTTTGATCTCTTTAATTCATTGCTTGTAGTAATTAGATTGTTAATTGCTTTCTTAGATTTTATAGCCATAGGTTTTTGCTTGTAGCACCATGGGCTAATAGCTTTGTGCTTGGGATAATTGAAATTAGGGATGAAGTGATTGCCTCATGCTATGATTGTTGATAATTGTGATCAATTGAATTAGATTGCTCCCTAATTGTGATTCTTAATTGTGCTTCATGAAAAATTGTCTCTTTTGATTAATGGTTGATCACCCTAGCAATAGGCGAGTTGAGCTAACGTGATTAGGTGTTAATCGGGTTTCAATTTTGCATGATTGTATGAATTGGGGACTTCTACATTAAGAGATGGGAAGAACTAAGGATACTCACATTAGGCATTGTGATATTAATGGAGTGATTAATTTCATGATGGTTTAAGCTTTCTAATTTGATTGATTTGCATTTGGATACAATCATAGCTTGTTAATCACGGATTCCTTGATGGAGATTATCCCTTGCACCCAATTCCCCATTGATTTTAGTCTATTTGATCTTGCATTCTAAGTGTTTGATAGATTGTTTGTATAAACTTGCCATTTAATTTCTTGCAATTTGTAGTGATTTAGTTCAAGAGCTTGTTGCAACTTTAGCCATTTAGAACTCTTATCCTTGAATTTCGTTTTGCATACTTTCTCCATTGGGTTCGATATTTTTGTTGATTGGTCTTAATAACTCTTACCCTATACACTCCAATCAGAGACGGAATCCTGGATCCATCCCTGCCCTTCTCATGTATGAAGTCGTCTCACCTAAAAGTGTCTCTTATTCCGTTGCTCATTTTATGCTTGTACTCACCCTACCTTGTGTTTATTTAAAGCATATTTTGCACGTTGCATGCTTAGGTGAGCTAGTGGCCCCTTTTTTATTTACACGTACTTAAATGCAATTACACACAAATTTAGGTCTAGATTCGAAAGGTTTTGTTTAATATAATACAACTACGTCCCTTATTAAATAGTTCATCATTTCATTTGTTATTCCACCTCTCAAAATCTAAGGAATAATCCTAGTTTTTAGTCCTCTATACATAGTCAATATACTAACGAATTGGGTAAATAATTTTATATATTTTTTTATTAATTTTTTTCTTCACTATTGTGCCTTTTACAATCAATTGTAAAAACATAACCAAGGGGTTTAGCCCGTTTGGCCACAGGGCTCCTCACTTAAGTGGGAAACACGGGTTCGATTCCTCTTGGGAACGAATTGGAGTGGGATATATAAAGAGGCTTAGAAAATTTGGAATTGTAAGGAGACTTGGTGAACTAATTTTTAACCACTAACAACTAACATTTACCGAAAAAAAAATGTAAAAACATAAATCTACAAAACATATTATATGTAAATTTCTCTTATCGAGACACATTGGATACAAAACCTATATTTGTAGGTAAGGTGTGAAATAGTTTTATTATGCAATTGTTGCATTTTGTTTATATTTTTAATAATACTAATTATATTTATTAAAAGATATTAATTTGATATTATTAATTTATTTCATTAAAATATGTTTATTTTTTTATTATAAGGTATTGATTACGATACAAATGCACGGTCAAACATATTTGTTTCATGTGAGAAAGTACTCATTGTATTTTTTATTTTCTTGGAATCAATCGGACATAGGACTATTCCATAAAAGATGAAGAAAAAGAAGAAACACAGTCCTATTTCAACTCAAAAGAGAAAAGGAAATTATTTTGTTACGTGTTGGTGGTAGATTTCCAATATAAGTTACTCCCTTTCAAAAAAAAACACATAAGTTTTCATCCCGTACAAACTTGCACCAATTTTGAGCACACAAAATAAGAAAAATGCATTTTATGTTTGATTAGATTAGTTTGTGAGGGCAATTTTGTCAAAAAAAAATATACTTTTGCTTTATTAGGTTATTTGATGATGACATTTGTGTAAATATATGGATATTGTGAGGTGGAGTTTGTGAGTGCTTTTCTATTTTTGGTGTATGCAAGTTTGTATGAGGGCGTCTCGAAATGGAAAGTGTACGAGTTCGTATGGGATGGAGGGAATACTTTTTTATGATGGTAGAGTAGTGTTTTCAACTTTATTAAGAGAATTATTTAATAATATTAATCAATGTGAGAAAAATAATAACATGATGTGTTTGAGTGTGATAGGTAAAAGGAATAATTAAAGTTGTTTTATTTCTATTTAAAGAAATAATGCACCTAGTATGAGACAGACTTTTTTACAAATGATACATTTAGTACGGGACAAAGAGATTATTACATACATGTAAAATATGTTGTTTTAAAATAAAATTTTTGAAAAGTAATATACTTTATATTAAAAATAATAGTATTTTTATTGAAAAGTGACATAAATTTTCACTCGATGAAACAACAATCTTTTCTCCCAGATTAGCATATTAATATATTTTCAACATATCATTGTTAAGTAAAAAAATTAATATTTAAGATTACATTTAAATTTCACATTGCATTGAGTGCATACAAGATCTTATCTAAAAATAAATTCATTTATGCATCAATTTGAAACGATCAAACTCAAAAATTACTTTTAAATTACACACTTTATATTTTTATTAAAATATATTAATTGATCTACATTACATGTTTTCATAGAATATTATTTTCTTTGTTACAATTTAGATTACTCAAAATTCAAAATAGGCGTTACAATTTTATTTTTGTATACCCAAAACAGCAAAAAGACTTATTTACCCTTCACTTCACATATTTTGATAGCAAAAAAGTCAATACCAATCTAGCACATGTATGGGTTCGAATATTTGAGATACCGATGATTTTTTTTTCAGCCAAAGATTATTCATGCTTTGACTTACGCTCTTGCGAGCGGTTATAAAATTAACGAGCGCACAAGGCAATGTCTATGTGTCACTATGCGAGGAGCTTTGATCGAGATTGACATGACGAAAGGTTGCGAGAAATTTATCATGTTTGAGTCGGAAGGGCAGGTTCATTTTGCTTCTTTGAAATATGAACAATTACACCCATTTGTGTACATTGCGGAATTGTGGGGCATGTTTTGAGAGTTGTCGCACGGTAAAGCTCGACCTAGAGAGCCTAATGCCCTACTTGTGAATCTAATGGGAAAATCTCAAAAAGCAAAGTCAAAGGAGAGGGAATAGAAAAAGAAATGGGTGGTTCGGGGAGGAGCCTCCTATTGTTGATACGGATGTCTTTGAAGGCGATGCAAGATAGCAGGCAACTAGCAAATAATAGATTTGTAGTTCTTGCTGATTTGGAGGAGGAGCGGGTTTTAGCTGAAATATCTAGAGGGAAAAGCTCTAACCCATTGGAGGTGATTGGAGTTCGAGACGTTACATCATGCATGAGTCGAAGCCCCTCCTAGGAGTAATGGCTTGGAGAAAACAAGCAAATGTAGAAGCATATTGCCGATAGTAAGGAACAGTTCATGGATACCTCTTGATCCTTCCAACACTTCTAACGGATTTCAGAGTCTGAGGTGTTGATAGGGTCTTAGATAAACTGGTTGAGATGCTACTAGTTCGACGGATCTACAGAGTTTTACCGCTATTACTAAAAAAGACACAAAAAGAAAAATATTATTACTAAGGGAATACAACTTGCGGAACAAGTGGGTTGGCTACTCGAGACAAGGAGAGTGTTGTCCTCGTCTTTTTATGATAAAAACTACGTGATTACCTCGAATGCTAATATATATATATATATATATGCTCTTAAATCAATGCGAGGCCATAGCTCACGAGAATTTAATTAACCGTAATTTAGTTTATTAGATTGATGCGGACAAGCGAGGCCCCTCTTGTTATGGTCGGAGTATTTTTTTATAATTAGGCTCTATCTCCATAAGATTTGGACCCTCGCTCGGATATGCAGACGTGAAGAAAAGAAAGATTACTTCTCCGTCCAAGATTGTGAATCCTTGAGTACAAAAGAAATTTGCAATCTTCAACACACCCTAATTGGTAGGGTTTCTAAACTCGAACACGTTTTGGGAATTTGAGGTTCTTGGTCCCTTATGCGCTCGGTAGGGGGTATTTTAATTTTTAGTTACTATCTATAGAGGATTGAGATAGAATCTTAGACGAGGGAAGGTTAAGGGTTTGAAACTGGCACGATGAGAGTGCAACGTTAGGTCGGAAGGGTTCAATCCTACAAGGTTAACTCACATTTATCCTATATGCAGGTTAGAATTTTCCAAATTCGATGGAGTTCTTTCATCCAAAGATAATACACGCTATGGCTTCGGTGCTAGGAATGGTGATCAAACTTGATGAGCGTGCGAAGCAAAGAACCATGTGTCGTTATACTAGGGTTCTTATTGAAATCGATATGACCAAAGGGAGTGGGGATTTTATCATGTTTTAATCAACGAAATACGAGCAACTTCCTCCATTTTGTACCCACTATGGGATAGTAGGTCATTTCTTGAGCTCGTGTAGGCCGGCTCCGCCTCGTAAAGAGAAAAAGAAAAAGGTGGAGCTGTGAGACAACCACCTTCAGCTGCGAATCACACGTGGATTAAAAGAAACTATTGAAGCCGATGATCGGGTTGATAAGGATCGGGAATTGGTTACTCATCTTTGGCAAGAACACTGAAATTAATAAGTGCGCAACATGTTGATGTGAATGTGGAGGCGATTGAGCAACATTTTGAGGGTAGGAATGGAAGAATGTTGAATAACCTTTCGTACATTCGCAAGATGGAGGATGATCGCGCAAATGTTCTCCTTCTCAAAAGAAGGCAACCGAAAACAAATCACTTGGAGGAGCCGAGCTTTGATCTTAACGAGAGAATGAGCTACGGCTTGCCGGATTTGGATGATGAGAATGTGGTTATTGATCATATGGTGGAAGTTTTTCTGTGCGAGGCTAACGATCAAAGGCTGCGGTTAACAAGGTGGGGGATGTGGGTACTTCCATTAGTTCGTCTTTGAACTCTGGCGGCTCACTTGTTCATGCTCTAAAGCTACTAGTAAAAAAGGAAAACTTGATGCTAAGACTGTTTTTCGGAAATATAACTTGCGAATAGATCTAGCCGGAGGCGGAGTGTGGATCTCGCCTCCTTATGACAACAGCTACGTGATTACCTTAAAAGATGATACATATGCTCTTAAATCAATGCGGCGTGGCTTCTAAGAGTTGGACAAATATATGTAAAGATGATCTACTTAGTAATAGTAGGAATGGTGGAGACGATGTGATGGTTTTGACAACATAGGATATGTTTATGGTTTCTCTTGCATGGGTTTTGTAAAGAATCTCTTCTCTTTCCTTTCTTAGGGGTTAAGTTTTATCCTTATTAGTTTTTAATGAGGTCCCGCCTCTGGATCGACGTGTGATCTTATGACTTTCTTATTTTCTTTTAATATAAGAGCAAATTCTAATATACAATATTTCATGGATTAAGATCAAGTGAAATAACCACATATATAAGAAATCAAGTGATAATCTACGGACGGGTTGGAGTCGGGTCTGCGATGGGTATTTCCAAAAAAACTCACGCTAAGGAGTAAAAAAATTTCGCCTCATAGGTGCTCCCAGGTATTACTATTAGGTTAAACATGTATTCTTTATGCTTGTAAATATGTGTTATTATAAAATAAATAATATATATTTTTATATAAAATACTAAACTCAAATCACGAAAAATAAAAATAAAAAAATAGTTAAATAAGTCTCTAATTTTATATGTGTGGATCAAATATATGTCTCTAATCTTCGATAATTTTATTTTCACTAATAAAAGTATGATTTCATTAAGATTGGGGGCTTATTTGATCTCCAAACATGATAAGAAAATGGTTTTAATGTGTCAAGAAATAGTTCATGGGTTATTTAACATCCACATATAAGATTTTGGATAAATAAAGTATTCTTGTAAGGGTATGGGTGAAAGCGGATCGGATCACGAGACGGATAGTGCTTGCATACCGTATCCTAAACCATATTTTTTTCTCGAATACGGAATTCGGATATGAATTTGGACTATTCGGATTACGGCGAGATACGGGACGGATATCGGATGAATGCGGGACGGAGTCGAATAACTATAATCGGATAATGTATTTCACTACGAAAATTATCGAAATGTGATTGAAACACATAAAAAAAAAACTACCTACGAATAAATAGGAAATATAAAATCAAAACTCGAAGCATGAATAAAACAATCATTAACTGCTCACTAAACCAAAAAGAATCATCCACTCATGAAAATATTAAACCATATGCAACATACATCTACGATTCTTTTAGCTAATGCTAATGAAGAATAAAGCACACCATCAAACACAAGTCTAGAACATAATTCCTTAATAAAAAAATAGAGCGAGGGGAACATAAATTGAAGTTTGAATGAAAACTTAAGAGGGACGGGGGGCGAACATAGTTATTGAACATCAAATGGAGGCCTTTGGATCCTCATCAATCCTCATCATTGTCCATTTCTTCTTCAACCTACATTATTTTTGTATAAGCGACGGTAAGTATTTCAAGTTTGGCAACTAACTTTGAAACTGATAATTATAATTTAAGAAGTAATAATGATAAACATCATCCCCCATATTCTTGCAACAAGTGTTTCCAAAACTTCAAGATCGACAACCTGATAGATGCATGATATTTTTTTGAGAACCTGAAATTTTTATAAGAAAATG
>JAUZNL010000030.1:0-68972 GCA_030762865.1 Paraleonurus japonicus
GATGTACGAATGATGGAGGATTCACGTAGGTTAATGAAGAGACAAGGAGGATGCAAGAAGAATCAATGAAGACTCGGCATGAGCATGTATTCACTCCTTGTGAATGAGCTCGTGGAACTTCGGGCCGAGGACACTATCCTCCTCCCACCGCCGCCGTCCGACTATTAGGGCTATCCCCTATTCCTCATTCCCTCTTCTTGTTGTTCTTTAGATTACGATATTCTTGTTTTCCGTTGTACTCTTGATGATGCTTATACTCTTGACTTGTGATGATTTGATGTTTGGATGTTTTGGATGGATGATTTAAGTGATGTTATGATTTCTTTGATATATTGTTGAGCCTATTGTCTATTGGTAATTTTGACTTGATGATCCTTTGGATTTCTTTATTCCATGATTCCATGTTCATTTGTCATGAGCTTAATAGTGGATTATTTGACATATTTTTGAGTATCATTTTGAGATAGTGAGTATGCTTGAGATTATGTACATGAGCATTTTATTGCTTGAATTGTAAGATTATTGGATTTTGATATGATTATTAGTAGATGTGTAGCTTGATGCTAGTTGCTTGATTAATTATGTGAAGTTGAATGTGATTGAAGATGCTTGATTCATTGCTCAATTTAAGCGTGAGCTTTTGTGCCTTAATAATCGTACATCTTATACGGTTGATATCATCCTTAGAGAGTGCATCGTTCAGTGAGTTGTATGCTAGAACTTGCCATTAGACTTGTTGATATTGATCTTTGTAAGATGTCTTGAAAATGATAAGAGGCCATGTTTGATATGTTGAGTTACTTTGCCAAATTCTTTCCTACCAAATACATTTGATTTCCTTAGTGAGCCATGTTGAGCCTTATTATTCTTATTCTTTGGCAAGCCAAGTGAAATTGAAACCATTTAGCCTATTTTGATGAGCCCTTCTTGTCCTATGCTTAGTTGAGCTTGAATGTTGGCTAATGATGGTGATTTGATTGCTAAGTGTGAGAAGATGATGAGCAAAGTGATGATGTGTTAAGAGATAAAAAGAAAAGAAAGGTTGTGAAGAAAGATTGAATTGTAAAGAAAGTGCATGAAAAGAAAGATTCAATTTGTGAGCTTAAAAGAGAAAGCTCAAGTGAATGGTGGATTGATTATTGAAGTTCAATAGTAAGAGTGTGCTAGATGAAAGTGAAGAGATGTGCATTGTATTGATTAGCTTTCATTTCAAGTCTCTACTACTTAGTCACTCTTATCCATAAATATCTCACCTTTCAAAGAGCCTACATTACAACCTAGAATAAAGACCTCTTTGATTCTTGATTGATCACAAATGATTTTGATTGAGATTAAGTCTTGTGGCAAGCATATGGTGTACTTATTTGTGAATTGATGATTGGAGTGCTTTAAACCTTGATACACTTGAGTGAAGAGTGAAACACTCCATGGAAGGAAGCGATATGTGTTGAAGTATTTGATTGAGCATTTGTTTGAGCATGATTCAGTCTTGTTTGCTAGTGGATGGTTGCATTGATACTTGAGATCATTGATGAGTTCGATTGTCTTATATCTCGTCTATGGTGCCATGTGACATAATTGCAATCAATTCACTCCTTTGTTCTTAGTTCTACGTTGCTCGAGGACGAGCAACAATTCAAGATTTGAGGTATGATTAGAGTGAATTGATGCATGTTTTTAGGGGTTATTTTAGTGCAAAAAGTGAGCTAAAGTGTTGATTTTATGCCTAAATGTAGAAAAGTATCACTCTTTTGCCTAAAAGTATTATTGGTGAGTTTTTGATGTTTTTCGTCCGTTTTGCGAGGTAAATCGGTGGAATTTTGCCAAGCCGAGAAAGTACCGTGATTCTTAGAATGAAGAGACGGACGAGACGGGCGAAAAATGGGGGTTTGGAGGTCAAGTCGGGCAGGAAAATTCCCTGGACTCGACCATTAGTCGAGCTTAGGAGCTCGGAGTCGAGGTTGGTGCTTAGGGAAGAAGTGTTGAATTTTTGGGGCGCTTTAGTAGGTTTACATATTACAAAAGGCGAGATTGTATCCAAGTTCGTGGCTGGCCCCAAGCGGCAAAGCTCTCGCTATTCGCGCCACGGAGTCAAGTGTTCGATCCACAGGTAGCGATTTTCTCAAATTTTTGTAAGGCGAGGCCACACTTGAGATGCTTTGGATATATACTATAAAGAAGCGAGCTTATTCACAAGATCGTTGCTAGCCGAGTGGCTAAGAGCTCGCCCATGCGCGCCCACAGGTCCCGAGTTCGAACCCCAACAGCGGAAATTTTTATTTTATTTTTTTAAAAAGCCCCAAGCTCGAGTCGAGGGCCCCAACCTCGACTCGAGGCACCCGATTTTCAGTTTTCTCTCTTTTTAAACTCCCTTGGACGAAAAAGCAGTACAACATTCATAAGAGCGATTAGTAAGCGGTTTTGGGGCGAATTCTCAGGCCCCAAGCCAATTTCCATCTTAGATTAGTGTAGAAGTTAGAATTAGATTTAGATTTCCATTGATTGTTGTTAGATTAGTCATAGATTAGCTTTTTGATCATTGTAATCCTTTCAATTCAAGCTTGGTAATTCCCTTTGGAGATTGTTGTTGAAGACCTCGAGCATTCCTATTTTTGGTTAATTGAAGATCAATTGGTGATGTTTTTCCTCTTTTGTCTCTTTAATTTCTTAATTGTTGTAATTTGCTTTGTGTTGGTTCAATTCTATCTTCTTCCCATGGATTTCACCATGGGCTAACTCTCTTGTTAGCTTGGGTTAATTGAAATTGATGATGAATTGATTGATGATGCTATAATTGTTGATGATTGGAGATTAATTGAGTAGATTGCTTACTAATTGTGATTCTCATTTTGTGCTTTATGCATAATTATCTCTTTAGATTAGTGTTTGATCACCCTAGCTATAGGCGAGTTGCGCTAACGTGATCCTAGATTAATCGGGTGATAATTGTGTATGAATGCGTGGATTGGAGTGCTTCGGAATCGAGAGATTAGTTGCACTAAGGATACTCACATTAGTTTTGTTTCCTAATTGTGAGTTCTTAATTGTGCTTTGTGTAAAATTGTTGCTTTTGATTAATGGTTGATCACCCTAGCAATGGCGAGAGTTGAGCTAACGTGATTAGGTGTTAATCGAGTTTCAATTTTTGCATGATTGTATGAATTGGGGATTTCTACATTGAGGAGATGGGAAAGGAAAGTAAGGATACTACGCATTAGGCATTGTGATTTTAATGAAGTGATTAATTACATGATGGTTTATGCTTTCTATCTTAGTTGATTTGCAATTTGATTCAATTGTAGCTTGTTGATTGATGATTCATTGATGGATGTTAATCCTAGCACCCCCTATCCCACCATTTATTGTTGTATTTGTTATCGCATTCTAAGTGTTCGATCTATTGCTTGCTCCTTGTTGTTTTGTATTTTTGCTTGTGTTTTTGTTGTTTTTGTTCCAAACCATTGTTGCAACTGACAGTCACTAATAACTTGTATTTCTAGGACCTCATGTGCATACTTTTTCCCTTGGAGTTCGATATTTTTGTTGATTGGTCTTAATAACTCTTACCCTATACACTCCAATCAAGGCTACTATCAAATTTCGAGCATTGATAGTCAGAGTATTATTTGGAGACAATAATTGTGGACAGAGACTAAAGGAGTAGGTACTCTGATTATCAAGGATATTTAGGTATCGAGGTATATTTTGTTGAAGGTTTGAAACATAATCTGCTATCATTTTCCAACTTTGTGATAAAGGGGTTTCTTGTCAAATTTTCTAAGGATAAATGTGATATCCTAGATAGTTCCTCGGATAAGGTACTTTTAAGCGGCTTGAGACACGGTAATGTCCTAAAGATACTTGTCGATAGCTTAGGGTGGAGATGATCTCAAATTTGGCTATGGCACAAGAGGCTTAGTCATCTGAATTTCAAGACCCTTAGTAAGGCTGGCTAAAAGAATCTTGTTAAGGGATTACGAGAAACTTTTATCTACTGATCTTAAATGTGATGCTTGTCAAAAGGTAAACAGCCTAGACACTCATTTAAGAGTATTAACACATCTTCATGAAAGAGTTTTACAACTACTTCATCCTGGATCTATTTGGACTGTTTCTCCTCTCGGTTTCGGTGGAAGAAAATATACTCTTGTTGTAGTAGAAGATTTTCTAGATACACTTGGGTTATAATTCTTTTCAAGAAAAATGAGACTATAAACAAGATCACGATCATGTTGAGACAGATTCAAAATGAAAAGGGTGTTAATATTATTAAAATAAGAAGTGATAAGGGTACAAAATTTTTAAATTCTTGTTTATCTAACTTTTTCAATGAGTGTGAAATTATTCATGAGACATCATCGGCCAAGAACTCCTCAACAAAGCGGAGTGGTTGAAAGAAGGAATAGAACTTTAAAAGAGGCGGCCGGGAGCATGTTAGCTGAAAATGAAACCCCTCACGAGTTACGGTGAAGCCATCAACACGACTTGTTATACCCAGAGAGGTGCTTGATAGTTAAAGACAAGGGTAAGACTCCATATGAGATTTGGAAGGGTAAGATTCCAAGAATCTCATACTTGAGCTTTTGGTTGTAAATGTTTCATCCATAACAATGGAAAATCTAAGTTGAGAACTTTTGATGCTAAAGGCGGTGATGGAATATTGTTGGGATATTCCAACACTTCCAAGGCATTTAGAGTTTTCAACAAGACAACCCTTTGTGTGGAGGAAACCCTTCATGTGGTCTTTGATGAGTTGTATTCCTTCTCGAGATAAAGTGAATCAAATTTCTAAAAGTCTAGATAAAATTGAAGTGACCAAGACTAAACATAGAACTGTCTATCTACCTAGTCTTGATTCGGACTCGGATGAAGAAGAATCCCCATCGATAATCGAAGACAACTTCGATCGAGACTCCATTAGAAACAGACACCCTTGACATCGGTGATCGGCGGGGGTCAGGTGATGAAGGGGAATGTCGGCTCGGGTAGAGTCGGAGGAGTTGTCTGCGAGTCTCAAGATGAGGATCCTTCTACTCATATAGGCGAAAAGGATGAGAAAGTTTACCATCCATCGATCGGATTATTGGAGACCCATCTAGTAGTGTGCGGACACGAATGATGTTGGACTCTGAAAGTCACATTCGGTTGTTATGTGTCACTTCTTGAACCCAAGTCTATTGAGGAAGCTCTATACTGATCCAAAGCTGGATAACTTGACCATGCGGGAGGAACTGCATTAGTTTGAAAGGCAAAATGTCGGGAATTAGTAGAAAGACCCTTACATAGAAAGATTATAGGCACCAAATGGGTGTTCAAAAACAAAGCAGGATGAGAACAACATTATTGTTCGTAATAAGACAAGATTGGTAGCCGAGGTTACTCATAGTACGAGGGGATAGACTATGATGAAACATATGCTCGATTGCGAGATTAGAAGCAATAAGGATGTTCTTGGCATTTCTTTGCTTATAAATCTTTCAAAGTCTTTCAAATGGATGTTAAATCTGCTTTCCTTAATGGTGTGTTACTTGAGGAAGTCTATGTGGAGTAGCCTCCTGGGTTTAAGATCAATAACAAGGTCTATAAACTCAACAAAGCTCTATATGGTGAAACAAGCTCCCGAGCTTGGTATGATACCTTATCTGATTTCTTGATATCAAATTGTTTTTAAAAAGGTAAGATAGATAGAACTCTATTTAGAAAGGAAGTAGATGGTAACATCTTATTAGTTCAAATTTATGTAGATGACATAATCTTTGGTTCACCTAATGCGAAATTATGTGAAGAGTTTAGTATTCTCATGAAAAACAAGTTTGAAATGTCAATGATGGGTGAATTAACATACTTTCTAGGCTTACAAATTAAGCACGGATGAGTAAGGGTATTTTTATACATTAGTCTATATATGCTAAGGACCTAATTGAGAAATTTGGAATGACTACTAGTAGAGAAGTTAAAATACCTATGGCAACTAACTTCTCTATGGATTCGATGAGCTAGGGATACCCACGAGATGCAAGCGGAGTATCGTGGGTGATTGGATCTCTTCTCTATCTCACTTGCAAGTAGGCCGAGACATAGCCTTTGCGGTTGGGGTATGTGCAAGATTTCAATCTAATCCCAAGAAAACTCATCTGGAGACTGCTAAGAAAATTATTAAACATCTCAAAGGAACTTTGCAAGAAGGGTTATGTTACCCGGTGATGACAACTTTGGTGGCGGGATATTCACATTCGAGACTTTGGAGGATGTAAGATTGATAGGAAGTCCACTTCAGGAACTTGTCAATTCTTAGGCAACAAATTAATTTCTTGGTTATCTAAGAAACAAACATCTGTTGCTACCACCACAAGCGAGGTGAATACATGGCGGTGGAAGTTGTTGCTCTCAACTCCTCTGGATTAGTCAACAACTTAGAGATTATAACATTCAAACATTATCTGTCCCTATTTACTATGATAGTAATAGTGCAATAGCTATGACTTACAATCCTGTTCTGCATTCTATATGTAAGCATATAGACATTAGGCATCATTTCATTAGAGATCATGTGGAGAAAAATGACATTAGAATGGAAAAGATAGCCCTTTGAATCATAAAGAAGCGAGACATTCTTACAAAACCATTAGTTGAGTCCAGATTTAAAGAATTATGCTTAGAATTAGGATTACTTGATGCATCATTAGTTGATTTTCAATTGCTTGCATCTGTTAAATGTATTCCTTATTTATTTCCTTCTTTTCTTTAAATCAATGTCTAGAAAGAATTGTCGGACTAGGTATGAGTCAAAGGACAATTAGGTAGCTGATATCATTAATTTCCTTCTTAGGAATCAAGAATCAAGGATTAGTCATATTGACCTTATCGACTTGATGATTTCTTATACGACATTGGTAAATCAAACTAGGGCACAATAGTCACCTGATTTTTGAAAATAGATGACTATCTACACCCTATCCGATCTACCTCGGCTACTAATAGTTTTGATGAGTTTGCTTGCGAGAGCAGTGTAGCGGCTCTATCTCTAAATCTCTTCAATCGAGAAAACCCTCACCTTTGTCCTTCCTCGAAAAAAAAAAAAAAAAAAATTATTGTTTTCAAATAAATTTCATAAGTCTGCTTATTTCAAAATAATACGTACTAGTGACTAAATTGAAATACTATGTTAAGTGTTGTTTAAATTTTTTTATGTTTTTCAAAATCGAGACTTGAAGAAACTTTTTCAAAATATAAGGCGAGGTCATTTTTACCAAGTCGATATTAACCAAGTCTGAAATAGAAGACCTATTTGCAAAGAAAGGTATCTTTTAGCTTACGTCGAGTACTAATTACCTCTGTATAAAGCAAACCTATTAGCCGTCTAATCAGTAGGATAAGCGGTTACTTTTACAACATTCAAGATGCGTTTATGCCACGCTCCACGAATTGAAGCGATTTTCTCGCTAAACCGTTGATGTTTTACACGCGCCTTCTTTAATCAACGGTTAAAATTCAATTCCTAAAAATGTGCCACGTATCATCTTCCCAACTTTCCCTCTCTCTCCTCGGGGTTTAAAAACTTACCTTCATCGTTTCAAAGTTTCACTTTCACATTTCCCTTATCAAAATTTCTTGCCAAAATTTTCCATTCTCACAAAATTACTCAAATGGCTTCTACCTCTTCAAGACCCCCACTTATATAACCGCATCCAACTCGGAATTCAAAATGAACAACGAAGAGCTAAACCCAGTGATAATCAAATTAAGCTAATGAGATCATACTCAATCAATCCTCGGCTTCCACCTATTTTACCGTTATCAAGGAGCAGCTTGCTATGCTACTTGATGATGTTAAAAAGGGGAAGATGTGGAAGATCATTAAAGTCGAGCTTAACGCAGTTAAGCTTTCGGCCCGGCCAATCGAGATGAGCTCACTACCCTAAAAATAAGAATCGAACGAGATCGAGGAGGCGATAAGGGGAAGATAAGCGAGGCCGAGAAAGAAGGAAGGCGAGGTGAAGTCCAAAAGATTTATGGCCAAAATCGGGAGAGAAAGGAGGAGGCCAAAGCCAAAGTTGAGGCTGAGCAGGGCAAAGGAAAAGAGCTGGTGATAGCCGAGAAGGGGAAAGAGAAGGAGTTGGAGAGAGTCGTGTCGCCTATTAGACAGAGCACGATGTCCAAAGGCTGGCAGGAAAAGACCCCTTGAAAAATCAATTTGGCGGCTTAGGATAGAGGCAAAAAGGGACCGACGGATAAAGGCGAGAGAAGGTATACTATGGCCGGAGGAAGCCGGGAGGAAGATTAAGTCGGCCAAGGAAGCGGGCGGAATTTTTGACGAGATCCCGAGAAGAAGTGGGTGGTCCCAACAATCGGAGGAGGAGCAGATACGACATGGATCGAGGCACGAGGAAAGAACCGATGCCCCTCCAAAGATGATTGCGCATCCCGGCTTGGGCGGCCGAGTACATGAAGTACGAGGCAAAATGGACCTTCTTACGGTACATCTGCAAAGGAGACGGAGCATCATCGGATAATGAAACAATAGCTTGGCATGACTAGATGGAGAAGGAAAATCCAAGCTTGTACAAGAAACTTCTTGATGAAGGAGATGAATGGTACAACGTGGATTTGGTTGCTCAGAACTACTCATCCATTCCAATTAAGCTGAATGATGATGGCTTGATAGACAAGGAGTAGATCGATTAACTATCAATTATGGGATAAACCAAATGAAGTTGGTGATCCAAAGGAGATTGCCGAGCTAAGAGCGAGGATATTTGATTGGATGCGGCTACGAGAGAAAGATAGATGGGCCAGATTAGATAAGCCTAAATTTTCTTATGTTTTATCTTCCTATCGATCCATATGTAAAAATGTAAATGTGCTCTATATGAATGAGATGACTGAACCTTATCGATTTACTTGTTTTAGTTTTTAAAGCTTTCTTTCTTGTTTTAAGAAAACTTAAAAAATTTTTACGAGTGTTAATCATCTGAGAAAATTCTCATCTCGATTTCTTTTAAATTTTTCTAAGTCCTAAGACATAAAATTTTTTTTTAATCTAAATCGTTTGAAAAGTCTTAAGACTTAAGAATTTTTACTTCAAATTTTCTAAGTATGAATTAAATTGCTCTAACTTGAATAAATCGGAATTAAAGTGTGAATGTGTTACGATATGCCTATCTCGATTATCTTGAATAAACTTTGACTAACATCAATTGTAGTATGTTTCTTTCTTATAGTTTTAACATCATCAAAAAGGGGGAAATTGTTAGATCAAGGAAAGTTTTGATGAGTTAAAAGATCAATCCGGATGAAGCGAGACAACTATGAAGAACAACTAAGATCGAGTTCGGTACTAAGCTAATCGAGGCGAGGTCAAGGGTCAAGTCATTTGGAGACTAGAAGTTGCAGGTCATTTGGAGATAAGGTCAAATCTAGTCGTCTGTAGGAGACAATAATGAAGATCTCGAGACGAGGTCAAGACAAGCTGAGTAGAATAAGAAAAGCAAGTCTTCACCAAGTCGAGTGTGAGGCAGTAGAAAAAATCTGCGAGGTCAAGAGCGGTTTTAAGATTAAGTTTGTTAAAGTAGTTTCTAGTTTGTTAGAACTGACTAACAAACTAACTGTCTTTTCAGACTTATAAATAGGTCTAGGCACTTCATTAAAATACCTGAGAACACACGAGTTATTTTTAGCAAGATATTCTCTCAAATCACAAGTTTTCAAAAAGCACAAAATAGCTTTCAAAAGATTTCTTCATAGATTTTTAGTGTTTATAGAACACTTACTTGCACATCTTCATATACACTTCTTTATTCTAGAGATAGATTTCACAAATTTAGTTAGGATTTTGAAGAGTTGAAGATCAGTTGTAAATTTGTAAGTTGTACGATTGTAAAGTAAGTAAGTAGCGGATAGTAGAGACCCTTCTTCAAGTTGAAGAAGGAGAGTGGATGTAGGATTGTTATAATCCGAACCACTATAAATCTGAGTGTTCTTTATTGTTTTCTTTTACTTACTTGTTATTTCAATTTTCAGCTTATTAATTGAAGATTAATTTGAATCAAAGTGAAAACAAAAATATCAGTTTGCTTTTGATCTTAATAAAGTTGAGATTAAAATTGAATTTCCATTGTGTTACTTTGATGTTTTGAATAAATTTTGAAAGATTTGTAAAAATCGAAAAATCTATTCAACCCCCTTCTAGATTTTTCCTAGAAGGTGATACAAGTTTTACATAATCTTCTCAACTAAACGGGACCAACAAATTTAAATAATCTATTCAACCCCCTTCTAGATTATCTCTGGAAGGCTTGCTCAAAATCTTTTAAAACACTCAATCTAGGGACCAACATTATCTACTACTAACCATGTCACCCGAGGTTTGATAGAAAGGTTAAGAGTCTTCTGACTTCAAGATTGAAGACTATGATTATTGGAAATTCCGAATGGAAAATCATCGAAGTCTATTCATCCTCGAATGGAAGATGTTCTCTCTGAAGGTCCTATCAAGTTTTACCACGAAGGATCGAGTGATGGAGCAAGCAACTCAAAATCTTGTGTTCGAGTGGAAAAGAAATTATCTGAATTGTCTAATGATGAAAGAAAAGTCTACAATCTGGACCAGTAGCAAGAAAGCGAGATTATTGTGACTCTCGGCCGAGAATGGTATAAGAAGATTAAGAAGTGTAAAAGCGCAGCGGATGTAGGACACCCTTGGCGATATGTGCGAAGGCACGGGCAGGTGAAAGAGAACAAGGCTGCAAGTTGTTCTCCATTTATTTGATCGTTTAAAATGAAAGAGGGTGAATCTATTAATCAATTGGACATGAGAATGACCAATTTGATTAATAGAGCCACCGATCTAGGCAAGACTTATCTGAAGAAGAGATAAATAATAAAATCTTTAGATCTTTAACAAAAGCGTTGGAGAGAAAAGGGTAATCTAATTAAAGCTACCAAGGATTTACCATCTATGAATAATTATACTCTATTTTCTCACTTGAAAGGGTATGAGTTTGATATACAAGTAGAAAATGAGGAGGGACGGCGAGTCTGTGCCTCTCTGAACATTGTAGTATTTGTCAATAGGGAAGAAAAACTTGTTATAGAGTCAAAATGAGCTGATCTCTCTTTGAAAGAATAGATGGCTTTCTTTGACAAAGAGGTATGATCGTCTTAAGTTGGAATATAGACATAACAAGTCTACATTTGTAGGGAGGGACAGGTCGAGATCGAGATCTCGAAGGAAAGGTGATGTGGAGACAACATATGATGACAAAGAAAAGGTCGGACGAGGAGATACAAGTCTCCTATGAAGAAGAGTTATGGTAGCCCAATATCTGAAAATGGTCACACTTTGTTAGATCAAGAAAGTTTTGATGAATTAAATGTAGTAATTCACATGATCGAGATGACCACGAAGAGCAGTGAGACCAAGTCCCAGTATTAAGGCGATCGGACTAGGTCATTGGTAGAGCAAGTCAGTGAAGACTATAAAGTTGCAAGTCATCTGGAGACAAGATCAAATCTAGTCATCTGCGAGGAGACAATTATGAAGAGCTCGAGGACGAGGTCAAGACAAATGAGTAGAATAAGAAAGGCGAGTCTTCACCAAGTAAGGCTGCTGAGGCAGTAGAATAAAATCAGGCGAGGATTAGAGCGATTTCCAAGATTAAGTTTGTTGAGCGAGTTTTAGTTTGTTAGAAGCCGACTAACAAACTAAGCTGTCTTTCGAGACTTATAAATAGGTCTAGATTTTCATTTTTCAAATACTTTACACATCACGAATTTCATATTGCTCACTATTCGATTTCTATCTTCACAATTAATTCACAAGTTTTCAACAAGAGTTTTCAAAAGAATTCTAAGTGTTTATAGAACATTTTACTTGTAATCTTCAAAGTTCACTACTCACTGTAATAGTTAGATTTCGAGAAGAATTTAGGAGTTATGAAGATCTGAAGATATTTGTAAGTGTAAATTGTAAGTTGGATCGAAAGTAAGTAAGTGGTAAGTGAGTCTCTTCTTCAAGTTGGAGAAGGAGAGTGGATGTAGGATTATTCATAATCCGAGCCACTATAAATCGTGGTGTTCTTTATTGCTTTACTTTACTTATTTGTTTCTTTCAATTTTCGGTTTATCAATCAAAGATTAATTTAATTAGAGTTAGAACTAAAATATCGGTGTGCTTTTGATCTTAATAAAGTTGAGTCTAAAATTGAATTCCATTGTGTATCTTTGGTGTCTTGAATAAGTTTTTAAAGATTTGTAAAAATCTGAAAAATCTATTCAACCCCCCTTCTAGATTTTTCCTAGAAGGCTAGTTCAAGTTTTCTTTAAGATACTCAACTAAGTGGGACCAACACACTTGTTATACGTATAACATGCCGAGGGCACTATAGCTATGGCTTGTCCCAGTGTCTCCCAAGGAAAGGGAGGAGAAGAGGAAAAAGAGGGACAGGACGCTTCGTAGACCTAAGAGCTCTTCTTGCTGAAGAGAAAGAAACAAGAAAGTCATCTTCATCATCCTCATCATCTGATTTCGGATCGAGACGATGAACTCTGTACGATGGTTAAAGAGGTAAACTACTACTCATCTTACGAGAATGAATCTTATAAGTCGATTTCGGATATTGACCAAAGCGTGATCAAAAGTGTTTTGAAGAATATTAAAATGTCTCTAAATGCTTATAAGCAATTAGTGTCTGAAAATTTAAGTTTAAAAGAACAAGTTCAATCTCTAATTAAAGGAAAGCAGTTATGAAGCTGTCCGAGCGAGGATACATTCAAGGGGAATGTATATCCCATATTGAGGCAAGTACATCTTCTAGTCTCCCTGAAAGATTAGAGAAAGAAGCTGAAATATTTGAAAGACAAATTCACGAGATGTTTGTAATGAGAATGAGTCTATTAAGAAAACCAATGAGAAGCTTGTCTTCAAATTGAGTCGACTTAATAACTCACAAGTCACAATCTGTTATAGATTATATTTTGAAACCTCACAAAAGTCTCATGATAAGACAGTCTTGACTATGACGAAGCAATAGATCAGAACCTTTGAAACCAAGGAAATTTATCAAAGCTGGAGAATCCTCAAAAGAAATTAAGTTCGGACCTTGGAAACCTTAAAGGCAGATTATGACTACCGTCGATCGATAAAAAAGAATCAGATGAGGAAGCTTAATTTGAAGAAAAGGATTCTAAAATCCAAAATTAAAAGATATCTAGATACGGTTCTTTTGATGGATGAAGCGAGATACTTTCCTTTGTTTCAAAAGTTCAAGAAGTTGACCAAATACGTATATAACAAACTTGCATATAAGACTGAAATTTATGTTGATAGATTTGGAAGACTACTTGATTCTAATCTCTTGCTTAATAATGATGTGTTTATCTGGATTCCCAAAGTGATTATTGACTGAAAGGACCCAAGATCACTAGGGGTACATCTTACTTAATCTTGTTTTATATGAACATCAAGGACCATCTTCCAAGGAAGAAATTCTTGCAACCATCTGGTGTATTGATAGTGGTGCTCTCAACACATTACTGTGAGAAGAAGAGGCGCTTTCAAATTTCCCAGTATTGATGGTCCTAGGGTGCTCTTTGGTGACAACAAGCTGTGGCCAGACGAGTTATTGGAACCTTAATTGTTGGAGATGTTCAGGTTTCATAGGTATATTTTGTTGAAGGTTTGAAGCACAATTTATTATACGTATCTCAATAATGTGACAGAGGGTTCGGTGTTAGATTTTCTAACAATAAGTGTAACATTTTAGACAATTTTTCAGATAAGGTTTTGCTAACCACCTTCGAGACATGGTAATGTTTATGTGGCCAACTTTAATAGTTGCCCTAAAGATACTTTTACGGTTGCTAAGGGTGGAGATGATCTCGGTGGCTATGGCACAAAAGGCTTAGTCATCGAACTTCAAGACCCTTAACAAGATTGCCAATAAAAATCTTGTCAAAGGATTTCCTAAAAAGTTACATTCTAATGATCTAAAATGTGATGCATGTCAAAAGAAAAACAACCTAGAAGTTCTTTTAAAAGTATTAACACAATGTCATACGAAAGAGTGTTTGAGCTTCTTCATTTGGATATGTTTGGACCCATCTCACCTCTCGGTTTTAGTGGGAGAAAATACACCTTTGTTATGGTGGATGATTATTCCAGATACACTTGGGTGTTATTTCTTTTCAAGAAAAATGAGACGATGAACAAGATTCCAGAATTATTCAAACAAATTCAAAATGAAAAGGGTGTTAATATAATAAAGATTAGAAGTGACAAAGGTACTGAGTTTATGAATTCTTGTCTATTTAACTACTTTGTTGAGAATAATATTGTACATGAGACATTATACGCTTGGACTCCACAACAAAATGGTGTTGTTGAAAGGAGAAACAGAACAACGAAAGAGGCAGCTAGAAGCATGTTAGGTGAGTATGGAACCCCACGAGAGGTTAAGGCTGAGGCAATTAATATAGCTTGCTATACCTAGAATAGGTGTCTGCACTGTGAAAGATAAAGGTAAGACTCCTTATGAGATGTGGAAGGGTAAGATTCCTAGAATTTCTTATTTTCATGTTTTTATTGTAAGTGTTTCATCCATAACAATGGGAAGTCCAAACTAAAGACATTTGATGCCAAGGTAGTGATGGAATATTCTTAGGATATTCCAGCACATCTAAGGAATTTAGAGTCTTTAATAAGACTACTCTTTGTGTGGAAGAAACTTCTCACGCGGTGTTTGATGAATTTCATGCATTTTCAGATATGCTTGACCAAATTTCAAATGATCTAAGTAGACTTGAACTTAACAATTCTAGACAAAGTGTTGGCCCCACGGATTGAGTGAATACTAATAAGCTTAGATAACCTTCTAGTGAAAATCTAGAAGGGGGGTTGAATAGATTTTCAAATCATTTTTCAAAGACTAGATTATCTATTCAAAGTATCAAAACTATGCGGCGGAAACCAGATTTCAACTCAATCTTAAAGGATCAAAAGCAATCTGAATATGAATCGAAATTGAATTGGTTTAAAGGTATAAAGTATAACAAGATAAGTAAACAAAACAGTGAAGAACACCAAGAATTATAGTGGTTCGGATCAAACAGATCCTATATCCACTCTCCTTCTTCAACTTGAAGAAGGGCCTCGACTACTTACTATCTTACTCACTTACAAAGTTACAATTACAAATTGTGAAGATCCTTATCTTCATTTCTATCTTCAATTTGCCTAACTTTGGAAAAGTGTTGAAGATTGATTGGAGTGTATAGGGTAAGGAGTTATTAAGACCAATCAACAAAATATCGAACCTAAGGGAAAAAGTATGCACATGAGGCCCTAGAAATACGAGTTTTTAGTGACTAGAGTTGCAACAATGGTTTGGACTAAAAACAACAAAACACAAGCAAAAATACAAAACAACAAGCAAGCAAATGAGCGAACACCTAGAATGCGATAACAAAAACAACAATAAATGGTGGGATAGGAGTGCTAGGATTAACATCCATCAATGAATCATCAATCAACAAGCTACAATTGAATGAAATTGCAAATCAACTAAGGTAGAAAGCATAAACCACCATGAATTAATCACTCCATTAATAACATGATGTCTAATGTGAGTATCCTTAGTCTTTCTCATTTCTCAATGTAGAAATCCCCAATTTATACAATCATGCAAAATTGAAACCCGATTAACACCTAATCACTTTAGCTCAACTCTCGCCTATTGCTAGGGTGATGAACCATTAATCTAAAGAGACAATTTTACACAAAGCACAATGAAGAATCAAAATTAGGAAACAAACTAACGTGAGTATCCTTAGTGCAACTAATCTCTCGATTCCGAAGCACCCAATCCACGCATTCATACACAATTATCACCCGATTAACACCGGATCACGTTAGCGCAACTCTCGTCTATAGCTAGGGTGATCAAACACTAATCTAAAGAGATAATTATGCATGAAACACAAATGAGAATCACAATTAGTAAGCAATCTACTCAATTGATCTCCAATCATCAACAATCATAGCATCATCAATCAAATCATCATCAATTTCAATTAACTCAAGCACAAGAGAGCTAAAGATATGTGCTATTGAGGAAGCTAAAGATACTGATGCTATTAGAAAAAATGAGTTGGTTAGTATTTTGAAAACGTATGAAATAAATTTTTCTCAAAGAGATAATGAGAAATCTGAAAAGGAAATTTATGTTTTCAAAGGAGAGACATCTTCGAGTATTGATAAACAACCGTTTATTCTTGAAATAGATTACGATGAAGATGTTGATGATTGTGCCGACAATCTTTGATAACATTGCTTTCTTAACTAAGCGATTTAATTCATTTTTGAAAAAGAGAGCAAATAGACTTAGAAATAATTTGCAAACTAAGAATCAAGATAAAGATCAGACCGACGTTCCACGACAATTGCACGATAAGAATAGGAATTTTAATCAACCTAGACAATTTGATAGAGGTAACAAGATCAAATATGATCCGAATATAGGAAAAATTTTAAATGTGATGCATGTTCTGGTTTTGGTCATTATGTCAATGAATGTGCCAACACTCTTTTGAGAAAAAGGGTAAATTTCAATGCTACCTTAAGTGATCGATCGATATTGAAGATGATTGATAAAAATGAAGAATATGCTTTTACTGCAAGAATATATATGATGATACTCTTGATGATTTCTTGGATGATTCGATGTCGAGTCAAATGTGCCAACATTTGAGGAAACATTGAAAATTCCTGAAGTTAATTGTTTTTCAAGTTCTTAAGTAGATAAAGCGGTACTTCTAACAATATTTGCAAAGATTGTAAGTCCAGGTTATCTAAAGCTTGAAAAGGAGTTGGAATCCACTCGAAAGCCTTGAAGGACATGACTATTGAAGAGTCATATCCAAAGGATTTTGTGACAAAGCTTGAGGTCATATTGATAAGGAAAGATCTGGAAATATGCAACCTTAAAGAGGAGCTCAAAGGCACAACACCGAATTTCAAAAGATATTCGTAAAGTTCAATAAAACTTGATGATGCACTAACTATTGGAAGTACTAGTAGACATGGTCTTGGTTATCTGTTCATAATCAATTTCAACTTGTAATCAAAGTTCAATTTCAGATTCACAATCGGACGATTTATCAGTTGCTTTGGATCCGTTTAAAGTTGAGTTTAAAATCGATTTCTGCTGTGTAAACTTTGGTGTCTTGAATTGATTTTCTGGTTTTAAGAAAGTTTGAAAATCTATTCAACCTCCCTTCTAGATTTTCCCTAGAAAGCTGTTTCAAGTTTCTCTTTATTATACTCAACTCGTGGGACCAATAAGTGGTATCGGAGCGGTGTTACGCTGTTACGATATTGATTTTAGGTCTTGATAAAGATTCTGAAATTGTTTCTTGATCATCTTCTTCATCTTTAAATCACTAACCTAGCTATTAGCAAGTTCTTGTAAAGTTTGTTCCTTGTTTCATCATGTCATCTGTGAAAAGCAAGAAGTCTAGGAGTTTGCTTGAATTTTCGATTGAGGAATATGTTTACTTGAAATTCGGGATGGAGAACCATCTGAAGGCTATTCATGACGAGAATGGAAGAGGTTCTTGAAGAGGGACCCATCAAATTCTATCATGGAAGGACCAGCGATAGTGCTGCTGACTAAGACTAGAGTCGAGATAGGAAAAGAAGAGTTACGAGTGACTAGTGATGAAAGGAAAATTCACAACTTAGACCAAGTGGCTAGGACGGAAATCATAGAAACTCTAAGCAAAGATTGGATTGAAAAGTTCAAGAGGTGTAGATCGGCTAAGGAGATGTGGGAGACCCTTGCCAATGTGTGTGAAGGATCGGACCAAGTGAAAGAGAACAAGGCTGCAATCAGTGCTACATGATTTTGATACATTTAAGATGAAGGAGAATGAAACAATAGATCAATTTGGATGTCGAGACTAACCAATCTTCTCAATAAAGCGGATTTAGGGAAGAATTATTCGAGAGAAGGAGATTAACAATAAAATACTCGAGATCTTTGACCAAGAGATGGAGAGAGAAGTTAAATATCCTAAAAGCAACTCAAAAATTATCCTCTATTACTCATCATACTTTATTTTCTCATCAAAAAGCTTTGGAATATGATATCCGGATAGAAGATGAGGAAGGCGAGATGGAGTCAAGCACCTCGTCCAAGTCTGTTGCTTTTGTCAACAAGGAAGACAAGGCAAGTGAATCGGTAGGGGTTGACTTATCTCTTAAGGAGCAGATGGCATTGCTCACAAAAGGTATGATAAATTAAGAATGAATTATAAACGTAGTAAGCCGAGGTTTACAAGAAAGGATAGAACCATATGAGGATCAAGAAGAAAGGAGGATGACTCAAATGATGATGATAAGAAAAAGAGCCGAGACAAGAAGGTTCGGATCACCTGCAAAAGGAATCCTACCAGTCCTAAGTCGGATAGGGGTGATACTTGTTACACTGTAACAAGCCAGGTCATTTTAGTTATGATTATCCCGGTGACTCCTAAGGAACGAGAAGAGAAAAGAAAGAAAAGAGATAGGAGGTTTGCATATCAAAGAGCCCTTCCGGCTGAAGAAAAAGAATCAAGAAAGTCATCATCATCCTCATCATCCTCATCTAATTTTGGGTCAGACGATGAGATTTGCCTTATGACCAAAGAGGTAGTCTATTACTCTTCTTACGGTATTGATTCATATAAATTTGTTTGAGATAATGATCAAAGCTGTCATTCGGGGATTATTGAAAGATCTAAAGATGTCTCGACTACTTATAAACAATTGGAGACAGAAAACTTGACTTTAAAAGATCGATTGATTCTAGTCAAAGGCAAGCAAGTTGTGAACTACTCTAAGTCCGAGGGAACATTCAAGGGGGAATGTTTACCCAGTGAGGCTAGTACATCAGCCGGTTTATCTAAAAGATTAGAAAATGAATTAAAATCTTTAAAAGACAAATTTGAAATGGTTTGTACTGAGAATGAGTTAATTAAGAAGGACAATGAGAAGCTTGTCTTCAAAATGAGTCGACTTAATAACTCACAGATCGATTATAGACCACATCTTTAGCACTTCACAAAATTCTCATGATAAAACATGGCTTGGTTATGATAAGAATAATAAATCAGGTGTTCAAAAACCAAGAAAATTTGTGAAGACATCTGAAACTTCAAAAGAAATTAAAATTGGTCCTTGAAACCACTTAGTCGAGATAAGGACTGCATCTCCCAATTTGAAAACCAAAATTCGGTTGAGGACTCCATATCGGATTAAGAGGGTTCCAAGAACTAAGATAAGAAGAAATTCTTATTACAGTTCTTTTGATGGGAGAAGTAGATGCTATCCCATTTTTCCCAAGTTCAAGAAAGTCACTAAATCGAATACAATAAACTATCATTTAAATGTGATGAATTTGAAGACATATTTGGTAGACGAGTCAAATCTGATTTATTATTGAATAATGAGATGTTTGTTTGGTTACCCAAAGTGATTTTTGACCTTCAAGGACCCAAGATCACTAGGGTACCTCATACACGATCTGTTTTATAGGAATCATAGGGACTATCACTTAAGGAGGAGATTCTAGCTTCGATTTGGTACATAGACAGTGGTTGTTCACAGCATATGACTTGCAACAAGAAGCTATTATCAAACTTCCAAAATATTGATGGCCCCGCAGTTACATTTGGAGACAACAACCGTGGACAAACTAAGGGAGTTGGTACCTTGATTATAAGGGATGTCCATGTATACGAGGTGTATTTTCTAGAAGGTTTAAAGCATAATCATTATCTGTTTCTCAACTCTGTGACAAAGGCTTTCTTGTAAAATTTTCTAAAGATAAGTGTGATATCTTAGATAGCTCCTCGAGAAAAGGTGCTTCTAAGCGGCTTCAAACATGGTGATATCTATGTGGCTAACTTTAACTTGATTGCCCCAAAGACACATGTCTTGTAGCTAAGGGTGGAGATGACCTCGGTGGCTATGGCACAAGAGGCTTAGTCATCCTGAACTTCAAAACCCTTAGTAAGCTAGCTAGAAAGAATCTTGTTAAAGGACTACCCGAGAAATTATGCTCAACCGATCTGAAGTGTGATGCTTGTCAAAAGGTAAATAGCCCGAGACACTCATTTAAAAGTATTAACACATCCTCATCTGAAAGAGTTTTACAACTCCTTCATCTTGATCTGTTTGAACTCGTTTCACCTCTCGGCTTTAGTGGAAGGAAATATACTCTTGTTGTTGTTGATGATTTTTCTAGATACACTTGGGTAATATTTCTTTTCAAAAAGAATGAGGCTGTGAACAAGATCCCCGATCTGTTGAGACAGTATTCAAAATGAGAAAGGTGTTAATATTGTTAAAATTAGGAGTGATAAGGGCACTTTGAATTTTTAAATTCTTGTTTATCTAACTTTTTAAATGAGAGTGGCATAGTTCATGAGACCTCATCAGCAGTAACACCACAACAAAATGAAGTAGTTGAAAGAAGGAATAGAACACTCAAAGAAGCGGCCGGGAGCATGCTAGCCGAGTATGGAACCCCTCACGGAGTTACAGGTGAGGCCATCAACTTTACTGCTATACCCGAGCAGTGCTTGCCGATTAAAAGTAAGGGTAAGACTCCATATGAGATTTGGAAGGGTAAGGTTCCAAGAATCTCATATTTTCAGGCTTTTTGGTTGTAAATGCTTCATCCATAACAATGAGTAGTCTAAGTGAGGACCTTTGATGCTAAAGCGGTGATGGAATATTCTTGGGATATTCCAACACTTCCAAAGCTTTCGAGTCTTCAACAAAACAATTCTTTGTGTGGAAGAAACTCCTCATGTGGTTTTTGATGAAATGCATTCTTTCTCGAGATAAAGTGAATCAGTTACAAATGATCTAGATAAAATTGAACTAACCAAAACTAAACATAGAACAGTCTATCTGCCTAGTCTTGATTGATTCGGATGATGAAGAATCCCCATCTAAGAATCGAAGGCAACCCCTCTCCGGACACCATACGAGGAGACACCCTTGACATCGGTGATCGGCCAGGTCGGCAGATGAAGGGGAAAGCGTCTGCTCGGGCGAGTCGAATGAGTTGCCTGCTGAGTCTCAAGATGAGGATCCTTCTACTCAAATAGGCAAGAGGATGAGAAGTTACCGTCCAACTGATCAGATCATTGGGGACCCATCCGGTAGTGTGCGGAACCACGAACTATGGTTGATTCCCAAAGTCCTGCTCACCGCTATGTTTCGCTTCTCGAGCCTATGTCTATTGAGGAGGCTCTATCGATCCAAATCGGATTACGGCCATGCAGAAGAAGCGCATCAATTTGAAAGACAAAATGTTTGGGAATTAGTGGAAAGACCCTTACATAGAAAGATTATAGGCACCAAATGAGTGTTTAAGAATAAAGCAGAGATGAAAACAACGTTATTGTTCGTAATGAGGCAAGATTGGTAGCTCAAGGTTACTCACATCTGAAGGGATAGACTATGATGAACCTATGCTCCGGTTGCGATTAGAAGCAATAAGGCTATTTTTGGCATTTCTTGCTTATAAATCTTTCAAAGTCTTTCGAGATGGATGTCAAGTCTGCCTTCCTAAATGGTGTGTTACTTGAGGAAGTCTATGTGGAGCAGCCTCCTGGGTTTAAGATCAATAACAAGGTCTATAAACTCAATAAGGCTCTATATGGACTAAAACAAGCACTCGTGGCTTGGTATGATACCATATACGAGTTTTTGATTTCAAATGGATTTTCAAAAGGTGAGATAGATCGAACTTTGTTTAGAAAGGAAATAGATGGTAACATCTTGTTGGTTCAAATTTATGTGGATGACATTATTTTTGGTTCACCTAATCGACTCTGTGTGAAGAATTCGGTGTTCTCATGAAAAACAGGTTTGAAATGTCTATGATGGGTGAATTGACATATTTTCTAGGCTTGCGAGATTAAGCGAGGCAGTAAGGGCATATTCATACATCGAGACTAAATATGCTAAGGACCTTATAGAGAAATTTGGGATGACTACTAGTAGAGAAGTTAAAATACCTATGACAACTAACTTCTCTATGCATTCGGATGAGCAGGGGATACCCACGGATGCAACGGAGTATCGTGGGTGATTGGATCCCTTCTCTATCTCACCGCAAGTAGGCCGGATATAGCTTTTGCGGTTGGGGTATGTGCAAGATTCCAATCCAATCCCAAGAAAACTCACCTGAGACTGCTAAGAAAATCCTTAAATATCTTAATGGGACTTTGCCGGTTGGGTTGTGGTACCCGGCTAATGACAACTTCGAGCTAACAGGATATTCGGACTCGATTTTGGAGGATGTAAGATTGATAGGAAATCCACCTCTGGAACTTGTCAATTCTTAGGCAAAAATTAATTTCTTGGTTATCTAAGAAACAGGACATCTGTTGCCACCTCCACAATCGAAAGGTCGAATACATGGCGGTAGTAGTTATTGCTCTCAACTCCTCTAGATTATTCGGCGACTTAGGGACTATAACATTCAAACATCATCTGTTCCTATTCTTGTGATAGTAATAGTGCAATAGCCATGACATACAATCACATTACGCATTCTAGGTGTAAACATATAGACATCGACATCACTTCATTAGAGATCATGTAGAAAAGAATGATATTAGGATAGAAAAGATAGCCACGAGAATCTCGGAGAGCAGACCTTCTTACAAAACCATTAGCGAGTCTAGATTTAAAAAATTGTGTTTAGAATTAGGATTACTTGATGCATCTTTAGCTGATCTTTGATTGCTTCTATTTGCATCATTGTTTGTTTTCCTTCTTTCTTTTCTTTCTTTAAATAAATGTCTAGAAAGAATTATCGGACTAGATATGTGTCAAAGGACAATCAAGTAGTTGATATCATTGATCTCCTTCTTAGGAATCAAGAATCAAGGATTAGTAATATTGACATTATCGACTTGATGATTACTTATCGACATTAGGTAAATCGAGATAAGGACACAATAGTCGGTGACTTCCTTCAAACAAATGACTATTGCATCCTAACCGACTTATCCTGGTTACTAATGGTTTCCTTAAGTCTGTGTATTTGTAGAAGCAGTCACGAGATCAGATTGTTAGATCGAGATAAGAATCTACTCATACGCTACAAACCTCCTCATCCGATCACCCCTCCTTTGTGTCCTCATAAAATTTGTTTTCAAACATATTCTCTCAAATCATTTGTTTTTAATTGTTTAGATGAACTGCTCTTGGAAACCCATCTCGAGTCTCTGCTTTTGCTTAAAATAAAAATGTTAATTAACTTGTCTTAAATCTTGCTAAAAAGAAAATAAAACTAGGCTGGTTTTGAAAAACCCAGACAAGGTCTTTTCTCGACGACTTCAAAATCTTATGCTTTAGGAAACCCTTATGCAAAGAAAGGTAAACCTATCTTGACGTCGGGTATACTTACTTCTCTGCATAAAGTAATCCTACTTGATCAAATCAACAGTCTACAAAGTTACTTTTTACGCATTTCAAAGTTGAGTTATCCACATGCGCTGAATCCCAATCGTTTATCCTGATTTTAACCGTTGATTCAACACAAGAAATCATTTCAAATAACGACTCAGATTAAAATCCGCTTTCCAAAGCAGTTTCTCTTTCCAATTTTCCCACCTATAAATACATCTTCTTCTTCATTCAAACGTTTTCACATTCGAAAAGTTTCTTAACCTCTCGCAAAGTTTTCTATCTTCCTAAAACCCTTCTTAAATTTTATGAGCCATTCTCAAAAACTTCTCGGAGTAACCGCAACAATGGTGGATAACAATAAAGACACGTTCAACAAAAAGATTAAATCGTAAATGTATGTCGACTTTGACACCACCACATGAAGAGTCGAAGCGAGTTACGAGATTATTGGAACGATCTGGATTAAGAACGTTACGCTTGAAAAAGTCGGATTCGAACAAGACATTGGATATGCGTGGAGTTGAGTTCTACGTGAATGGGGAATATGAAAACGGAGTTTTCAAAACCAAGGTCTACGGCGAAGACTTGGTGGTGACGACGGCGGAGTGATTGGAGTAGTTTTTCGAGGCAAGTGTTATTAAGACCAATCAACAAAATATCGAACCCATGGGAAAAAGTATGCATATGAGGCCCTAGAAATACGAGTTTTTAGTGACTAGAGTTGCAACAATGGTTTGGAATAAAAACAACAAAACACTTGCAAAAATACAAAATAACAACAAGTGAACAAATGATCGAACACTTAGAATGCGATAACAAAAACAACAATAAATGGTGGAATAGAGGTGCTAGGATTAACATCCATCAATGAATCATCAATCAACAAGCTACAATTGAATCAAATTGCAAATCAACTAAGATAGAAAGCATAAACCATCATGAAATTAATCACTCCATTAAAATCACAATGCCTAATGTGAGTATCCTTAGTCTTTCCCATCTCTCAATGTAGAAATCCCCAATTCATACAATCATGCAAAATTGAAACCCGATTAACACCTAATCACGTTAGCTCAACTCTGCTATTGCTAGGGTGATCAACCATTAATCAAAAGAGACAATTTTTCATGAAGCACAATTAAGAATCACAATTAGGAAGCAATCTACTCAATTGATCTCCAATCATCAACAATTATAGCATCATCAATCAAATCATCATCAATTTCAATTAACCCAAGCACAAGAGAGTTAGCCCATGGTACCACAAACAATACCCATGGGAAGAAGATAGAATTGATCAAACACTAAGCAAATCACAACAATTAAGAAATTAAAGAGACAAAAGAGGAAAAACATCACCAAATGATCTTCAATTAACAAAAAGAGGAATGCTTGAGTCTTCAACATCAATCTCCAAATGAAATACAAGCTTGAATTGAAAGAATTACAAGGATCTAAGCTAATCTATGACTAATCTAACAACAATCAATGGAAATCTAAATCTAAATCTAGCTTCTACTCTAATCTACAAGAGAAATTGGCTTGGGGCCTGAGAAATCGCCCCAAAACCGCTACTAACTGCTATTATGAACTCCTCTAGTGTCCCCCTGGTTCTCCTCTTTAAATAATGAATTCGGAAAAAGCGCCCCCTCGAGTCGAGGGTCAGGCCTCGACTCGAGGTCCTTGCTTTTGTCTCATCCCTCGACTCGAGGGTCATGCCTCGAGTCGAGACTCCTGCTTTTCTTCCGATTTTGGTCCTTTCGCATAGCCCTCGACTCGATGGACAGCGGCCTCAATGTTCTCTTTGATTGATGAAGTTATGACCCCGGGAACCAGCTGTAGAGCACTCGAGACTAGCTCTCTTCAAATTCAGCACTTCCTCCTTTAGAGCATTAAACTCGGATACGCATACGAGATGGTGACGGTCCTGTAACTTCTTCGAGATGAAGAAGATAGAGTTAAATCTATCTCCTCAATGGGAATTATAACTTCATTGCAGTGGAGGAGAGTCTGCCCAATGTGATGTTGTTGGCACTCGACTCTACCTCAACTTATGCGTGCTCCATCACCTTACTGTTTGTGCCTCCCGAGCCGTATCCATCTCGAGATGGCTCATCGGCAGCTCCACCAATCACTCCTTCCACCTTTTCTTCCTCAACTCCCTTCTCAAGCATCTCATCCTTTTTCAGCTCCTCTCTCTTCTCAACCGCTTTCTCCACCTCCTCTGGGGCCTCATCTCCAAGATACACCCTTTGTAAAATGTAGTTAAAAAAGGCGTCTTCGACAGGATGTCTTGGAATGATTTGAGCTTTGCCTTCTTAAGGACTTCCTTTTCCCAGATAGCCGAGGTTATTTCCCCACCTTCGCTATTAAGATGGTTGTCTCTTCAAATGAGCCCAATCTGAGTCTCCTCGGCGGATATACGTCAATCAGCTCTTTAAGTAGCTCGAGGCTCGTCTGCGAGGCGGATTCTTTCCTAAGTATGAATTTCTTGCCAAGAATCCGTAGAGAGGTTTCTTGGACCCATCACCCCAGATGGGTTGGGTTGGTTTATAAAAAGGTCTGGTTCAGATGAGGTTGAGGGTAGGAAAGAGAATGGGTCATATGAAGGTTGGGTTTGGGTTGGACTTTTGGGAGTTGACCGTTTTAGAGGCTCGGAGGCAGCGGTCTCACCTGCCTCTTCATTGTCGAGGTTGGGATGTGGAGGGTTTTGGTACTTCATCCTCGAGATGAGGACGAAGATGATGATGGTGATCCGGCTTCATCTCCTTGTTTTGATTCTTCATCGACGAGACATCCACCGTCTCCGTCTGTCTAAATACTCTGCCACCTCAGTGCGACACTTCCCCCTTGGGAAGGCTGTCTCCTCCTCTTCCTCCTCTCGCTTCCTCTCCTGCTTCCTCCGTCTCGGCGAGATGAGGATTCATCCACCAACACCGTTTTGACCTCCTTTGCCTTGGCTTTTGAAGCCTTCTTCCTAGGAGGCTGGAGGTGGAGCTGGAGCATCCCCATCTCCTTCGAATCGGTCGGTCCATAGAGCTTTTCATCTTTAATCGAAGCCCCTTTTTATGCGGTGTACTTCTTCACACCTACATTCCATCGAGGTTATCGACCCCACCTTGTGTTCAAGTATGATGGTAATCGACCATCATACTTGCAATTTTGGTCAAAGACCATCTCATCAACTCATCGAGACCAGGGTCTTGGTGAACTTCTTTTTCTCCTCCATTATCCTCGAATGTACCAACCTCACCCAATTTATCTCTCGCTCCATCTATTATTGCTCTCGGAGCAATGAGATCCTTGGCTTGGTTAACCCGTCGTGACTCTGCTGCTCTCCCGTAATACACTTAGTCAAAATCAACATTAGAAGTCTATACTTCCACTTCAACATCGGCCTCTTCACATTTGCGGTTGTATTTTGATAAGTCCTCCTGCCATCAATCGAAAACTCTCCAAGTATTCCGTCGATTTGTATGTGAAAGGATTATCGCCGGTGGTGCTTAACCCAAAAATTGCTCCAATCTCGAAATGGATAAAACCACCCTTCTCTTCTTTTCTTTGGTTCGGATTTGTGATTCCAAACCGATGTCGATTTGCCTTCGCCCGGTTAAGAATTCGGCAGAAAGATCGTCCACAGAAGATTCCTTGATGGTTTCATCGTGTAGTATCGTTTTAAACCTCGTGACTCAAGCGATTCGAATCTCTCTGGTTTCGGATCGGTTGAAATATCCCATTCGACATACATTTCGACTTGGTTCTATCTCGAATAGAAGTAAGATCATATGCGAACTTGATTTTCGCTTTCTTAGAATCCGCCATTGATGAATATAGAAGGTTTAGGAGGGAAAGGGAAGGTTTGAGAAAATATGAAGGGTTTTATGTGTGCGTAAATGGAATTATGCACACGAGTTCCTTTATATATGGAGAAATATAATAATAAACAATTATAAAATTAATAATTGCACTGTAAAAGTGTAAATATAGGCTTTCGAATCGCCAATAATGCAATTATGACATTTATTTTGAAAAGTGCAGAGAATATTATTAAATATATCGCGCGTGATATTGAGACGGTTCATATTTCGAGAACCGCATCCATTTCTCGGCGCGTGAAGCATACTCGGCGTATTTCAAAAGTAAATTTGATAAAATTTCGGGTCCGTAGTAACTTCTCTTCCGACAGAGTTACTTATTTAAGAAAATACTTTTCGATTAATTGGAGAGATAAAATAAAATATTACAAGTTTTAGAAAACAAATTTGAACCCTTATCCTTTTATTTTGTAAAACAAAATATTTTTAACATCTTGAGTAACTTCATTTTTGAATAATTGTTAAAAAGAATTATGATATTAAATTCATATATTAATTATATGAACCTAATATTCATAATTAAGAGAATTTTAGAGAAACTTCCTGGACTTTCACCTCGTGCAATTGATAGCATCACTATACGTATCCCGAACACTTGGATAAATAGACCTTGTCTTGTATTTTTGAGATGTGTATCAAACTTTGTTCTTTCTGAAATCAAAGACACTTAGACAAGTCATTAGTACCAAGGGTAAGTCAAGATAAGGTGCAATAGTCATCTGATTCGATAGAAGTCGGTTGACTATTGTGTCCTTGTCTGATTTACCTATGTCAAATAAGTAATTATCAAGTCGATAGGGTCAATATGACTAATCCATGATTCTTGATCCCAAGATATGAGATCAATGATATCAGCTACTGATTGTCCTTTGACTCATATCTAGTCCGATAATTCTTTCTAGACATAATAAACTAATTGAGAGAGACAAAGAATGAAAAACAAGGAATAAGATTATAGATTAACTAAAGAAGCCTAATTCTAATTCTACGAGATAGTTCTTTAAACCTTGTCTCTGCTAGTGGCTTTGTCTAGATGTCTGCTCTTTGAAAATCGGTAAGAATCTTCTCTAGTCGATGTCACCTTTCTCTACATGGTCTCGGATGAAGTGGTGTCGATATCTACATGCTTGCATCTCGTATGTAGGGTGGGTTCGGGTAATAGCTATGGCACTATTACTATCACAAAAGATAGGTACATCTTTGGTGATAATGTTATAGTCCCTTAGGCTGTTGACTTATCCAGATTAGTGTGAACAACAACTTCCGGCTATCATATACTCGGCTTGATTGTGGAAGTAGCTACAGAGGTTTGTTTCTTAGACAACCATGAAATCAGCTTACTACCAAGAAATTGACAAGTACCGGATGTAGATTTTCTATCTATCTTACACCCACCAAAATCGAGTCCGAGTATCCAGACAGCTCAAAGTTGTCATCATTTGGATACCACAATCCAACATTTACTGATTCCTTTCGTATACTTGAGAATTTTCTTTCTTTGCTTCAAGATGGCTTTTCTTAGGATTAGCTTGAAATCGAGCACGAGACTCCAACCGCAAATGAAATATCATGTCTACAAGCGATTAAATATAATAAAGAACCAATTAGACTTCGATATTCTTTGATTAGTGTCTTCTCCCTTCTCATCTGGATCCATTGAAAAATTTGTCATCATAGGTATCTTAGCTTCTCGGCTGGTACATATTCCAAATTTATCAATAAGGTATTTTGTATATTTGGCTTGGTTGATGAATATTCCCTTCTTTGTCTGTTTGACTTGAAGTCCAAGAAAATAGGTCATCTCTCCCATCATGGACATTTCAAACTGCTTTTCATAAGATAATTAAATTCTTCACACAAAGATATGTTAGTTGATCCAAAGATTATATCATCAACATAAATCAACTAACAAAAGATCACACCCAAACTCTTTTCTAAAAAGAGTTCTATCAATTCTACCTTTAACAAAACCATTTTGAATTAAATAATCGAGACAAGGTGTCATACCAAGCTCTTGGTGCTTTTTTAAGTCCATATAGAGCTTTCCTTAGTTTATAAACCTTGTCTCCTTTGACAAAACCAGGAGGTTGCTCTACATAAACTTCCTCGGCTAGGATTCCATTTAGAAATGCTGACTTAACATCCATTTGAAAAACTATGAATCTTTTAAAAAAGATAGACTAAAAACAATCTTATGGCTTCCAGACGAGCTACCGGTGCAAAGGTTTCATCATAATCAATACCTTCGATTGTGAATAACCTTGAGCAACTAGTCTGGCCTTATTTCTAACTACGGTATTGTTTTCATCCCTTTTGTTTTTAAAGACCCATTTAGTTCCAATGACTTTTTGATGATGAGGCCTTTCAACAAGCTCCCACACATCTTGTCTTTGAAATCTGATTTAGTTCTTCTTGCATGGCATTAATCCAGCTTGGAATCAGTTAGAGCTTCGTAATAGATTTAGGTTCAAGTAATGACACATAGCAACCAACATACAATCTTGATTTAGTTGAGTCCTCGTCTGGACACTGAATCTAAATCTCCGATTATCTCGCTCACTGGGTGATATGCCATTATTTTCTTACCTTTATCTTTTACGGTGGATGAAGTTTTGTCTGAATTATTTATTTGAGATGATTCTATGTTACATTCTCGATACCCGATCATCCGATATACTAGTCGCGATTAGTTGGTAGATCGGTGGTGAGGAAGATCTTTCGTGTTCTTTTCCTTTGTCCAATTCTTCCTCTTCATCTTCATCCGATTCTTGATTGTAGAATTTTATGGTTGATCCTTTGATAGTCATCGATCCAGATCATCGATATCTTTGTGATGTCCCCTGTCTTATTAAACTCAAAAGAGGATTCATCAAATACCACATGGGGTGTTTCTTCTACACACAAGGTTGTCTTATTAAAAACCCTATATGCCTTTGATACGGTATGAGTATCCCAAGAATATCCCATCTGCTATCTTAGCATCAAAGGTTTTTAATTGAGATTTTCCATTGTTGTGTATGAAACATTTACAACCAAATATATGAAAGTATGAAATTTTGGGAGACCGTCCCTTCCAAATTTCATAGGGAATTTTACACTTATTCTTAACGACTTCCGCCCAAAACTCGTGAGGAGTATTATACTCGAGATAACATTGATCTAGCCGCCTCATTCAGTGGTTCTGTTTCTCCTTTCAACTACTCCATTTAGTTGTGGAGTCCTTGCCGCAGATGTTTCTGAGCTATGTCATTCTCAATGCAGTAGTTAGTGATAAATTTATTAAGGAATTCAGCACCTTTATCACTTCTAATTTTAACAATAGTTAGTCCCTTTTCGTTTTGAATCTTTTTAAGAAATTCGGAATCTTAATCATAGTGTAATTCTTTTTGTACAAGAAAATAACCCAAGTAAATCTTGAAAAATCATCAACAATTACCAAGGTATATTTTCTCCCACTAAAGCTGAGAGGGTTCTTGGACCAAAAAGATCCATGTGAAGAAGTTCCGAGAATTCTTTACGAAGAAAGACTACTTATTGTTTTAAAAAAGCTTTGGTCTGCTTTTCCTTTTTGACAAGCATCACACACATGGTTCTTTGAAAATACTTTATCAGGGAGTCCTTTAACTAAAGATTTCCTTGCTATTTTGTTAAGAGTTTTGAAGTTTAAGTGACCAAGTCGTTTGTGCCACAACCAACTTAAGTCATCCTGAACTCTTAGCAACAAGACAAGTATCTTTAGGACAACTTTTGAAATTTGCAACATAAATGTTACCTTGTCTCGACTCCAGCTAATAGAATATTTTCATTGATACCATCTAGAACATAGCATGCATTATGAGTAAATTTGACACAAAACCCCTTATCACAAAATTGTGAAACAGATAGTAGATTGTGCTTCAATCCTTCCACGTAGTAAACTTCATGTACTTGAATATCTCCTATCATCGGTGTCCCTACACCTTTGGTAAGTCCATAGTTGTTGTCTCCAAACATTACTCTTGGTCCATCTATGGTCTCGATAGTTAGAGAGAAGTTGTCTTTCATAGGTCATATACTTGGAACAAATGCATCGTCAATGTACCGGATGACCTCAAGAATGTCTCCTCTATCAACTATCTTCTTATCTTCCTGCAATCACAAATTTATTGCTTAGGTACCCTTTGTACTTTGGGTCATTTCATGTTAAGTTGATTTTTAGGAATCCAGACAAAGATATCAATGTTCCTTAAAACCATAGATTGAAGTTTACACCCATACCTATCTACTAAGATAAGACTTTCAAGATCAATCTTACTTAACCGATCTTTTTAGATTGTCTTAAATCTTGGTAAGAATGGATATGTTTTGTTTCTTCCATCAAAGCTATTATACCTAGGATAAAACTTTGATTTAGTCTTGGGTTTAACCTTTGGAGTTTTATTCCTCGTTTGTCTCTTCTTTTCGTAATTATCAGATGAGGTAATTAATTCCTTAGGTTTCCAGGACTAAATCTAGTTTCTATCTTTAGTTTAGTTGTTTTGACAAATACTCTAGGTTTTATTGGATCAATTTTCTTACTTCTATCAAAACCTAATCCAGCTTTTATCATTAGACTTTTGAGAAATATTGAAGATTTTATCTATTGTGGTTTAGGAGTTATTTAGAAGTCCTAACTTGAGATTTAATTCTCTGTTAGTCTTCTTGTAACTCTCATTCACGAGAATAGATATTTGAAAATTTTATTTTCAAAGAACTCAATTCTTGTTCTAACTTATCTGTCTTATCGGACAAAGTGCTAGTGATCATCTCACCGACATTCCCCCTTGAATGTACAAATGGTTTCTCACTTTCCTTAGTTTGATTGACCTTAGTTAGATCAAGAATTTGATTCTTTAAATTAAAATTTTCAGTCTGTATTTGTTTATAAGCGAGATAGAGCTGTCTCCAAATCTTTCAAAAGTTTACCAATAAGACAAGGTATCACAATCATTATCTCGAGGATGAATAGTAATGTACCTCTTTTTCCATCAAACGAGATGTCGTCATCTCGACCCAAAATCAGATGAGGATGAGGATGATGATGTCTCATGAACTTCTTCTTTCTCGGCCTAGAAGAGCTCTCCGATCAAAGATACCTTCTATCTCTTTTCTTCCTCTTTTCTTCTCTCTCTCTGGGAGTGAGCCGAGGATAATCATAACCGTAGTGACCAGGCTTGTTGCATGTATAACAAATATCTCCTCTGTCTGCTTTTGGACTACTATCTCCTCGTCTCGATAGGTGACTTATGATTCCTCGTCTCGATCCTTTTTCTCGTCATTGTCTCGAACTCTTTTCATCTCTATCTCGATCTATAGTTCCTTCGACTGACTGTCTCTCTTGTTTCTTTTGTTTTTCATTTTCAATCTTTCATATCTTTTCAATAGAAGAGCCATTTCCTCCTTAATAGACAAATCGGATGCCTTGGAGATCTTTTCGCATTCCTCTTGATGAACAAATGCTACACCTTTCCAGATGTTGAAGATTCTCGCTTCATCTTCTTCATCTTCGATTTGGATGTCATATTTTAATGCCTTCAGATGAGAAAACAAAGTATGATGTGAAATTGAGGATAGATTTTGAGTAGCTTTCAGAATATTAGCTTTCTCTCTCCATCTTTTGCTTAATGACCTCAACACTTTATTGTTGATTTCTTTCTCTCGTATATGTTTTTCCCAAATCAGCCGCCTTGTTCAAGAGATTTGTCAACCTAACATCCAGCTTGATCAATGTACTCTCCTTCTTTCATCTTGAAAGTGTCAAAAACTTGTAGAACAGATCGCAATTTGTTTTCTTTAACTGCTCGCATCCTTCATAGATTCCAGCAAGAGTTTCCCACATTTCCTTGGCAGTCTTGCATCTTTTCACCTTTTCTATCCAATCCTTACTCAATGTTTCAATGATTTCAGTTCTCGCAACTTGATCCAAATTATGAATCTTTCTTTCATCACTTGTGAGTTCTAAGCTTTTCTTTTCTTGCCTCATTCTTGTTTCACTCGATGCAAGACCATCACTTGTGCCACCATGATAAAACTTGATAGGTCCTTCCTCAAGAACCTCCTCCATTCTATCATGAATTGCTTTGAGATGGTTCTCCATTCTAAACTTCCAATAGTCATATTCTTCAATTGAAAAATCAGGTAGACTCTGATTTCTTGCTCTTGATGTAAGACATGGTGAAAAAGAAAAACTAAAACACATACAAGATCTTGTTAGTAGAATCATTAGTGAAACAAAGAAAATAAAGATAATCAAGAACAAATTTCAGGATCTTGGTTAAAACCTAAATCAATATCGTAATAGCTTAACACCGCTCCGATACCACTTGTTGGTCCCGATTAGTTGAGATTTTAGACGAACCTTAAACAACCTTCTAGGAAAAATCTAGAAGGGGGATTGAATAGGTTTTTCAGATTTTTACAAATCTTTTAAAACTAATTCAAAGCACCAAGTAACACAAAGGAAAACAATTTTTAAACTCAACAATAACAAGATCAAAAGCAAACCGATATTTTAGTTTTAACTTTAATCCTGAAATTAATCTTTGACTAATGAACTGGAAATTGAAAAGAAACAAGTAAGTAAATCAAAGCAATAAAGAACACCAGATTTATAGTGGTTCGGATTATAAAAATCCTACGTCCACTCTCCTTCTTCAACTTGAAGAAGGGTCTTCACTTACTAACTTTCTTCCTTCTTACATACTTACTTACAAGTGTGAATCTTCAGCCTTACAATGATTTCTTCCTAATTTCTCGGATATCTGTGGCTTGAAGATGTTCTGTGAAAAGTGTTCTACAAACACTAAAACCGGAAAACGTATTGAACGTTTGTGTTTACAACTTTTATGACTCGTGTATCTAGAATGTGTGAATAGTTGTGAATGCAAAGGATCAAAAGTAATTCTAAACTAATTTCTATCCCTATTTATAGAGATCTTCAATTGGTAGTTGTAACTTTCTTGAATTCTGTTTTGGTCGGGCTTGTAAAAGTATAACCGAAACTTGTAACTTCCTCTTGGTTAGTTGAAATCGCTTCTTGAAACTTGTGTAAAATTTTCTAACACTTCATCGTCTGCTATTTGTCTCACCTCGTCTTCGTCTTTCATTCCTTGTCTGGGAGATTATTTATCATATTGAATCTTAATCTTCTTTGTGTCGTCCCTGTCGATATCTGGTCCTTATCTCGATTTCTTGTCCTTACTCGATGTTTCGTCCTTGTCTCGATTTCTTAACCTAGTCTCGACTTCTTGTCCTTATCTTATTTGTACTTAGCCATATTTACAAATACTTACTTCACTGTCTATGCATAATGCTCATTGTCATCCTATTTTATACTTTTAACACATCAAAACTAAATACAACTTTCCTTACCTAACACTTGTCATTAGACTTCTAAGAAGTATGGAAGATCTTATCTATTGTGGACTAAGTGTTATTTAGAAGTCCTAACTTGAGATTTAATTCTCTGTTAGTTCTTTTATAACTCTCATTCTCGTAATGTATACTTGAGAATTTTATTTTTAAGAATTCAATTCTTTTTCCAACTCATCTATCTTCTCGGACGAGGTGCTAGTGATAGTCTTAGCCTGACATTCCCCTTGAATGAGCAAGTCTAGTACTTTACTATCCCTTGTCTGATTGACTTTGGTTAGATTAAGAATTTGATTCTTTAAACTAAAATTTTCAGTCTCTATCTGTTTATATGCGAGATAGAGCAGCCTCCAAGTCTTTTAGAAGTTTATTTATAAGACTAGGATCGATTCATAAGTTCTCACAATCATTATCTCAAGAAGAATAATAGTTTACCTCCTTTGCCATCAGAACAGATGTCATCATCTCGATTCAAAATCAGATGAAGATGAGGATGATGATGATGATGATGTTTCTTGAGCTTCTTCCTTTTCGGCTAGAAGTGCTCTCGGTCTCGCATACCTTCTATCTCGTTTCTTCCTCTTTTCTTCTCTCTCTCTAGGAGTAAGTTGAGGACAATCATAGCTATAATGACCAGGTTTGTTGCAAGTGTAACATATATCTCCTCTATATGTTTTTGGACTATTATCTCCTCTTCCGATTGGTGACTTATGCCTTCTAGGCCGATCCTTCTTTCTATCATTGTCTCGAATTCTTCTCTTCTTTATCCGACTTGTAACTTCTTCGGCTTGATCTATCCCTCTTGTTCCTTTTGTACTTCATCTTTAGCCTCTCATAACGTTTCATTAAGACTGTCATTTCTTCTTTAATTGATAAATCGACGCCTTAGAAATTGTCTCGATTCCTCTTGGTGAAGAAACGCAATCGTCTTTCCAGATGTTGAAGACTCACTTCGTCTTCTTCATCTTCAATTTGGATATCATACTCTAGTGCTTTGAGATGAGAAAACAAGGTATGGTGTGAGATTGAGGAAAAATTCTATGTCGCTTTGAGAATGTTGGCCTTTTGTCTCCATCTTTTGCTGAAAGGCTTGAGTATCTTGTTGTTGATTTCTTTCTCAAGATAAGTTTTACCCAAATCAATCGCTTTGTTTGGAAGATTTGTTAGTCTAACATCCAATTGATCAATGGTTTTGTCTTCTTTCATTTTGAATATGTCAAATGAATTTAATACCGATTGCGCTTATTTTCCTTGACTTGGTCTCGATCCCTCACATATACTAGCAAGAGTCTCCCACATCTCCTTAGTTGTCTTGCACCTCTTGACTTTCTCTATCCAGTCTTTGCTCGAGTTTCAACAATATCTCCCTAGCTACGTGGTACAAATTATGATTTTTATTTCATCATTGGTCAGCTCTGCACTTTTCATCTCTTGTCCGACCCTCGGTTTCACTCGCTCCAGCCCCATCACCGGTTCCTCCATGATAGAACTTAATCGGCCCTACTTCAAGCACCTCTTCCATCCTATCATGGATTGCCTTCAAATGGTTCTCCCTCCCGAACTTCCAATAATCATACTCCTCGATTGAAAACTCGTGCAAACTCCTGGACTTTTGGCTTTGGACAGATGACATGATGAAATAAAGAAACTCAACAAGAACCTATTAGTAGCAAGGTTAGTGGATTGAAAATAAAGAAGATAATCAAGAAACAATTTCGTAAACTTATCAAGACCTCAAACCAAGATCGTAATATCTTAACACCGCTCCGATACCACTTCTTGGTCCCACGGATTGAATATTTTATTAAAGAACTTGAGGCAACCTTCTAGGGAAAATCTAGAAGGGGGTTGAATAGATTTTTCAACCTTCTTCAAAGATTAGAATATCAATTTAAGGTATCAAAATTCACACAATGGAAAATGAATTTAAACTCAATCTTTTATGGATCAAAAGCAACTGATTATGAGTCCGAAATTGAACTTGTTTGAAAGTCGATTAAGAACAAGATTAGTAAAAAATAAAGCATTAAAGAACACAACAATTTATAGTGGTTCGGATATAATTGATCCTACATCCACTCTCCTTCTTCAACTTGAAAAAGGGTCTCGACCACTTACTTACTTACTCACTTACAATCTTACAATTACAACTTTCTCAAGATCTTCTAATCTTCAAACCTATCTTCAACTTCTAATCTTCCTGGAATTTCTAAAGTGCAATGCAAAATGTGTTGAAGATATATAGGATAAGTGTTCTATAAACACTTTGAACTTATGAAAATTGCTTTGAGAAACTTTTTGTGAGTGCTTAGAAAACTTGTGAATCGTGTGAATAAGAGAATGTTGAATTGTTAAATTGATTTAAAATTGTGTCTAGACCTATTTATAAGCTCGAGAGACAGTTAGTTTGTTGTAACAAACTAAAACCACCTAGCAATTTTAATCTTGATAACCTGTCTCTTCATCACCGATCTTGCTTCTAGTCGTCTGCATGACTTGGTGAAGACTTGCCTTTCTTATTCTACTTATCTTATCTTGACCTCGTCTCGAGCTCTTCATTGTTGTCTCGTGCATTGACTTATCTCAAGCTCGTCTTCGATGACCTTTGCCTCTTCAACCTCGCCTGACTTTTCTAGCTCTTCCTAGTCCGATCACCCTAGTGCTAGAACTTTTACCTCACTGTTCTATTCGATTAGCTGGTCATCTTACTTTAATCGAGTTGACTCTCATCTTACCTCTTTTAACTCATCAACACTTCTTCCGATCTAACAAGTTGGCATAAAGGCAAATGCACTGAGCCGAAGCGGCCAGGAGGATGTCAAGCTTAAATCGATGAGCCGGCCGTGCTTCACCCGAGGGTGAGTCGGCTAGAAGAGGCCTGAAGGAAGATGAGCTCAGGAGGAAGAAGGAGGAGGAGGAGAAGTCTGCCTGCACCTGGCTAAAATGAAGGAATCCGAAAAGCCAGGTGAGGTGAAGGGCAAGGGAAAAGGTAAGATGACCGAGGAGTCTCCACCAAAGCTATAGTTCACAAATCCACCTGGCCGAGAAAAGGAAGAGAGAGCCCGATTACTCAAACCTATCTCAAGAGCAGATACGAAGAATAAGGCAAGAGAAGGCCTGGTTTGGGGAAAGGGAGAGAAAACGTCTCAAAAGAAGAACAAGGGGTTAGAGATGAGATGGAGCAAAGATGTCGGAAATGGGAGATAAAGGGAGCAGATGAGATAGAATTCCGACCTTATCATCGAACACTCAATCCTCCAAAGGTCGCCGCAGTCAATGGTTCAAAGAATACAAGGTAAAGAATCTAGATGCTGTGGATGTACCACCGTACATCTTGAAAGGCTCTAATTCATCAACCCAAGACGAAGACCCGAGGTGGCATGAGTGGATCGAGAAAGAGGATGCCAATCTCTATCATCGCCCGATTGACGAAGTTGACAAGATCTTCAATGCCGATCTCTCGTGCTCCAGCTTACGAAACAGGTAGACCCAAAACCAACGATGATGGAACAAGTTGACCTAGACTGGATTAAGGGCATCGTTGCCATGGCTGAAGTGGAGTCAGTCTCAAGAATGAAGAAGAGTCAAGGCACTCCGAAGACGAGTCTTTACTGGCTAGCTGTTCCGAAGCTTATCAACGGGAACCCGATAGAAGTATTTTTCTTTACCTTATCTTCTTTTTCTTATTCATTTTTGTAATCAGTAAATATGATGTGAATATACTTGATCTCATCTAAACTACCTTGTCTTAGTTTTTAAGCTTTCTTTATCGCTTTCTAAGAAAACTTAAAAAATTTCTAAGTGTTAATCATCCGAGGAAACTTCCATCTCGATTAAAATTGTCTAAAATTTTTCTAAGTCTCAAAATTTTCTAAGTCCTAAGACTTAAAAACTTTCTAACTACTAATCATCCGATAAAGTCTTAGGACTTAAAATTTTTCTTAAAAATCTTTATAAAACTTTTTCAAAATTTTTCTAAGTGTGAATTAAGTGCTCTGATATGAATTAATCTGAACAAAGTGTTAATGTGTTCTAATGTGCTCGTCTGCTTACCTTGAATAATTTTGACCAACATCGCCTATGAGTTTGTCTCTTTCTTGCAGCTTTTAACTTCATCAAAAAGGGGGAAATTATTAGATCGTAAGAAGTTTTGATGAGTTAAAAGAGGTCGACGAGAGCCAATTCACGCAAAGTAAGATGACCATTAACTACATAGAAGCAGTGAGGTAAAGTTCTAGCACTAGGCCGATTAGACTAGGAAGAGCTAGAAAAGTCACCAAGTCAAAGAAGCAGAGGTCATCTCAAGACGAGCTTGGAATAGTCATCTGCAAGAGACAATAATAGAGAGCTCGACGAGGTCAAAACAAGCCGAGTAGAATAAGAAAGGCAAGTCTTCACCAAGTCACCGCAGACAACTAGAAGCAAGATCACCGATGAAGAGGCAATCATCAAGATTAAGTTTGTTAGGTCGCTTTAGTTTGTTACAACAAACTAACCATTTCTCATGCTTATAAATAGATTTAGGCACGCTTCAAACACAATTCAACACTCTCTCATTCACACTATTCATGAGTTTTCCAAATTCTCACAAGTATTTTTAAAAGTATTTTTCATAAGTTCGAAGTGTTTATAGAACACTTACTTTGTATTTCTTCAACACTATTGCACCGTAATCTAGAAATTCCAGGAAGATAGGAAGTTGAAGATAGGTTTGAAGATAGAAGATCTTTAGGAAGTTGTATTTGTAAGATTGTAAGTGAGTAAGTAAGTAAGTGGTAGAGACCCTTCTTCAAGTTGAAGAAGGAGAGTGGATGTAGGATCAATTAGATCCAAACCACTATAAATTATTGTGTTCTTTACCGCTTTATTTGCTTATCTTGTTCTTAATCAACTCTCAAACAAGTCCAATTTCGGACTCTTAATCGATTGTTTTGATCCATAAAAGGTTGAGTTTAAATCATATCCCATTTGTGTGAACTTTGATACTTTGAATTGATATTCTAATCTTTGAAAAAGATTGGAAAATCTATTCAACCCCCTTTTAGATTTTCCCAAGAAGGTTATCTCAAGTTCTTTAATAAAATACTCAATCGTGGGACCAACACAAACAATTCCTAAGTCTCACTTAAGGCGCAAAAACTAATGCCCCGCAACGGTGCCATTTGATTTGTAGTATTCCGGCAAGCGGTATTAAGACCAATCAAATATATCGAACCCAAGGGAAAAAGTATGCACGTGAGGCCCTAGAAATACGAAGTTCTCGATGACTATTGTTGCAAAGCGCGTTTGGAAATAAAAACACAACAAAATGCAAGAAATAAACTCAAACACTACAAAGAGGCAAATGATCGAACACTTAAGAGTCAAGAACAAATACAACAATAAATGGGGGATTTGGGTGCTAGGGCTAACATCCATCAACAAGCTATGATTGAATCAAATTGCAAATCAATTAAGATAGAAAGCATAAAACCATCATGAAATTAATCACTCCATTAATAACACAATGCCTAATGTGAGTATCCTTAGTGCAACTAATCTCTCGATTCCGAAGCAGCCAATCCACACATTCATACACAATTAAAACTTCGATTAATCCCGGATCACGTTAGCTCAACTCGCCTATTGCTAGGGTGATCAAACATTAATCTAAAGAGATAATTTTGCATGAAGCACAATTGAGAATCATAATTAGGAAGCAATCTAACTCAATTGATCTCCAATCATCAATAATCATGGCATAGTCAATCAAATCATCCTCAATTTCAATTAACCCAAGCACAAGAGAGTTAGCCCATGGTGCCAAGGGCAAAATCCATGGGAAGAAGATCTAATTGATCAAACACAAATCAAATCACAACAATTAAGAAATTAAAAAGAGATAAGAGGAAGAACATCACCAATTGACTTCAATAATCAAAAATAGGAATGCTTGAGTCTTCAATATACTTCTTCAAATGAAATACAAGCTTGAATTGAGGAAACAACTATGATCTCATGCTAATCCAAGGACAAACTAATCAACAACAATTGAAATCTAAATCTAAATATACACTCTACTCTACTTACAAGGAGGAATTGGCTTGGGGCCTAAGAAATCGCCCCAAAACCGCTAATAATCGCTCTATGAATTGTGTTCCAGCTTATGCTCTGCTCCCGCATTTAAATAGATGAAATTGGGAAAAACTCCTCCCTCAAGTCGAGGCTCACCCTCGACTCGAGGCTGCCGATTTTACCCATCCCTCGACTCGAGCCTCAGCCCTCGAGTCGAGGCCTCTTTATTTTTTTGAATTCCATCCTTTTTCCTTCACCCTTGAGTCGAGGCCTCGGGCCCTCGACTGCAGGTCGAGACCAGGGCATTTTTTTCGACCGGGCTCTGCCTCCGACCCCTATTTTTGTCCTGTCTCGTTCGTCTCTTCATCCTAAGAATGTCGGTACTCTCGGTTTGGCCAAATTCCACTTATTTACCTGTAAAATGGACGAAAAACATCAATTATCTCACAAGTAATACTTTTTAGGCAAAATAGTGATACTCTTTAAATTTATGCACACAATCTAACACTTTTGATCACTTTTTGCACTAAAATAGACCCTAAAATCATGCATTAATTCACTCCAATCACCGGCTTAAATCGAGGGACCAAAAAGGTTAGTTTTGCATATTTGGGTTCGTTGGGGTCAAATAGGTCATTTTTAGGGGTTTTGGGGTCAGCCGGCTCCGGGAATCCGTAAAAATTCCTCTGGACTCGACCCCGGGTCGAGGAGACCCATTCCCGGGTCGAGGGTTCCATACTTAGTCAAATTTCATAAAATCATGCATCCCTCGAGTTGAGGGACTTAAATTTTTGGATCCCCGAGTCGAGGGCTGGACCTCGAGTCGAGGTCAGCCAATTTTTAAATATCGTAGAATCGCTTTAGATCCCTAATTCTAGACTCGTGCTTGCCCTCTTTCCCTACGCTCCCCGCGCGATTTTGTTCGTTTATTGACCGTAGTTGCTCGATTTCACCTATTAATCTTGTTTTCCTTTGCATTACATCTATCTAGTCCATCAAATTCATATCTTGTGAGGATTTTTTTAGAGAAATTTGGGGATTTTTTAAGAAGTTGTGTGGGTGTTCATCCATTTCGTTCCAAGGAAAAATTTATTGACTCAAGGTATGTATTGCTCACTTCTTGGCTCTCTAATTTCGTTCTTGTATTGATTAATGCATGGGTAGATAGAATTTTGCCAATTTATACATTGAAGATGAATTTCATTTGGGCATTTCTACAAGCACCTTGTATGCATTTGATTATTGGACGAAATTGAGCCATTTGAGTGATTAATTTGGATTGTTTGATGAATTAGAAGGCATGTTTAGGATGAATTATGAAATGTTGCTTTCGCCTTAGTGAAATTTTGGCCTTGGGATTGATTGTGCTTGATTGTTCTTGGGAATTCCTATTGAGTTCATATGATATTTGGTCAAGTATGGTATAGTTGTTGATAGAAGTGCATGATTAGTGGTTGTTATGGATTAATTACTTGATAGATGACCTTATTATTATTTGGAGGAGTTTGTTGAGCCTAATTGCATATTTTAGTGAGCTTAAGTGTTGATATTGATTGTTGTGGCCATTTAGTTGAGTATGCATATTTGTGGGATTTATTGAGCACTTCTATTGATTCTATTTGCTTAGTTGATATTTGACCAAACTATTTTGGATAGTTAATTCTTGACTTAGGGATTGTTTGTGATTGGAGATTGAGTTGTGATGATTGACACGTTCATGTGCTTAATTGCTATTATATTATGCTCGTATTTTTGCTATTTGTGCTAATTGTTGCCTTGGAAAATTTTGTAGGAAAATATTTCGAGGTGCCGACGGACATAACTTTCCGGATGAGGAGTTCAGAAGAGAGATAGAGCCGTTAGATTCGCTAACAAAATGTTAGATCGCTTAGGAATTCTATGGGACGATTACAAGTGGAGAAAGCATATTATCTTGTACGCCGATATTTATATCAAGGTGGTGAAGACCCGCCTTGTAGACCACGACCGTATGGTCTCTATGGGTATAAAGGAAGACATTCCTTGGCTCTTCGAGCAGGTTGGCATGTTCGGCTTCTTGGCTAAGAGGCCACGGACATACTTGGGGCTCACTCTCGAGTTCCTTTGCACCGTTACATTTGACAAGGCCAGGAAGGCAAAGTTCCCGCGGCTATCATATTCAAGTTATTGGGGAACGAGTACACGTTGATCGTGAATGAGATCAACGAGATCATTGGTGCACCGACCGATCCAGATGGTTCATTGCTTAACATTTGACGAGTATAACGCCAAGAAGTTTTGGAGGAGGATCTCGGATTCGGGGTACCTAAGCACGCAGCTTCATTCCGGAAAGTCAAAGAGTACAAGGATCCACAACCCGGTGATGAGGTATTTGGAGAAGATCTTATCGAGCACGATTTTTGCGATTACGAGGGAGAAGCGGTAGTATCCGAGTAGCTCTATGTTCTATGGTGCTACCTCCATGGGGTTCGTTTCAACACCGCTGCATATCTCTGCTATCTATTCGAGATGGTGACGAGCACCCAATTCAAGAAGATTCATTTTGGAGGATTGATCACTCTCATTGTCGAGCACTTCGGCATTTTGACGCACAACCTGCGAGCACTAGAGGGACCCGACTTCACTACTGACACCATGAGGCGGATGAGGACTCTTGACCTCATCGGGAGGACTCTGTGCTTTCGGTGGCACCTCGACGGCCGATTCTCTCTTCCTAATAAGAGGTTGACTACAGTGTTCGGAGCGGCGGGGCATGTGAATATCAACCTCCGGATGTGGTCACAGAGACATACCGAGGCAATTGACGCCTATACCCTAGAGCATGGAGTGAATCTTAATGATGATGAGGATAAGCGGCATGGCGGATCCGGATCTGGTTACGAGGAGGAGGCCGAGGCTGCAGATGAAGGGAATGCCGAGGAAGAAGAAGTCAAGAAGAGGAGCAAGCTAAGGAGCCGGTTCGAGATGGATGAGGATGAGGACTTGAGGCCAGAGATCAACTATTACCGGCAGGATGAGATGCGGAGTAGGGAGTACGAGGCCGACAGGTTCATCATAGAGACGGTGGACCCTAATCAAGGAGATGTGGGCCGATAGTTAGAGGATGCAGCTTGAGTGTCTCGACTAGACAGACGAGTGTTTCCGAGTTATGGAGGAGTCTCGTTGCTTGAATGAGGAGATGAGGAGGATGCAGGAAGAGTATCTCAAGATTCAGCAGATATGTACTCACTCCTCCAACGAGATGAGCTCGTGGAACTCCGGGCCGGGCCACTACCCTCCTCCATTGCCGCCGTCCGATGATTAGGGTGACTCCCCTATTTCCTATCCCTCTCCTCTAGTTCATTTAGTTATATCTTTTATTTCTCTTGGGTGATTTGTATTGATTTGATGATTTGTGGTTGTTTAGATTGTACCTAATGACTTGATCTTGATGGATTTGTGGAGTTCTATTGATGATGTGTATGGATGATTGTGGTATTTTGGATTTATTGAGCTTTATTGGTATGATGATGATTATGCTATATTGGTATCTTGGTTACCTTGATTATTTTTGGATTGATTTGTATTGAGCTTTAATTGTGGATTTCTTGCATATCATTATTGATATAGTGAGTGTGCTTGAGATTATGTACATGTGCACTTGTGCTTGAATTGCAAGACCTATTGAATTTTGATTTGATCATAAGTTTATATGTAACTTGAAGCTATCATGATTGATAATTATGTGAAGATGAATGTGATTGAAGATGCTTGATTTATTGCTCAATTGAAGCCCGTGAGCTTTTGTACCTTAATAATCGTACATTTTATACGGTTGAATTAATTTCTTTGAGAGTGTATCATTCATGGATTTGTATGCTAAAACTTGCCTTTGGACTTGCTGAGATTGATCTTTGTGTGATTTAATGAATATGGTAAGAGGCCATGTTTGATTTGATAAGTCACTTTGCCAAATTTTTCCCCACCAAACACATTTGATTTCCTTAGTGAGTCATGTTGGCAAGCCAAGTGAAATTGAAGCCATTTGCCTATTTTTATGAGCCTTATTGTCCTATGTTTAGTAGATCTTGATTGTTGGCTAATAGATGGTGATTTGCATTGTAAAGTGTGGGGGAAAGATGATGTGCTAAGTTGATTGAGTTAAAAAGAAAGAGGTTGAGATGAAAAAAATTGAATTGTGAAAAAGTGATGAACATAAAAAAAAGAAAAAAATTCAATTGTGAGCTTAAAAGAAAGGAAGCTCAAGTGAATGGTGGTGTTTGAACTTTGAAAAGCATGAGAAAGAGTTGATTGATGAAGATTGAAGAGATGTGTATTGAATTGCTTAGCTATCATTCAAGTTCTCTACTATTTGAGTCACTCTTACCTAAAATTTATCCACTCCATTCAAAAGATCTTACATCACAATCTAGATGAAAGACCTTTTTTATTCTTGATTGAACACAAATAATAGTGATTGAGATTGAGTCCTTTGGCAAGCTTATGGGATACATGTTTGTGAATTTGATGATTGAGTGCATTTTACTTTGATACACTTGAGTGACGAGAGAAACACTCCATGGAAAGAGCAATGATTTGAGTGTTTGATGTTGCATTTGTTCGAGCATGATCCATCTTGATTGCTAGTTGAAAGTTTGCATTGATACTTGAGTTCATTGATGAGTTCGATTGTCTTATATTTCTTCTATGGTGCCATGAGACATAGTTGCAATCAATTCACTCCTTTGTGCTTATTTGCTACGTTGCTCGAGGACGATCAACACTTCAAGTTTGGGGTATTATAATTGGAGTGAATTGATGCATGTTTTTAGGGTGTATTTTAGTGCAAAAAGTGATCAAAAGTGTTAGATTTTGTGCCTAAATGTGTAGAGTATCACTATTTTACCTAAAAGTATTACTTGTGAGATATTTGATATTTTTCGTCCCGCTTTCTGGTAACTCGGTGGAATTTGGCCAAACCGAGAGTACCGACATTCATAGGGTAAAGAGACGATCGAGACGGGCGAAAATGGGGGTCGAGGCGGTGTCCGGATCGAGAAAATTCCTGGACTCGACCTCTGATCGAGGGCCGTGACCTCGACTCGAGGTTGCAGGCGTAAAGTTGGAATTCATGATTTTAGAGAAAGCTCAACTCGAGGGTTGACCCTTGAGTCAAGGAGCTGGGAAAAGCGGCAAGCTCGAGTCGAGGGCTGAGCCTCGACTCGAGACTGGAGACAAATTGAAGAATCACTAACACGACTTAAGGTGCCTCGACTCGAGGGCCCCAACCTCGAGTCGAGGATGCTCAAAATCGAAAAATTTAATTTTAAGCCCATTTGAGCGGAAAACAAAGCATAATCTCCATAGCCTTGATTAGAGCAGTTATTTTACAATTTTTGGGTGAATTTCTCATTTCATAGCTTAATTCTCATTGTAGTTGGAGTAGATTCATAGATTTAGATAGATTTTAATCATTTGTATCCTAGATTAGCTTTTGATCCAATAGATTTTCCATTTTCAAGTTGTAATTCATGTAAGGAGAAGAGATTGTATTTGAAGATTACTTTGAAGATTCAAGCATTCCTACTATTATGGATTCAATAGGTGATGTTCTTCTACTTTTCTCATTTCAATTCCATAATTGTTGTAATTAGCTATTTGATTGTGCAATTAGATTTTCTACCCATGGATTTTGCACTTTGCACCATGGGCTAATACTCTTGTGCTTGGGATAATTGAAGTTGAGGATGATTTGATTGCCTTATGCTATGATTGTTGATCAATTGAGTTAGATTGCTCCCTAATTGTGATTCTCATTGTGCTTCATGCATTTTTATCTCTTAAGATTAATGTTTGATCACCCTAGCAATAGGCGAGAGTTGAGCTAACGTGATCCGAGATTAATCGTAATAATTGTGTATGATTGTATGAATTGGGTGCTTCTTAATTGAGAGATTAGTTGCACTAAGGATACTCACATTATGCATTGTGTGATTAATGGAGTGATTAATTGCATGATGGTTTTATGCTTTCTATCTTAGTTGATTTGCAATTTGATTCAATCATAGCTTGTTGATTATTGATTCCTTGATGGATATTATCCCTAGCACCCCAATCCCCATTGGATTTTAGTTACTTGTTTTAGCATTCAAGGTGTTCGATTAATTGCTTACCTAGTGTTTGATTTTTAATTCTTGCAATTGTAGTGTATTTTTAGAATCAAAATCGTGTTGCAACAATAGTCATATAGAACTTATATTCCTAGGGCCTCACGTGCATATTTTTTTCTTTGGGTTCGATATACTTGGTTGTCTTAAAATCGCTTGCCTCGATTCCTACAATCAAGTGGATGTAGGATCGCTTGATCCGAACCACCATAAATCTTTGTTTTCTTAATTTCTTGTTTTACTTATCTATTAATAATCAAATATTCAAGCAAATTAATTTCAGATTTAATTCAGATTGCTTTTTGATCCTAAAAAGATTGAGTTTAAAATTGTTTCATTGCTGTTTAGCTTTGATTATCTTAGATAGACAATCTGATCTTTGAAAAGATTTAGATAATCTATTCAACCCCCTTCTAGATTATCTCCGGGAGGCGATCTAAGCTTGTTTTAATCACTCAATCTCGGACCAACAAGTGGTATCGAGCGTGTTAAAGCTATTCTGAATATTTCTTTTGGTCTAAGTGATCTTTGATTTTCTAAATCTTGAAATAAATTTGTTCTTGAATATCCTCTGCTGATTTTCTTGTTAATCACTCAATCTCGACCAACATATTTGATTTTGTTTATGTTCGTATTTTTAGTCTTAGTTGTCTATATTTCTATGGTATTGTCTTATGTTTTTGCTCCGATGTTTATTGTTTTATTTTTTTCTCGTTGTATTTGACTAAGTAATGAGATGTCATTAACTTGATATTGATTTACTTATCTCTATTGTGTACACATTCGATATATGTTACAACATCGTGTGTGTTACAAAGAGAAAGGCCGAATTGGGGGAGATTGTTCATGTTAGTGACAAGTGTTACTCGTAATATGCCAACATTCTGGTCACAACATTAGAATTCGTTCTTTCACTTCCACTAACCCTTAACCCACGAAATATCTTGTTCAATGTCTTATTTTTACAGTTTAAAGACTTATAATAGTTACCATAAGTCATGTGGTTGAAAAGCAAGAGTGAGAAGTTGAAAAGATCATGTGGAAGTTATCTTCAAGCACTAAGAGTGTCCAGATTATCTATAAATACACAAATTATGAAGATTAAAACTTGAAGTTTAGGGAAACACAATCTAGCATAATCTATTGGCATAGATTATTTAAGTTTATTGATGTTTCATACTACGTGCTTCAGTTGGTGAATGTTTCCACATTTCACTCAACATTGGATCTTTATTAGTATTAGTGATAGGTTAGATTGATTAACATCTAGTCACTATATACGGAGATCTATTCATAGTATAACTTATGCTTTCACCGATTGTATCACTTAACAATTATTAGTGATATTTTGCCGATTCGCGTAATAGACTTATTCATAGTCTATACAAAATTTTGATATTCATCTTGCAAAGTGTTTAAGACTTCTGCTGTGTATTTTCGATCATTTATTTTTGTATGTGTTGTTCTTCGAATGTGCCAACATTCGTAACAACATTCTGTCAAACACTCACGCACACCTTCAATCTCTAATAAAATGATGTCTAATATCTACATGCTTACACGGAATGCAAAACAGATTGTATGTCATGGCTATTGCACTACTACTATCACGTAACATAGGCATAGATGATGTGAGAATATTATTGTCTCTAAGCTACCGACTAATCCAGAAGCCGAGAGCAACAACTACTACCGCCATGTATTCTCGCTTCATTGTGGAGGTAGCAATCGAAGTTTGTTTCTTAGATAGCCAAGAAATTAACTTGTTGCCTAAAAATTGACAAGTTCCAGATGTGGACTTCCTATCAATTTTACACCTCCAAAATCAATCAATAACCGTAAAGCTCGAAGTTGTCTTCGGATGGGTACCACAACCCAACCCGCAGAGTAACTTTAAGATACTTTAGGATTTTCTTAGTCAAGCTTTCAGATGAGTTTTCTTGGGATTTGATTGAAACCTTGCACATACCGCAACCGCAAAGGCTATATCAGGCCTACTTGCGGTGAGATATAACAAGGATCCAATCAATCCACGATGCTCCGTTGCATCGGTGGGTATCCCATTCTCATCTAAATCCATAGAGAAGTTAGTTGTCATAGGTATTTTAACCTATCTACTAGTAATCATCCAAAACTTATCTATGAGGTCCTTTGCATACTTAGTCGATGTATAAAGATCCCTCTACTTGTCCTGCTTAATCGCAAACCTAGAAAATATGTTAGTTCTCCCATCATAGACATTTCAAATTTGTTTTTCATGAGAACACTAAATTCTTCACACAAAGTGTCGATTAGGTGAACCAAAAATGATATCATCTACATAGATTTGAACTAATAAAATATCACCATCTACTTCTTTTCTAAACAAGTGTTCGTCTATCTTACCTTTAGAAAATTCACTTGATTTCGTAAATTCAGATAGAGTATCGTACCAAGCTCGTGGTGCTTGCTTCACCATATAGAGCCTTCTTGAGTTTATAGACTTTGTTATTTGTCCTAAACTCGGGAGGTTGTTCTACATAGACATCTTCAAGTAACACTCCATTCAGAAGGCAGACTTGATATCCATCTCGAAAGACTTTGAAACATTTATAGGTAGCAAAGGCTAAAAACAACCTTATTGCTTCTAATTCGCAACCGGAGCATAGGTTTCATCATAGTCTATTCCTTCGCACCGTGAATAACCCCGTGCTACTAGTCTTGCCTTATTACGAACAATAATGGGTCGATAAAGTCTCCACAATAGACTTAGGCTCAAGGAGTGAAACATAACAGCTGAATATACTCCGAGAATCCAACATTGTTCGTGGTTCGAATACTACTTGAGGGATCCCCAATAATCGATAAGCCGGATGATAACTCCTCATCCTTTTGCCTATTTGAGTTGAAGTATCCTCATCTTTGTTTCAGTAGGTAACTCATCTAGTTCACCCCGAGTAGACGTTCCCCCTTCATCTACTAACCTTGGTTGATCAAATTATGTCGGAGGAGTCACCTCGGATGGAACAGATAGAGGAGTTCCCTTCGATTCTCGATAAAGATTCATCATTATCTCGAATCGAATCTAAACTAGGTAGATAAGTTTTCCTCTGTTTAGTTTTGTTAAGTCCAATTTTGTCTAGATCATTAGTAATCTGGTTTACCTTATCTCAAAAGTATGAAGTTCATCAAACACCACATGTGGAGTTTCTTTCACACAAAGAGTTGTCATATTGAAGACTCGAAAGCCTTGGAGGTGCCGGAATATCCTAAGAATATTTCATCACCGCCTTAACATCAAATTGTCTTTAATTTAGACTTTCCATTGTTGCGAATGAAACACTTACACCCAAAAGCACGAAAATAAGAGATTCTTGGAACCTTACCTTTCCAAAGTTCATAAGGAGTCTTACCCTTATCTTTTACGTGCAAGCATCTGCTCGAGTGTAGCAAGTCGTATTAATTACCTCAGCCCATAACCTTTGAGGTGTTCCATATTCGGCTAACATGCTTCTAGCCGCTTCTTTAAGTGTTCTATTCCTTCTTTCCATGACTCCATTTTGTTGTGGTGTTCGCCGATGATGTCTCATGTACTATTTCATTCTCGGTAAGATAGTTAGATAGACAAGAATTCAAGAACTCAGACCCTTGCCACTCCTTATTTTAATAATATTAACACCTTTCTCATTTTGTATTTGTTTGAAAAGATCTGGGATCTTGTTCACCGTCTCATTTTTCTTGAAAAGAAATATCACCCAAGTATATCTTGAATAATCATCAATAACTACTAGGTTGTATTTCCTTCCACTAAAGCCGAGGGGTGAAATCGGTCCAAACAAATCCAAATGAAGGAGTTGTAAAACTCTTTCGGATGAAATCGTGTTAATACTTTTGAAGGAGTTCCTAGGCTGTTTACCTTTTTGGCATGCATCACATTTAAGATCAAATTGAGCAAAGTCTTTCAGCAAATTCTTTGACAAGATTCCTCTTAGCTATTTTGCTAATGGTTTTGAAATTCAAATAACTAAGTCTTTTATGTCATAGCCAACTAAGGTCATCTCCACCTTTAGCAACTAGACATGTATCTTTGGAACAACTATTAAAGTTAGCCACATAAACATTACCATGTCTCGAAACTAGTTAAGAGTACCTTGTCCGAGAAACTGTCTAAAATATCACACTTTTTCTTTGAAAATCTAACATTAAAACCTCTACCATAAAGTTGAGAAACAGATAACAAATTATATTTCAAACCTTCTACATAATAGACTTGACACTGGACATCACCTATAATTAAGGTGTCAACTCCCTTGGTTTGTCCGCAATTGTTATCACCAAACAAAACTCTTGGACCATCTATATTCGAAAATTTGAGAGTAGCTTTCTTTCACAAGTCATGTGCCAGAGAGCAGCCACTATCAATGTACCAAATAGATGCTAGAATTTCCTCCTTTAAAGATAGCCCTTGAGATTCCTATAAAATAGATTAGGTAAGAGGTACCCTAGTGATCCCGAGTCCTTTAAGGTCAATAACACTTTGGGTATCCGATGAGAGTGAATTGATGCATGATTTGATGTGGTATTTTTGTGCAAAAAGTGGTGAAAAGTGTTAGTTTTTGAGCTTAAAGGTGTAGAGTATCACTTCTTTGCATGAAAAGTATCACTTGTGTAGAATTGATGGATTTTATGTTTTCCGTCCCGCTTTTAGGTAAATCGGTGGAATTTGACCAAACCGAGAGTATCGACATTCATACGGTGAAGAGACGAATGAGACGGGCAAAATGGGGGTTGGAGGCGGAAGACGGGCGAGAAAACTCCTGGACTCGACCTTTGGTCGAGGTCCGAAGCCTCGACCCGAGGGTGCCGCCGAAGGAGGAGTATTGCAAAAATAAGAGGAGCCTCGACTCGAGGGGCTGAAGCTCGAGTTGAGGGATGAGAAAAGCCGGCAAGCTCGACTCGAGGGCTAGAAGCTCGAGTCAAGGCGGGGCCTTTTAAGAAAAGCGCATCCACGACTTTAGGAAGCTCGACTCGAGGGCCCTAAGCTCGAGTCGAGGGTGCCGATTTTCTAAAACCCCTTTTTAATCCATTTGAGCGGAAAAAAGAGCATAACCTTCCCCATGGCGAGTTACTTACAGTTTATAGGGCGATTTCTGAGTTTCTTAGCTTAATTCTCATTCTAGGTTGATTAGATTGATAAATTTAGATAGAATTTCATTAATTGATGCTTAGATTAAACTTTGATCCGTTAGTTTTCTCAATTCAAGTTGTAATTCAAGTGAAGAGAAGATACAATTGAGGATTCAAGCATTCAATATAGTGATCATTTTGGCTTAATTGGTGATGTTCTTCCTCTCTACTCATTTCAATTTCTTAATTTTTGTAATTAGCATGGTGATTATGCAATTAGATTTTTCACCCATGGATTTTGCAATTTGCTCCATGGGGTAATTCACTTGTGCTCGGGATAATTGAAATTGAGGATGATTTGATTGCTTATGCTATGATTGTTGATCAATTGAGATAGTTAGTGCCCTAATTGTGATTCTAATTGTACTTCATGCATTTTTATCTCTTTAGATTAGTGTTTGATCACCCTAGCAACATGCGAGAGTTGAGCTAACGTGATTAGGGATTAATCGGGTTACATGATTGCAGGTATATCGGGCAAGCGATTTTAAGACAACCAAGTATATCGAACCCAAGGAAAAAGTATGCAATGAGGCCCTAGGAATACAAGCTCTTAATGACTATTGTTTTAATGCGGTTTCGGATAAAAACACAATACAAATGCTCAAATTAAAAACAACCAACTAAGCAAGCAAATTATCAAACACTTGGTATACCAAAATATATAGCTAAAATTCAATGGAGGATTGGGGTGCTAGGGGTAATATACATCAAGGAATCAATGATCAACAAGCTATAATTGAATCAAATTGCAAATCAACTAAGATAGTAAGCATAAAACCATCATGCAATTAAGCTTCCATTAATCACACAATTCCTAATGTGAGTATACTTAATGTAAATAATCTCTCAATTAAGAAGCACCGAATTCATACAATCATACACAATTATAACCCGATTAATCCCTAATCACGTTAGCTCAACTCGCCTATTGCTAGGGTGATCAAACATTAATCTAAAGAGATAAAAATGCATGAAGCACAATTTGAATCACAATTAGGGAACAAACTATCTCAATTGATCAGCAATCATCAACAATCATAGCATAAGGCAATCAAATCATCCTCAATTTCAATTACCCCAAGCACAAGAGTATTAGCCCATGGTGCAAAGTGCAAAACCCATGGGTAGAAAATCTAATTGCTTAATCACAAAGCAAATCACAACAATTAATGAATTTAAAGGAGTAAAGTAGAAGAACATCACCAATTGGATTAGAATGATCAAAAATAAGAATGCTTCAATCTTCAAATGTGCTCTTCTCTTCAATTGAATTACAACTTGCAAATGAAAAACTAAAAGATAAAAAGCTAATCTAAGGTACAAATGATAAAAATCTATCTAAATCTATCAATCTAATCAAACTACAATGAGAATTAAGCTATGGAATGAGAAATTCGCCCTAAAAACTGTAAAATAACTACTCTAATCAAGGTTATGGAGATTATGCTCTATTTTCCGCTCAAATGGGCTTAAATCACAAATTTTCAAAATTGGGCATCCCTCGACTCGAGGTTGGGGCCCTCGAGTCGAGGCTCCTTAAGTCGCTAATGCGATTCTTCAAATTGTCTCCAGCCTCGAGTCGAGCTCCAGCCCTCGACTCGAGCTTCCAGCCTTTTGCCCTGATCCACGACTCGAGGGCTGAGCCTCGGGTCGAGCTTGCTCCAAAATTCGAATTTCATCACATGGCCGGCAACCTCGGGTCGAGGCCCTCGGCCTCGACCGGAGGTCGAGTCCAGGAATTATCTCGACTCGAACTCCACCTCTCGATCCCCGTTTTGCCCGTCTCGATCGTCTCTTCACCCTATGAATGCCAAGACTCTATGTTTGGCCAAATTCCACCGATTTACCTGAAAACGGGACGAAAAACATAAAAATCTCACAAGTAATACGTTTTAGGCAAAGTAGTGATACTCTACATATTTAGGCACAACATTTAACACTTTTGATCACTTTTTGCATTAAAATACCCCCTAAAATCATGCATCAAACCACTCCAATCATAGAACCTCCAAACTTGAAGTGTTGCTCGTCCTCGAGCAACGTAGCAAATATAAGACAACCGAACTCATCAATGAACTAGAGTATCAATGCAAACTTTCAACTAGCAATCAAGATGAATCATGCTCAAACAAATGTAACATCAAATACGTGAAACAATGCTCCTTCCATGGAGTGTTTCACTCGTCACTCAAGTCTATCAAGGTTAGATGACACTCAATCATCAAATTCACAAACATGCACACCATAAGCTGGCCAAAGGACTCAATATCAATCACAATCTTTTGTGTTCAATCAAGAATCAAAGAGGTCTTTCATCAAGGTTGTAATGTAGGCTCTTTGGAATGGGTGGGATGTTTTAGGTAAGAGTGACTAACATAGTAGAGACTTGAATGATAGCTAACACTTCAATACACATCTCTTCAATCTTCATCAAGCAACTCTTTCTCTAGCACTTCAAAGTTCAAACACCACCCTTCTTTTGAGCTTCCTTTCTTTTAAGCTCACAATTGAATTTTTCTTCTTTCATTTTTCACAATTTTTTCACAATTCAATTTTTCATCTCAACCCCTTTTTTTTCATCTCAAACGTCAACCTAGCACATCATCTTTCCACCACACTTAACATGCAAATCACAATCTATTAGGCAACAATCAAGATCTACTAAACATAGGTCAATAAGGCTCATAAAAATAGGCAAATGGCTTCAATTTTACTTGGCTTGCCAATGAATAAGGATACTAGGCTCAAAATGGCTCACTAAGGAAATCAAATGTTTTCGGTGGGGAAAATTTGGCTAAGTGACTCATCAATTCAAACATGGCCTCTTATCATATTCATGAAATCACACAAAGATTAATATCAATAAGTCAAAGGACAAGTTCTAGCATACAAATCTATGAATGATGCACTCACAAAGAAATTCATTAAACCGTATAAGATGTACGATTATAAAGGCAAAAGCTCACGGGTTTAAATTGAGCAATGAATCAAGCATCTTCAATCACATTCATCGTCACAAAATTATCAATCATACTAGCTTCAAGCCACATTTCAACTCATGATCATATCAAAATTCAATATATCTTGCAAATCAAGCACAAGTGCTCATGTACATAATCTCAAGCACACTCACTATGTCAATAAGATAACTCAAAGATATGCAATAAGTCCACATGTAAGCTCAAGATAAATCAATGGCAAGAATATACAAGGAATCCAAATCATCAAGACATAATCATCTAAAAACAATAAGTTCAACAAATCCAAAACCATCAAATCATCCATACACATCAAATAACCACAAATCCATTAAGTCAAGAAATAAGTACAAACCAAAGCAACCACAAATCATCAATCCAATACAAATCATCCATCACCATGAGGGAATACTAAGAACTAAAGGAAACTAGAAGAGAGGAATAAGAAATAGGGAATCTCCCTAATCATTAGTCGGAGGTGGAGGAGGATAGTGGCCCGGCCCGAAGTTCCACGAGCTCATCTGCTGGAGAAGAGAGTACATGTCCTACCGATTCTTCGGGTACTCTTTCCCGCATCCTCCTAGTCTCTTCATTGAAGCGACAGGACTCCTCCATGACTCGGAAGCACTCGTCTTGTCTTGTGAGGCACTCCAACCGCATCCTCCGACTAACGGCCCACATCTCTTTAGTAAGTGTCCATTGTCTGTGCGACAAGATCCTGACCTCGTACTCCCTACTCCGTATCTCATCCTGCCCGGTAGTAGTTGATCTCGGCATCAAGTCCTCGTCCTCATCCATCCTAACCGGCTCCTCACCTTGCTCTTCCTCGACGGGCAAAAATCGTGGCCGATAAGATCTTCTCCAAATACTTCATCACCGGGTTACGGATCCTGGTAATCTTAGACTTTCTCGAAATAAACCGCGGCTGCTCCGGTGCCCCGAATCCGATATCCTCCTCCAAAACTTCTTGGCGTTATACTCACGTCTAATGTTTAGAAATGAGCCGTCAGGATCGATCGTCACCAATAATCTCATTGATCTCGCTCATAGTAAGGGTGTACTCGCTCCCTATCAGCTTGAAAGTGATCACCCATGGGAACTTGGCCTTCCTAGCGTTATCGAAGGTCACCGTGCAAAGGAACTCGAGAGTGAGCCCCAAGTAAGTCTATGGCCTGTTAGCTAGAAATTCGGACATGCCGACTGCTCAAACAGTGGGGATGTCATCCTCAGATCCCCATCGAGACCATACAATCATGGTCTACAAGGCGGGTCTTCACCACCTTGTTATAGATCTCAGCGTATAAAATGGAGTGCTTTCTCCACTTGTATTCATCCCGTAAAATCCCCAATTGAGCCGACATTTTGTTTGCGAATCTAACGGCTCTGTCTCTCTTCTAAACTCCTCATCAGAAAGTTATGTCCATCGGCACCTCAAAACATTTTTCCTACAAAATTTCCCAAGGCAACAATTAGCACATACTAGTAGCAATATGAGAAAAATATGATAGCAATTAAGCACATGAACGAGTCAAGCATCACAACTCCAATCACAAATAATTCCTACGTGAATAATGCAACAAGCTCAATCAATTCGATCAATAATCACAACTAAAGCAATATAATCAATAGAAGTGCTCAATAAATCCCACAAAAATGTATACTCAACTAAATGGCCTCAACACTCAAATACCATCACTTAAGCTCACTAAGACATGTAATTAGGCTCAACAAAATTACCAACAATAATAAGCCATCTAATCAAGTATTTAGAACAATCACAATCCCTAATCATGCACTTCTATCATCAATCATGCAACACTTGACCAAATTTCATTATATACTCACTAGGAATTCCCAAGAACCATTAAGCACAATCATTCCCATAGCCAAAATTCACTAAGGCATAAGCAAAATCATCTCAAACAATCCTAAACATGCCTTCAATCCCGTTGTGACACACCATAGTTTAGGAAAGAAGCAATCCCCTAAGAAGATTAGATAAAGTTGACAAGAACAGGGAAAAGGAAAAAAGAAATCAAAAGGGAGAGGCGCGAAAAAAAGGAAATGAGAAAATGGGTGAATTTTGTCGAGGGATAGAATCGTATACCGAAAAAAGAACGGGATCGGCATAATGATGTAAGTCAAATGGAGATTGAAGATATGACATCCAAGTTGATTAGAGATGAAGCACCGAGAACTTGGAATTTGGGGAAAAGGCTTGGAGTTTTGAGTAATGAGGCAAACAAATTTATGGTGGAGAAGGTTTGCGTAATCGAAGGCAGGGGTCATAGTATTGGCGTCTACAAACCGTGAATCCTCATGAAGATAATGACATTTAATGTTTGAGGATCTGGGAGTAAAATTAAAAGCAAAGAGGTTTGTGACTTAATTAAAAGTTTGAGATTGATATTTGCTACTTATAGAAGACTAAATTAGAAATAGTGAACGATTTGCAAATCGTAACGATGTGGGGGTACTAATTGTGGTCGGGAGGCAAGAGAATCAGTTTGTAGCTCGGGGTTTTAATTACGATGTGGAATTCTCGATAAATTCATGTGTTCTATTAATTGGCATATGGATGGGACAGGTGATCATAAATGGTTTTTGGGGAGGGAAAGCGTTAATTGTTACATTATAAATGTGTATCCCCCAAATTTGTTGAATGAAAGGAAGGAATTATTCGACAGATTAGCGCTACTATAAACCAAAGTATAGTGATTCTCGATTGTGTGTTGTGGGGGACTTTAATGCCATTAGATATGTTGCTGAGAGAAGTGGGGTTATGGAGGCGATTAACCGCAGTAAATGGAGGATTTTAATGATTTTATCGGCGAAGCAAAACTAATTGACTTACCGCTTCATGGTGGAAGGTTCACATGGTATAAACCTAACGAGCAATGCAAGAGCAGGCTTGATAGAATGATGATTAATTGTGAATGGGAAGTAGAATGGCCGGCATCATTCCATATTGGTATTCGGCGCTCGGTTTCCGATCACCGCCCTCTCATTCTTGAAACAAAATCGGTGGATTGGGGTGCAAAGCCGTTTAGGTTCATCAATGCTTGGTTGACTCACCCGGATTTCAAATCTTTTGTGGAAAACGCGTGGAAGGGGTATAATGTTAGTGGTTGGGGTGGGTATGTTTTGAAAAAGAAGTTTAAACTTCAAATAAGATCTCAAGTTTTGGAACAAGGATGAATATGGTTCTATCAACAAGAAAAATGGTGATCTCAAAGACAAGATACAGGAGATTGACTTCATTGATGATGTTCTCGGCTTGGTGTAGGCGGATATCGTAGAAAGTAAAGAGGCTATGGTGGAACTCTTTAGAAACTCTGCATCATAAAAATAGCCTATTGAGTCGAAATCTAGAATTAGGTGGCTTAAGGATGGCGATATAAATTTGGGGTTTTTCCACAGATGCATCAATCTTAGGAGAAAAAAATAAGCTAACAGAGATTGCAACTTCAAGGATCATGAACTGATAATATTGAGCAAATAAAAAGTTGGGTCAAGCTTTTTGAGAACCATTTCAGCAATAAGGTTCTAGGCCGTCTATACAATCTCATTTGGGGGATAAAAAAATTTGAGAAGATACAAATAAATTCTTCACCGATCACTTCTAACAGAAGTCATGGAGGCAATTTACAATCTGTGACCCCACGAAAAGCCCAGGCCCCGACGGCTTTAACTTCTTGTTTATCAAGGAATTTTGGCCAGTTTTGAAGAAGGATTTTATGAGAATTGTTGGTTCCTAAATTGAGTGAATTAAAGAAGATTAAGCAGCACCACCTAGAGATAATCTAGAAGGGAGTTGAATAGATAATCTAAATTTCGTTCAAAAATTCAGATTATCAATTCAAACTTAACTTTTAAAACCAAAATCAAAGTAGACAACGGAAAACAAATTTATATTCAATCTATCAATTTGGATCTAAAAGCAATCTGATTAGAATTCAATTGAAAATTCGTAGACTCTGGATTTCTTGTTCTTACTGAAGACATGATGAGATAGGAAAACAAAACACTCCACAATCTTGTTAGTAGCTCAGTTAGTAAAAATAAAGAAGATGAAGATAATCAAGAACAAATTTCAGAATCTTGGTTAAGACCTAAAATCAATATCGTAACAACTTAACACCGCTCCGATACCACTTGTTAGTCCCGATTAGTTGAGTTAATTAAGGAAACTTGAGTTAGCCTTCTAGGATAAAATCTAGAAGGGGGGAGGTTGAATAGATTTTATAGATTTTTAAAATCTTTTAAAACTTATCTAAAACACCAAAGTAACACAATGAAATTTAATTTTAATCTCAACTTTATTAAGATCAAAAGCAAACTGATATTTTAGTTTTAACTTCAATTCTCAAATTAATCCTTGATTTGATAACTGGAATTTGAAAGAAACAGTAAGTAAACAAAAGCAATAAAGAACACCAGATTTATAGTGGTTCAGATTATGAACAATCCTACATCCACTCTCCTTCTTCAACTTGAAGAAAGGTCTATTCTACTAGCTTACTTACTCACTTTCCAATCGTACAACTTACAACATATAAAGATCTTCAAATCTTCAAACTACTAAACTATTCTGGGAAATCTAACTCTATAATGATAGAAGTGTATTTGAAGATGTATATGGAAGTGTTCTATAAACACTTAGAAAGATTTATGGAGAAATTCTTGAAAACGATTTTGTGCTTTTTGAAAACTTGTGATTTGTCGAGAATAGAATGTTGAATTATAGCTCGTGTGATAGATGTGTATTTTAATTAAGTGCCTAGACCTATTTATAAGTATGAAAGACAGTTAGTTTGTTAATTAGTTTTAACAAACTGAAAGCTACTCAACAAACTTAATCTTGAAAATCGCCCGCTCCTCACTGATTTTACCCAACTCAAATGCAACTAACTTGGTGAAGACTCGCCTTTCTTATTCTACTCAGCTTGTCTTGACCTCGTCTCGAGCTCTTCATAATTGTCTCCTACAGACGACTAGATTTGAGCTTATCTCCAGATGACTTGTAACTCCTAGTCTTCAACTAACTAGTTCGGTCCTTGACCTCGTCCGATCGCCTTAGTACTGACTCTAATCTTAGTTGTTCTTCATAGTCGTATGCTCATCTGGGTTGATTATTAACTCATCAAAACCTTCCTTGATCTAACAATTTCCCCCTCTTTGATGAAGTTAAAACCTACAAGAAAGAGACATACTCACAAATGAAGTTAGTTTAGAGTTAATCAAGATTTATCGTATAGGTATATCGAGCACATTCTCACATTAAAACAGATTCATCCAAATTAAAACACTTAATACACAAAGGAAAAATTTTAAGTCTTTTAGACTCTTTCAAAATATTTAGACTTAAAAAAATTTAAGTCTTAGGACTTAAAAAATTTTAGACTTAGGAAATTTTTAGAAAATTTTAAGTCCTGGGATGATAATTTTCTCAGACGATTAATACTTTAGGAAAGATTTTTAAGATTTCTTAAAGCAAAAAAAAAACTTTAAGAAATAAGACGAGTAAATCAAATCACCAAAGTATATTCATATCGGATTTACAAAGATTTACAAAGGAAGACTAATAGAAAAGAAGAGTAAGGAAAAGTAAAGTCCTGTTTCTATTAGACTCCCATCGGTCTTCATCTGGAATCATCGGCCACTTGAATACCCTCATTCTAAGCTACTTGATTTCTTCCTCCCGAGCAAGTCAGACTCGGCCTCTGCCTTCTTTATAATTCCCTTAACCTACCTAGGTCCGTGGTACCATCAGGTTTCTTTGCAGGATGGCATATTCGAAAGCCGGAGAGATCGGGTTGACGTTGAATTCCACATCAACTTCTTCCAAAGCCGAGCATAGAAGTCCGCGTCTACCTTTTCAATCCATTCGTGCCAAGCCAAGTCGGGGTTTTGCTGAGTTGCTCCGGGGCCTTTGAGAATATACCGAGTATATCCACATACCCTCCGCATTCTTTTCTTTGTACTCACCGCATACTTTCCACAAGCCGGCTTAGGAGGAGCAGACGTTGTATGAAATGGTCTCGAATTTTCCGCCGCCTTGATCTTTGATAAGCCATTTACGCTAGCAGTTGCTCCGTAAGACGTTTGCATCCTTCCTTTTCTTCTGCCTTTTCTTTTCTTTTCTTTCCATAAAATTCCATCTCTCTCTTTATTCTCTTGATCTCGTTCTTCCGAGAGATTAGAATAATCAGCCTCCCTCTTTTCTTTTCCCTTAGCGGCTCTCCGAATGAATATCGGCTAATCTCGGCTCACCGGCTGCTACTTCCTTGCCCTTCCCCTTGGCTTCTTCAAATTCAGATTCTTTTAGCCTAGCCAAGAGTTTCTCGATTCTCTCCTACTCCTCTTTCCTCCTTTTCTCCTCATCCTCCTTTACAGCCTTCCTCCAATTGACTCACCCTCACCGGAGAGCAGCTTAGCTTATCGACTTGAGTCTCAAGTCTTCCTTAGCCGCTTCCTGCATCAGCCGTGTTGGCCTTAGTGCCTACTTCTTTCTCGGTCTCCTCGACCACACCGTGAGGGCTTGTCTCTTTTCGCACTCATCTTTTCCCCTTTTTAACTTAAGCAGCCAAGTTTGTTAATTTTGCATCAAGATCATTGCACTTGACTCAAGTCCGACTAGTCTACAGCCATTTCATTTACCACCATCTGGTTGTAGCCCTTCACTTCTTCTTTTCACTCCCCTTAGCTCTTCCTCCATTGCTTTCACTTTGTCACCAACACGAGTTAGTGACAAATATGATTTTATCGAGATAATGTTACCTCCACTTCTCTCATGTTGGCAAGTATCGTGTCGATTACCGCTTTGACCATCTTCTTTGTCCTCCTCTTCATTTTCCTTCCGAATGTAGAATTTATCTTTTTCTCCACAAGTGTGAGGATTGAGGAGATGGCGGAGACAGAGCTTAGGTCACCGCTGCCTTCCTCGGATGAGGAATCGAACGAAGAAGGGGTAGGTTCTTTTTGAGTAGGTGGGAGAGGGGTAGGATGTGTTTGGATAGCTGGGAGAGAGGAGTAAGATATAATGGGAGCAGTGAGGCTTGGACTGTTGGGAGAAGGAATGGTTCAGTTGATGGGGGAGGTGATGGTTGAGTTTGTATAGTGGGGGTGGGAATGGGAGATGAGGTTTGTAAGAGGGGTGTTAGTGGTTGAGATGAGATGTATTAAGTTTCTGTGGGTGGGGTTTGAGTTTGGGTATTAAGGGAGTAGAGGCATTGGAGAGGCTCGAGGTACCTGCACAGGATACCTCTTCATTACTGTTTGGACAGATGGGATTTCAGGCTGAATTTGAGGCTCGAAGTGTCGGTGGGGCACTTCTTCATTGCAGTGCGAGGTGATAAAGAAGGAGATGAAGACGAGGCTTGTGGGTTTTGGTAGTTTTGGAAAAGAGGCCATGGTGAATTTTATGAGATTGAGAAGGTTTTAGAGTATTTGCGGGTTTTACGAGAGTGGAAAAATGTTTACAAGAGGAAGAAGGTGTATTTATAGGAGGGAAAGTTGGAAATATAAACCGCTTTGAAAATTTAATCTTAATCTAAGCCGTTTATTTGAAATGATTTCTTGTCTTTGAATCAACGATTAAAAACTTGGATAAACGATTGGGATTCAGCGCGTGTAGTTCACTAATCTTTGAATTGCGGAAAAAGTTACTTTGTAGACTGTTGATTTGACCGAAGTAGGGTTACTTTATGCAGAGAAGTAAGTAATCCACGTCGATCTAGGGTTACCTTTCTTTGCATAAAAGTTTTCTAAAGCAGACAAGGTCCTAAAGATAATCGGTAAATGACCTCGTCTGGATTTTAAAAACAATCTAGTTTTATCTTTTAGAAGACTTAAAGACTAGTTAAGAAAACATTTTATTTCAAATAAAGCAGACTCAGATTAAATTTTCTAAAGTTTATTTTTCCATCCAATAATTTGGGAAGAGTTTTATCGAGAAACACAATATATGGAGAGTATTCAAGCAAAGGTGTCTAGATGAGAAGGTTTATAACAGATGAGGTGAAACACTCTGATTTATTAATTATGTGTAACATGTTCCTGCAAAGACATGAACTTGAAGAAAACCATTAGTAGCCGAGGTAGATCGGATAGGGTGCAGATAGTCATCTGCTTTTCAAGAAATCAGTGACTATTGTGCCCTGTCTGATTTACCGAATGTCGAATAAGTAATTATCAAGTCGGATAAGGTCAATATGACTAATCCTTAATTCTTGATTCCACGATAGGAGATCAATGATATCATCTACTGATTGTCCTTTGACTTATATCTAGTCGATAATTCTTTCTAGACATTAATTTAAAGAAAAGAAAGAAAGAAATAAGGAAAACAATTAACAAATGCAAGCAATGATTAATCAAAAATTAGTCAATGATGCATCAAGTAACCCTAATTCTAAACACAATTCTTTATATCTAGATTCAATAATGGTTTTGTAAGAATATCTGCTCTTTGTGATTCGATGGCTATCTTTTCAATTCTAATATCATTTTTCTCTACATGATCTCTAATGAAATGATGTCTAATGTCTATATGCTTACACCTAGAATGCAGTAACGTGATTTTAAGTCATGGCTATTGCACTATTACTATCACGGTAAATAGGAGCAGATGATGTTTGAATGTTATAATCTCTAAGGCATTGACTAATCCGGAGGAGTTGAGAGCAACAACTTCCAGTGCCATGTATTCGGCCTCGATTGTAGAGGTGGCAACGGATGTCTGCTTCTTAGATAGCCAAGAAATTAATTTGTTGCCCAAGAATTGACAAGTTCTGAAGTGGATTTCCTATCAATTTTACATCCCCCAAAGTCTGAGTCAATAACTGTCATTTCAAAGTTGTGATCAGTGGGTACCATAACCCAACTTGCAAATTTCCTTTGAGATATTTGAGGATTTTCTTAGCGAGACTCCGGATGAGTTTTCTTGGGATTAGATTGGAATCTTGCACATACCCCAACCGCAAAAGCGATGTCCGGCCTACTTGCGGTGAGATAGAGAAGGGATCCATTAGTCCACGATACTCCGTTGCATCCGTGAGTATCCCCTGCTTATACGAATCCATAGAAAAGTTAGTTGCCATAGGTATTTTAACTTCTCTAGTAGTAGTCATCCAAAATTTCTCAATTAGGTCATTAGCATATTTAGTCCGATGTATAAAAATACCCTTACTCATCTGTTTAATCTGTAAGCCTAGAAAGTATGTTAATTCACCCATCATTGACATTTCAAACCTATTTTTCATGAGAATACTAAATTCTTCACATAATTTCGATTAGGTGAACCAAAGATAATGTCATCCACATAAATTTGAACAATCAAGATGTTTCCATCTACTTCCTTTCTAAATAGAGTCCTATCTATCTTACCTTTTGAAAATGCATTTGATATCAAGAAATCGATAAGGTATCATACCAAGCTCGGGAGCTTGTTTGATCTATATAGAGCTTTGTTGAGTTTATAGACCTTGTTATTGATCTTAAACCCAGGAGGTTGCTCCACATAGACTTCCTCAAGTAACACACCATTAAGGAAAGCAGACTTAACATCCATTTGAAAGACTTTGAAAGATTTATATGCAGAAATGCCAAGAACGACCTTATTACTTCTAATCGCAATTTGGAGCATAGGTTTCATCATAATCTATCCCTTCGATTGTGAGTAACCTTGAGCTACCGATTTTGCTTTATTACGAACAATAATGTTGTTCTCATCTGCTTTATTTTTAAATACCCATTTGGTGCCTATAATCTTTCTATGTAAAGTCTTTCCACTAATTCCCAAACATTTTGCCTTTCAAACTGATGCGCTTCTTCCTGCATGGCCGTTATCCATTTGGATCGATAGAGCTTCCTCAATAGACTTAGGTTCGAGAAGTGATACATAACAACCGAGCAGAGACTCTCGAGTCCATCATCATTCGTGTAATGCACACTACTCGATGGGTCTCCAATAATGCAGTCGGATGGATGATAACTTCTCATTCTCTTGCCTATTTGAGTAGAAGAGTCCTCATCTTAAGACTCGGCAGTAACTAATCCGACTCTACCCGAGCCGACGTTCCCCTTCATCTGCTGACTCCCGCCCGATCAGCCGATGTCAAGGGTATCTCCTCGAGATGGGATCCGATTAGAAGTTGTCTTCCGACTATCGATGGGGATTCTTCTTCATCCGAATCTAAATCAAGACTAGGTAGATAGATTGTTCTATGTTTAGTTTTGGTTAGTTCAATCTTATCTAGACCATTAGAAATTTGATTCACTTTATCCGAGAAGGAATATAATTCATCAAAAACCACATGAGGAGTTTCCTCCACACAAAGAGTTGTCTTGTTGAAAACTCTAAATGCCTTGAAAGTGTTGGAATATCCCAAGAATATTTCATCACCGCCTTAGCATCAAAAGTTTTCAGCTTAGATTTCTCGTTGTTATGGATGAAACATTTACAACCAAAAGCTCTATAATATGAGATTCTTGGAATCTTACCCTTCCAAATCTCATATGGAGTCTTACCCTTGTCTTTAACAACCAAGCACTCCTGCAGGTATAACAAGTCAGTGTTGATGGCTTCACCAGAACCTCGTGAGGGGTTTCATACTCACCTAACATGCTCTTGGCTGCTTCTTTCAAGGTTCTATTCCTTCTTTCAACCACTCCATTTTGTTGAGGAGTTCTTGCTGATGATGTCTCATGAATAATTCCACACTCATTCAAAAAGTTAGATAAACAAGAATTTAAAAATTCGGTGCCCTTATCACTCCCGATTTTAATAATATTAACACCCTTCTCATTTTGAATCTGTTGGTCCCTGGATGAGATGTGCAAGGAGGTGGAAAGTCTAGAAGGGGGTTGAATAGACTTTACCACACTCAAAACTTTTTCCACTTTTCGTGAGCCGAGTGTGAGGTTAGAAGGCTTTGAAGTCTTCTACTGACAAGGTACTCGAGTGTGCTAGGTGTGATCACAGACTTCAAAACTCGAAGTCTTCCGATGGTGCGGAAGCTAATCTCGTGTGTATTTGAAAAACCCCTTTTAGTGAAAACCTTCTTGATAAATACTTAGCAAGTTTCGGTGCGGAGTTTATTAAAACAATGATGAATGAGCAAGCTTATAATTATGTATGCGAAGCTTGTAAAGACACAAGGTTTTTATAGTGGTTCGGATACAACGATCCTATGTCCACTCTCCCCGATTCCACAGGGGTCTTACTATCCACCAAAACTGGTCTTGCCTCCTCTAATCTCCTCGAGGATTCGACCACGGGAAGTTTAACAAGTTCCCGCCCTTGGTACAATCAATGTGATCTTCGAATGTTAACTCTTAGCTCAAACAATCAACATTTTCTCTTACAGAGATAATGAAAGGTGATTTACACTTTCTTGATGTTTTCTCGTACGAAGAATTATGCGTGAATTGCTATATGTGAAGATTGATTTTTCTTGATGTTTCTCGCGTGTGTATCTTCAAAAATCCTTCACTTCGCTTTTATATGATCCTCGAGTTTGACTCAGCCGTTAGGCTAATTTGTCAATCGAGGTCTTCAAGAAATGGTAAGTGATCGTTGGAAGATTTGTTTGACTTTGGATAATTGATTGTCCGATATCAATCAATTATATCTTGATTGATCTTGATTGATAATTCAATCTTCTCTAGATTGATATCGGATATCTCTAAATTATCCTTCCGACTTTTGTTAACCCCGATGAATCTCTCAAAGTCAACTCTAGCAACCTTACACCTTGCTCCAAAGACAGTTTCAAAGCTTCAGCATGTAGACGGATTCCAACCTTGCTATCTTCACTTAAACCTTTCTTGACAACACCCTTTTTGCATATGCCTTCCTTTATCTTCACAACGCCTCTTCTAGATGACTTGACAGATCTTTCTTAGATCCTTAAGTCTTCTTATCGCTGACCTTCAGTTCTCAATCAATACAGATCTTCAGTCAAGCCTAGCAAGATTAACTATACTTAGACATAAACCCTATCTAGATCATCAAATTACTAACAGTTCACTTGGTCACTATTACACTTAGGTTTTAGGAACATCATCAAAACATACAAATTCTAATCCTAACAAATTCCCCTTTTTAATGATGTTAAAACCTTCTTGAGAACCGCACATAAACAAAGATACACGAAAAAGAAGACAAGAAGAGACCTTTAAAAAGATCTCAAACGAAATCGGATGACAACGAGAAGTTGTCTTGGCGCAAAACATTCACTTCTATTAATATGGGAGATATCGGTACATTTTACGTAAGTGAAATGCAAAAAGAGCAAGAGATAACAAAGAAATGCATTAAAAATAGACTACATCGGCCTTCGTCAAATGAGACTATCTTCCCAACCCAGCAACCTTCATATCTTCCTCGGTCATACCTTGAAAACCCTGTTGGAACATTCAGCCACTCGTACACTCTATCATAGAGTTCCTCATTATCTATTCCAATAGGTGGGCTGACCTCAGCCAAGCAGATTTTAAGCGTCCTGCCGAACACTCGGGCTGATCGAACTTTCCATCTGGCTGTGATCGGAGTAGGAATCTTTTCAAAATCTCGGCGCTTGAAGGTTTAGGTTGAACTTCAATGGCTTTCAAAATCTCTGCCCAAAGATCACCGTGCCTTTCCTCCATCCAAGCAAAGAATGTTTCATTTGTTGTGGCCCCGATGCCGATACTTTTGCACATATAGTATGAGCAAAGAAATCTCTCTTGCCGCTTTCCAGTCCTCAATCCTCCCGGGAAGGGCAGTAATCATCCACATATCCATCGGTGTTGTGGGGGAGGATAATGTCTTCCTCAGCCTCTCGCCTCCAAAGCAGCTTCTTTCACTTTCCTACTTTGCTTCTTCTTTGATACCAACCGGCTTTGCAGCAACCTTCTTCGGTGATGAACATCTTCTTTTGTTTATCGTCCAAAACATCCACCTCTTTTCCTTGCTTTCCGAGGAGTTTGATCATCTTTGTGACCTGCCCTTTTCCTCCATCCTTCTAGTTTCTAAATCAGCAAGGAAAGCTTCCTCATGCAAAGCTTCCAACTCTTCTTCACAGACTTCCCTTTTTCAACTTTTTCGACATCTTAACCAACCTTCTCCTTTTCAACGGTTGGGAACTTCTGACCTTTCCTGCTCTTCTTCCTTCCGGCTCCAAAGAAGAAATTTTCAACGGTCTCCCGGCCTATCTTTCGCTCCTCCTTCAATTCTTTATCCTTTGCTCCCTCATCTCTCTCAACCATCTCGCTTCTCAATCGGCCTTCCCCCTTTTTAACATCATTCAAAAGAGGGTCCCAACGAGCTTCCATCTCCAAAGATCTTGGAAAGAATATCCCGTATCGTACGCGGTAAACTTCTCTCAGAAACTTTTTCACTCAAGAAACTCACCGCTATTCGAGAAGCAATCTTCTCATCGATTGTTAGCATATGCCGAATAGCAGCAGCAGTTGTCACCGCAGAGCTATACCGCTTTCCGTCAATTTGGCATTCGCCTCTTGCACAAGAGCGATCTGTTTTCCCATCTCCAGCAGGGAAGATTGAATGGCCGCATTCTCGATCAATTCCTTCGCAGAATCGCGCATCCATGCCACCGAAGTTTAGCTAATCGATCCTCCATCTTTGTCCTAAATCATCCCTCAATCAACTCTCTCTTTCAAAGTGAAACACTTTCCCGAGATTAGCTTCAGTAGCCTTCTCTCCTTCAGCCTTTACACTCTCAACATGCTTCCTAACCTCATTTATGTTAATCAACATAATGCCGAGAAGAGTTTCGATAATGGTCTCCTTCTCTGCTTAGAAAACATATCGGCCGACGGCTTGATGGATCCCAAGGAGGGGGCCGTCTAAATTGCCGGCTTCTGGGATGTAGGGACTTTGAAGACT